>CM040423.1:43688907-44288907 GCA_022702705.1 Papilionanthe hookeriana x Papilionanthe teres | reverse complement strand
GCCTTTGGCTAAGGAGAAAAGGATAGGAAAAAAAAGGAGGAAAACGGTAGATTTGTAAATAAATGAATTATGTGGTATGATCGTAAATCTTCCAAGGTAGCACTTAGCAGTTCGTTCTTAACCGTGTTGTAATTGGCGGCTGCCTACAAATTCATTCCCCTGTTTTTGTCCATGAGTTTGAAGTTTGAAGACAGTCAAAAGAGAGAACGGCTTTTCTTAACAGAAATTTGAAATTGTTTCACAAATTAACAAATTGACTTCAACTTGTCTAAGTTTCTTTGTAAAAATACTTTGCGAGTATAGAATAAATCTCTTACTAATCAATCCTCAACAAAACAATCATCTGATACATAATATCAATTTTACAAACGAAGGAATTAAACTTAAAAATGGATAAAGTACACGCAGCCTCAAACAGAGAGACCTGTGATATGAATTACAGAAACACACAGATCAACATATGAAATCTGAAATCCATAAATAAATTATTGACTCAGAAGAAGCTCGCCAGAGATAAGCCAAAGATCAGAGCAGAGAAGAAGATGGACATGGCCGATTTGTTCATCCTTCCATCAGAGGAATCACCATTCGTTGTCTTCGACCCGCTGCCTGTTGATTAAAACCCAAAATATATGATTCAGATCATAAAAAAAACAGGCTTTTTAACAAAAAAAAGGAAAAAAAAAATCATATTTTTATCTTTCGAGAGTGAAATCTTGAAGAAAATGAATGTACCTGAAGGGGAATCTGCGGGTGCAGGGTTGACGCTGGGAATTGTTGAAGGGGTCGTCGGAGTGCTTGGCGCCGCCTGAGGGGAACTCGCCGGAGAGCCTTTCGACCCACCTGCCGCAGCTGATAGAATCACATTCCAATGAAAAAATATCAGTCTGCTTACAAATTCTTCACGAGTGTAATATTTTTTTCCATAACAGGAGGAAGAAAATGGTTACCGTTGCATTGGCTAACAGGGGGAGTTTTAACTTTGCAAGCACCAGGGAGAGTTAAGGCCTGTGTCTGATTAATACTAATGCCTGCTATACCTCCTCCTCCACCGAGCACCGTGCAGAGACATTGAGCCTGCGTTTGCACAACGGTGGCAAGCTGGGAGCAACAAGTAGAGGTGGGAGCGGAGGAGTTGCCTGAAATATAGCTCAGGCAAGGTGCAAGGCTGATGAGGGCGGTCGTGCAGGATGACTGGCTGGCGGCCGGAATCCAGAGTGAAGCCGCCATGACGGCGGTTGCCATCAGGAACATCTTCATTGCTCCTTTTGCCATCACTTGTGTAAGAGGAGGAGGAGCAGGAGCAAGGAGCAGGAGGATGAGGAGGAGGAGGAGGAGATGGCTTGGTGGTGTTGGAATGGAGGGGTGGGGGGCTTATAAGGCCTCTGTTTTTGGGAGGCTGGCAATTGGAGATGTAGAAGGCGGTTGTATTATTTTGAGTGGGTAACCAACTTTGATCTACTGGTTGCCATATTTTATTGGGAAGTAGTTAAGCGTTCCTTGAAGACTAGATAACTGGTTGAGTGGGGTTGTATAATGAGAAAAGAGATTGATGAGTTGTGATATTTTGATACAAAGATGGAATTTTGAATATTTTATTGGGGCTTTTTAGTTATTCTCATACGTTCTGATGATTGTATGTATTCATTTGTCTGGCATGTTTAGCTCATGGTGATATTAATTTTTATCCATTTGTTCATTATAATTAGTGGTTGGCACTTTTTAATAGGCGGTAAAGAAGTTAATGATGAGAATGAGATCAGAAAATTAGTAATTAATTTTGGTTATTTTGACATAATGATTTTGTAATTAAGACTACTTGAGTATGTGTAAGGAATTCGCTGATATCAAATTGACGGGAACTTAAAAACTTAGTGAAATTTTCTATAGGCCGTTAGAGAAGTTATGCAACATCAAAGTATTGTGTATTTGTAATTGAAAAATAAGTATTTTAATAAGGCAAATGGTCAGCTCCTGCAATTTTGAGTTTTTCAATACATTAGAATATTTATGAGAATAAAGATCAAGGAGGTTGTGTTTTAATCTGACGGGCGCTGCAGCGCATCGCCATTGGTCGCCCACCTCTTATTCGCAGAAGAGGCGGGCTTGATTCGAGTCACTACAACAGGGTGACTCTGTGGTCAAGCAAAAAAATACAATGATCAACAAAATGGATGTCAAGAAAAAATCAACCACGGAAAGGCAGCACAACAGCATCGACGCATGCGACTATGTAGCAATTGAGATGCTGAGGGGGAGAAATCAAGAAAGAATACAACAAATTGCTAACCATAGCAACTGACGCATGGACTGAAAAAAAAAAGATCTCCAAAAAAGCTCAATAAGTGACTCTAGGGAAAGCGACGACCAGGTCACGATAATATGAGCGAAACTCTAAATAGAGAGAGAGAGAGAGAGAGAGAGAGAGAGAGAGAGAGAGAGAGAGGTTATAACCCCATAACAAAAGTGAAACTCCTAGTATGAAGAGAGAGACGTCTTTCCAGCGGAGTCGTCAAATTATTTTTTGCTCTTTTTAAAAGAATTTGGAGTCGTCAGCTTGTCCATTTATATGTCTTATTATTCATTTCTTCGAATAAATATCTCTCTCGAATCATATGAATGAATCGAAGATGAGAGAAATCAAAAAGAATGATACACAACAACAAATAGACAAACAAATTTAAAAAGAAACATGAAAGACTTATGTATAGATAACCCTCACATGATAGGTTGAGAGTATATGTTTGAACAAGATCGAATCAACATACTTCGAAAACATGCTATCCATGAAGATAATCCCTACATAAGCCACCCATAACTAAAGAACCAAAAAGAAAAATTTTGTTTTAGAGTCAAGAATCTCCTAAAGGGACGTATCCCTTTGATTATAACTTGTGGATACCCAATAATACTTTTGATAAAAGGAGTTTCACTTATATTATTATAACCTGGTGAAATAGGACATCAATGGATGGTTATTTTATGTGGGAATGTCTTGATGCTTTCAAAGCTCTCGCTGAGGCATAAGGCAAAGAGTGAGTTTCTCACATCCCAAATAAGTAGCAGCTCATCGATATGCGTTACCTACGAAATAATCAAATCGTCTTGAGAGGGATATTCCTATACTTTAGATCTCATCGAGCAATAAGGGCAAAGGGTGAACCATCATATTTGAAACGAGCGACAACTAATCAACAATAAGATCATCAAGACGATATCAACGAAGTTACAAAAAAAAACGAAATGGCTCAAAAAGGCTCAACAAAGGAAGGGTAGAGTGATCCTAACAGGTAGAGGTAGTCGGGTCGAGATACCACTAATCCATTATCCCAAAGTACTAGGACACTGAGCCTACCCGGTAGTGAAGGTATTCAACCCAACACATCTAGAGATCACCGACCAGCAATTCATGAATTGAGTCGTCTGTAGGGATCTCAGTAACTCTAAGGTCAAATAAATGAAACTCTATTCTATGACTATCAGGTGGAGCACCAATAATTGGGGCTTATACATGCTAAAATACCGAGGATGTCGGTTGAAAGAAAGAAGAAAGGGAGGTTCAACTACAAAGCTAGAAACACTCTCAACAAAGTACTTATACCCTGTATTGGTCTTCAAACCTAAAATATTTGGTTATCGGGTCGGAGCGGCTGATCAAGCTCAGAAAATGGGTCGATAAGGCCAGACTACCGATCAAACGCAAAGAGGGTCATTAAACTGGTGCGCTCGATCAAACCCTAGAGACCAGGTGATCGGGTTAGGATGGTTAATCGAGCCAAAAACGACCATTCAATTGTACCAATGTTGCTAACCAAACTGAAGTGACCACGCGAACAAGCATACAAAATGCAATGATGCCACAAATAATCATACAACCCAAAATACTTAACGACATGTTCAACTTGCTTTATCAATCTCACATGGGATCTAGGGGTGAATTGATGGATGAGGTGTCAACGTCATATCGCACGAAGCAACCTGACCTTGCCACCTATTTGTCAAGTGAGAGCAGAGGGTTTTCTCACGAGAACTATCCATGATTGAGTGAATAACAAATGGATGTTATCATCTGTCTGATCATTTGATTTCACTTGTCCATCCAAGTTAAATCATTGGAACAAATGAAGAGGTTAGCACAACCTTGTCTTTCATGGGATTTTGGTGATAGAGCATCAAGGATAAAAAAAATGCTCGGATTTGTATGGGAGAGTCCACAAAAAGCCCAT
Organism: Papilionanthe hookeriana x Papilionanthe teres; assembly: GCA_022702705.1. NCBI lineage: Eukaryota > Viridiplantae > Streptophyta > Magnoliopsida > Asparagales > Orchidaceae > Papilionanthe > Papilionanthe hookeriana x Papilionanthe teres. The sequence goes on along the minus strand of CM040423.1, from coordinate 44,284,681 downwards.
AACCTATTTGGTATCCTCTAAGCATAGAAATCCTAGTCCTTAAACCTCTAACATTAAGACCTAGGGGGCCCTGAGAATGTAAATAACAAGAGTTTAGGGGATTTCTTACCTCCGTGGTGGTTGATCGACATCCCTAGTTTTGTTCTGATGAAGCTCTTCTAATGGTAGGAGAGAAGCAGCCAAGGTCCTCCCCCAAAAGCAACGAGGAAGCTCTTCTCGCCAAAGAGATTTTGAAGTCCGTCGGAGTTCTCCTTCTCCAACGTAAGATGGCACGGGCTTGCTAAAATTTAACCTTCACAAAGTAGGATGACGCTCTCCTAACCCTTACCCTGGATAGTTCGCCAGAGAGGGATGAGATGACCGAAAAATAAGGAGAAGAAGAAGAAGGAAAAATTAGAAGATCGCCAACTACTTAGCTTTCCATCTTCTTAAGAAAGATGAAGGAGCCTCCCCCTTGATTTCCTTTCTCCAAGCTTCAGGAAAACTCTAAGAAGATAAAGACGAATCTCTCACACTCTTCAAATGCTCTCTAAGAGAACTCTCTCATAGCCCAAAACTGAAAATGAATTGGAGATGGGGAAGAAATGAGGATGTCCTAAGTTAAAACCAACTCAGCCAAGAAAACCTCCAACTTGCCCCATGTTTATGCCAAAAATGGGCTAATGAGAGTACGTAGGACCTTCCGAATAAGGCTAAACCACAGCCATTACATTCCTCCATGCATATCTCCTCAAACCCTAGGAGATCCTTGCAATTTTGGTACATTGGGGGTGCATCATAGTCAAATCGGCATCGTAAATGTGTTTTTTTCTCGATTTAGAATTAACTGGCACTTAGGCGCCGCTGCACTGGAGCCTAGGCGCCCAGTCTAGCACTCTGGAGCCAGGGATCTTGCACCTAGGCGCCACAATGGAGGCGCCAACTTTTCCGCCTTTAGAGAAAACATACTGTTTTGAGCATTTTTGGGCTCCAAAGTGCTTAGGATTATCGTCTACACACCCAGTCTGGCGATAGACCTGACTGGCTTGTATTTATTGTTTTTATGGTGACATCAAATGTATAACTATTCTCAACCATTTTAATCAGCCCAATAACACTTACTTTTCACCTTTTCACCTCAAAATTTAGTGCAAAATTTCCAACATGCAACTATGTTGTTCATCCAATACCATACATTATGGCTTACTTAACCTCCAATATTCCACCCACCCCTAACATGATACGCCCCAATTTAAAAATGCACACAAAACAAGTCTTGCTCCGGTTGCTTCCTATATTATGAATTTGGAGGAGTTGGTATCGGCGGCTTAGCTGCTAAATTAAGGGTTTTTAAAATTAATCTGTCCCTTTACGTGGGTGGATGGCCAACCATGCACACATGTCAAGCTTTTACACGCTCTCATTCTTCCGGCCAGTTCCTTGAACTTCTCTCTTCTTAATATATTTTTTTGAATGATTCGAGAAGAAGAATGAACGTTTCTTTGAGGTTAGTTAAGCTACTAACATTATAAAGTTTAATAGTTCTATTAATTAAGGAAGATTTACAAATATACCATTTGATTCCTATGTATTTACATATCTGACATCTAAACTTCAATTTGTTACATAGATACACCTTACTAATGAAAATGTGCATTTCACTTTATAATATTTAAAATAATAGTGTTTTGTTTGTGATATGAAAATTTTTGGTGGTATAAATGTCAAAATGTATAGTTGTTAGATAGATATGTAAATATATGAACTTGGGTGGTATGTAAGTAAAGGTCTCTAATTATAGATGCTTCATGTCATGATGCCTGAGTTGACATATATACATTATTTTATATGCTTAATAAATTAAGCATTTGTTCTTTGATATTGATTAATGCTATTGGCAAACGTAATCTTTGGAGCATAGTTTAGAGATTGGTCTTAAAGTAATCAATTATGATTTGTGAATTTACATAATCGAACTATTGCCTTCTAAATAATATATATATATATATATATATATATATATATATATATATATATATATATATATATATTAAAAGACGTTGTTGAAGGCTATTATACTATCCTCCAGTCAGTCTTAATGTGTTTAACTATTTGAGGACCATCTCCTTAAGGCCTCACGTCTCCAGAGGGGATTCAACCCGCCGAACTAAAGGATTTTATACTGAGGATGTCAACCAACAAGTCAGGGTACGCGGCACACATACACACACGTGTATTATATATCTATCTATCTATATATGATCTTCAATGAGTATGAGAAGACAAGGTGTTAGGGTCAACATTTATTTAAAAAATAGATAATATTGGCTTCCTTTCTCTTCTCCCACAAGCAATAAAAAGGCATATTCCCTAGTTGCTTCTAAAGTACATTTCAATACCTAATAACTTTATTTCATTATAGTTTTTTTTAAAAATAAATTATTAAAAGAAGTAACTCATATTCAAATATTCTGTTAAAAAATAATAATCTCAAAATTTTTAGATTTTTTTTTTTTCTATTTATTTAGACAGAGCGAGCACTCAAATCCAATACGTTAATATTCTTTACTTTATTTCCTACTAATATGCTACATAACCCTAAACCAAAATCATTAGATTTACTTTAAGATAGATAAAATATTAATTAGTTTAGGTATTAATTACACAATCTAATAATATATTAAAAACTTAAAGACTGATTTGACCAAAGTTTACCAACACTCGATCAATATAAAAAAATAATATTATTATTAACTAAAAAACCGCCAAAGGAAGCTTTGCTTAGCCACGTTTCACAAAGCCACGGAAGCATTGAAGATTAACAAACTATATGGCCTAATATGAACACAGTTAGCTGAGTTTGGTAATCTCCATAACCAACCTCTGATCTACCCCTTAACCCAACTAAACTATAAAAACAGATTAATCAATCACTAATCCTAACTACAAATTAACAGAAAATTCCCCAACAAATTAACCAGAACAGGAAATTTTATCAAGCCATATAGCCATGAAGAGATACTCCCTCTTCTCCTTCTTCTTCTTCTTCTTCTTCTTCCTCTTCATGACGGCTCATCTTCCTTACTCAGCTGATGGGCAGCAGATATCGACGACATGCACCAACTTGCTGATGAAGAGCTTCACTCCCTGCTTGAATTTTCTGACAGGGAGCAGTAATGGAGGAGGAGGTGGCTCTCCGACGTCTGAGTGCTGTAAATCACTTGGTGTGCTTATCAGTAGCAGCACGCAGTGCGCTTGCCTTTTAGTAACTGGATCTTCGGCTCTGCCTATTAATCAAACTCTGGCTATCTCACTTCCTCGCCTTTGCAAGAACACACATGTTCCACTTCAATGCAATAATGGTTTGTTATTAACTTTCCCTCTCTCTCTCTCTCTCTCAAAGACTTACATGTATACCACTCAATTTCTATGTATTTACATATCTACCACCTAATATATATGCATCAAAAAGGTGTATTTCACGTTTTAAAGGTTGAAACAGTGATGTTTTTGATGTGTTATAAATGTAAAAAGAAAAGTTTAGGGGTTGGATATGTAAATACATAAGAATTGGGTATATGTATATGTAAATGGCCCTATATATATATATATATATATATATAAGTATAAAATATTAAATTTTTAAAATTATGAAATTACCACAAGATTTTTTAGCAATATATTGTCAGAGATAAATTCTAGAATTTGATTGTAAATTTTGTTATTTGGGTAAAATTCGAAAAATAGAGGTAATGAATATTAATTTTATTAAAAAAATAAAAATTTTAATATTATGCACAAAATTGTTCTTTTTCATATTTATATATCAGCGAATTTTAAAATTTTTTATTATTTATTTGCAGATGTGGGATCACCAATTCCAGGTCCAGGTACATAATTAAACAACCTATTATATATATATATATAATATATAATAGCTTAATTGAAATATTTATTTATTTTAAATTATTTATATTTAACCTAATTATTCATCTTTTTTCTAAAGGTCCGGTCGTCTTTTCACCTGGGCTTCCTCCACTGCCAACTCAGACCAGTACTCGTAAGAAATTTTCTTTTCGCATCACAATAGCCATAGGATCGTAATTGGACGGTTGAGATTGAATCCAAAAATCAGATTTTTTTTTTTTTTTTTTTTGACCGTTTGTTTCCTCCTCCTTGCAGCTCCATCCGGAACAGTGGACTCGACACCACCGTCCGTTATTCCATCAGGGCAATCACCACCAGCAGCCACATCTCCGCCGTCCGTCTCTACGACTCCAGCAGACCAAGGGTCGGGTGATCAGGGACTGCAGCAGTTGATTCTCCCTAATTCAGCTTTGAAGATTTCAACCCTGCACTCTTCCTTTGTAGTGATGTCTATGCTCCCAATCATGCTCTTATTTTAATCTTATTTTTTCTTTATTTTTTAGGGCTTAGATGAGATGTTATATATATATATATTTTTTATGGGTATGATTCATAATAGTTAGGTGTGGTGTGCCTTAGGAAATGTTCTTTGTTTGATGAGTGCATTCTATTGGATTATGGAATAATAAAAAATAATGTAATTTCTTTTTGTTTTATTCATTATGTAAATTGCAATCAAATTATTTTCCCCAAATTATAAAGAGTTTTTTAGCTTAAAGAATTATAAGACATCTTCCTCAACTTGTGGAGCATGCGGATGTGGGGGCTCAGAAGGACTAAATGAATATCACAAAAAATGAGTATATATTATAATTTTTCTCATGAGGCTAAATGACTCTTACGCTTGAATTCGGGGATAGATTCCCTAATGAATAAGTTGCCTCCCATAAACCATGTTTCTCTCTACAATTTGTCTAAGAGAGCAATAATGGCCATTGGATCAGATTTGGCTGACTGCGATGACCGAAATAAAATGTCACTCTCTATCAAATGAAGTTATTGCAAGACAAGTAGCAAAGTTGTGGTGTGATAACCAAATTACAACCCTATTTATCAAGAACAAACTAAAGACATTGAGATATAATGTCATCTTGTTTGTGAAAAGATTCAATAAAAATTGATTTCTACAACTCATATAAAGACTAAGGAATAACTAAAGAAAAGCTTCACAATGGCCCTTAAATGGAGCTAGAGTCACTTATATTTGTAACAAATTTGGCATGATAGATATCCATGATCCAGCTTGAGAGGAAGTGTTATGTAAAGTGTTAAATCTAATTGTGTATATTAGAAAAGGTGTGATACGCCACCAACAAATTTTCATCATCTGGCATGAATCTCGAGGCATGACACTGATCTTGAGACGATATTTTGAGCAAGAAACGTATAAAAAGTCATTCAGAGCTCCGATTTCAGCTTATAATCAAACTGACCAGTTCGATGAGAGGAACCTAATGACATTAAAGTTAGATAAATCCGAGTCAAATTAAGCCCTGATCAAGTCATTTAACCGTTTTTTGAAGATTCCCAAACATATTTGAAAGGTCTAACAGATGTCGAATCTGGTAAGTTCATAGTCGAATCGAGGGCCTCGATAAGATGAATCTAACAAGATCAATATCACTCAATTCTGACATCATTAAAACATCCAAAAGTCCCTTAAAACATCATATGAGCAAAGGAAGCTCTATGAACCGTCTGATAAAAATTATTCATATTCCTACATTAATTGCACACAGAAAACTATAAAGAGACCCACATCCCTTACATGAGAGGGGGTTGTAGCCTTGGGAGAAAACTTGAGGTTTTAAGAATAAGCTGAAGTGCAGCACCACCGCTGACCGTCATCGAACACCACCTACTGTCGTCCAACATAGCCGATTGTCATCGACCACCGTCGACAGACGTCGACTATTGCTAACCACTGTCGATCGTCACCGACCGTTGTCCCCCGACCGTCATCGACCACCGCTGATCATCGTTGATCACCGTAGATCACCGTCGATCACCTTGACCACAACCAACCTCTGTCGACTACCGCTGACCGTCGTCAACCACCACTAACCAGACTTCATTAGTCAACCTCGTAACTTGGAAAATCTAGGAACCCTTTCCTGTCTGTGGGATAAGAGCTCACCACTACGGTCCATGCGCCACCTACGACCTACATGGTCATCAACTCATACAGTTTTTGACTCCCGCCCCAACGGCCCAAGAACGTCATCAATACTCGCCTCAATGACCTACGTGAACTCATGCAGCTCCCGACTCCGGCCCCCGCAGCCTACAGACGTCATTAATACTCACCAACTAAGGCCTATGTGGTCCACAACTCCCTCAACTGCATACAATGGCTTCTCTGGCCAATCAACGCTTCTGGAGCAACCATCTACAACACTCACAATAAACTACTACCTCCACAATAATGAACAATGACCCTTGCAACCTGATGTCACCAAGCACTATATCTAGATTATAGTTATACAACTTTGTAACTATATATTCTCTAATTTAGGAGAAGAATGAACCTGTGTACTCATCATTCATAGTGGATTTTTTAAATTGGGCTAGGTCCCGTGGTTTCTCTCTCTTTCAAGGGTTTTCCACGTAAAAAGTTAATGTGTCTCCTCCTACTTACTTTTCTTCTTTTTTCTGTGTGTGCTGAATTATTGTGCAACGCTAAGACGATAATCAATTACTCTACCACCGCGACTTTTCTAGCACGCATCAAGGTGGATATCAGGAAGATTGATATTAGGTAACCTAATTAGAGGAGATCTAGTTACAATATATTTTCTAATATTAAATAATTCCTAATATATAGAAATATAAGTTTATATAAAAATGTATCATATTCTTTCAATTCAATAATAAGAAGATTTTTCGTTACAATATGTATACCTTTAGGTGCTAGGTTTGTAAATTCCCCATTCTTTAAAAATATCCAAATTTCAAAATTTGTTATTTATTATAGAAGGTTATTTTAGCCTTTTTTTTTATGAAAAATTCATCACTATTAGCTTAAACAAACAAACATTTAAGAGTTTTTTGTTTAAAAAAGCAACAAAAATAGGGTTTCCAAATAGTATTATCAATTTTAAATGCATGACTTTAAAACACAATTTTTAAAAAAAGTTACTTTTAAATAAAAAGAAAAGTTTAGCAAAATGAGACCTTAGTCGTTAAGGGGTATTCCCAATAAAAGTATAGATGGACTTGCCAATAAGATAAAAATCTAGGGACATCAAACCACTACATTAAAAAGAAACTTGTATGCAAACTTTACAAATTCATGTATGAGCTTAAACAAGTCTCTAGATAATGGTACTTAAAGTTCACTACATTAATGCATACTTGCATTACTCAATCTAAGTCTAATTACATGCTCTACACTAAAAGTAACGTACCAACATTCATTATACTCTTAGTTTACGTAGACGACATTATCATCATCGAACCTTGTCTTGAACTAATCTCTAATTTAAAGTCTCTTCTCCACATTCAATTTCAATTATATGACCTAGCTAGGTGAACTTAAATATGACCTAGCTAGGTGAACTTACATACTTTCTCAGCCTTGAAATTGCTCCATCTAGCAATGGACTCATTCTATTACAATGTCACTAAGAAACTAGTTTCCTTGCCAGCAAGCCAAAATGCACACTTATGAATTTTCGCAACAAACTCAATGACACAAATGGAGATCTATTGTCAGACCTGCCACTATATAATATTATAAGATATCTTGTATCTACTTCTAGTAAAAGGATATTTTTCACACGTGCCTCTTAATCTCAAACCAACGCTTTCTCTAATGAAAGTGGGGGATCAAGCCCAGTCACTTGAAAATTTATTATTAATTTTTGCAACTTATTAGGCGACTCACTCGTTGCATGAAATGCTAAAAAGAAACACACAGTCTCCTACTCATCAGCTAAGATAGAATATTTTGATGTGAATGCTACAACTAGCAAAATAACATGGATCTCGAAGCTTCTGAAGGACTTTCACATTCAAATGCAACCTAAAGCTCTACTCTTTTTTTATCTATATAATCAAGTTACTGTCTACATCGCCACAACTCTCATATTTCATGAAAGCACTAAATAGATTATCATTTTATTTGGGACAAAATTGTTGATATATTGATCAATGGTAAACAAATCAAGTGGCCTCACTCCACAAAACCACCACAACAAAAATTTCTTACTATCCAAAATGCTTATTCAAGACATTCAGAATCCATCTTCAGGAAGGATATTAAGGATACTGGTCTACTAGTCTACCTGCTGAAGTCTTATAATAATCCTTGCGTGTTATTTTTTTTTTTTCTCTTTTGCCACCAGACTAATATATTCATAGACATGTACAAAGGGACATGTGAAATGAGAAATGTAAATAATAATCTTAGAGTTCTTCCTACTTTTCATTTCTTTCTGGTATTCATGTGTCTTATTTTTCATACTACTACTTACTCGTGAACTTCTTTGAAAGGACAACAATGTGAAAAATTATGCATAAATATTTTTTTACAATAAAAAAAATGACTTACAAAAATATCAAGCGCTTATACTTAAGAAAATGCCCTTATATCATGAACTAAATTTAAATGTTTTTTTTTTTATCTTTTATTATTTTTTTCTTTTTTTGGCCCTTAAATCATCAATGTTGACTTATAAATATTTGATATCAACCATAAGATGATAGGCTTGATGTCACATTAGAAGTTCAAAAAGTTGTATATCTTAACAACACATGATATACTGCAGAAATCAGATCTCAACTTGATAGTTATGCTCTAGAGTTAAAGCTCAAATAAAGTAATTTCACATTCAATTCTCTCTCTCTCTCTCTCTCTCTTAAGTTAAAATTATAGTCACAAAATAGAATAGCTTGCACTTTATTATTAAAAGAAAACTAAAACATCAAATAAATTGATACGCCACCAAAAAATATCATCATCTGGCACGACTCTCGATGCAATCTTTTGAGCAAGAAATATTCAAATATTGATGAAAAGTCATACAGAACTCTGATTTCAGCAAACTTATAGTCAAACTGACCAGCTCGATGAAATGTACCCAATGATATCAAAACTAGTCCAATCTGAGTCAAATCAAGCCCGGATCAAGTCATTAAACCACTTATAGAAGATTTTCGGACACATTGGAAGTTCAAATGGATGCCGACACTAGCAAGCCCATAATTGAATCTACCGTCTCGACAAGACGAATCCAACGAGTCCAAGATCACTCAATTCTGACATCGTTAAGGTCATCAAATGCCCCTTAAACGCCGTTTGATCAAGGGGAGCCCTCTGAACCGTCTGATCAAAATGACCGCATTAATTGCACCCATAACCATATAAATAGACCCCAACTCTCACATAAGAAAGGGGGCATAAAGAGAGCTTGAGGCCTTAAGGAGAAGCTGTAGCTTAGCACCACCGCGGACCGTCGTCGACCAACCGCTGACCGTCATCGACCATCACCGACCTCCGTCGACTACCGCCGACTTTCGTCGACCTTCGTCACCGTCGACCTCCGTCACCATGAACCTCCACCAATCAACGTCAATCACCACCAACCAGACACCATCAGTCGACATTGTAGTCTGAAACATATGATTACTCTCTCCCGTCTGTGGGACAGGGGAATTTTGTAAACATCAATCAATAGTGGATTCTCGCAATTGGGTCAGGCCCCGTGATTTTTCCCTTTACGGGTTTTCTACGTAAAAAACTCTGGAGTCGTCACCTGTATGTGTGCTGAATTTTTATACAATGCTAAGACAATAATCTGCTACTCTACCGCAGCGAATTTTCCAAAGATACATCATAAAGAGAAAAAAAAAACAAATTCATTACTCTATATTAAGTTTGATTAAATAAAGAGCAACCACTAGAATATAATATTGCATGAATGGAAAACCATTTGAAGAATTTGCTCGTGTGGCAACGGTCTGCCACTCAACTAGTTAATTATATAAACTCAAGAAAAAATTTCTATTTATTCAAGTAAAGACAACAAAACACAAAATATAAAATGAATGATAAAAGATGCATGATTTATAGTGCATAATTTATGTAAGAAAATTATTTTATAATTAATTTATAATAATATTATATGACATGAATGATAGATAAAATATCAAATAATCCACATTAATATATGTTATAGCACCCTTATAAATCTTCATACAAAAAAAAAAGTAACATAAGTGCATTTCCATGCTCATACATCTATGTTTATACATACTTCATGTAAATTAAAAAAGAAAAGACTCATCAATCATTTATGTAGTAACTCCATAAGCATTTACATGCATATACCACACCTACTTCTATATATTTACATTTATTACTCTTAAACTTTAAATGTGCATATATGTCACTCAAATTATGTGCATGGCTCTTTGAGCTCATCTTTCCAAAAAGTGTGAGAGAGAGAGAGATTCATACATACCATTGATTATCATTCTCTTTCTTTGATTTGTTGAATGAATGGATGCATCAATGTTAAGGGAATGACGACCTCCTATGTATCACACATGGGTGTTATTTGAATTGTGGATTGGATTTAGGTTCAACCTAACAATGACCGGATAAAAACACAATTACTTGAACTCAACCTACACGAAAAATAATAAAATCATGATGGGTTATGCATACACCTAAAAAGGCTTCCTGAGTTGCCAAACTCAAGCAGTCAAGTGATCAAGCAGCCAAGTTGTTAAGATGTCGAGGTAAATAAGTCGACAAGCTATCAAGTTGTCCAGTTCAGCTATATAGACATGAAATAAAGCTACATAAATGACATAAAGCTGCATAACATAACATAAAACTGTTGGACAAGACATAAAGCTGTTCAAAATTCTATAAAATATTAGATATGACTTAAGATTATGTACCTTTATTTAATATTTTATATCATGATAAAATGACAGATAAGGCTTATAAATAGAGGTGAAATGTAAAAAAGAAAAGGAAGATGGGTGGGGAGGCAAGGCTCTCTCTTCTTATGGGTTGTCCATCCTCTTTCTTTGTCCCTCTACTCAATGTTAGTAGAATTTGGGCTAAACCCACAGACATTATGAGATACTACCTCCTAAAAAGATTCAACCTCTTGAAAGGACTAAATTTATATCCAAAAATAAGTTTATTTAAATAACATAAAAGCTCAAATACTAAATGAGTCTTATGGGCTTAATTGATCGAGCACACAAGTAGTGCATTCAATGGTCCGTTACCGACTTGATCAATTGTACTCATTAGTCGTACCTGAAAGTGACAAGCTGCAGAGCTCTTTACCGTCCAGAAGGATTCTGTGAGCACCTTTGAAGTGTGTGAGCATTCTTACGAGTTCCTCGGAACGAATCTATCCAACCTTAATCTTCAAGCAAGTTATTCCAGTCAAACTCGCATATATTACACGAGTTCTTATTCCATACTCATAAGAGCGGGCCGGAGCTCCTCACTAAACTCTTTGACAACTACCTGGCTACACCACTGAGCTTGATGAGCAATTCATCGAGACAGAATGAAATGAATTTCAGAATATCAGCATACATACCGCTATTTATCAACAACATGACAATTCACAGCAATGGTCTTCTCGACAACTAGTCTGCTCAGGCCCCGTTCTTTGTAGCATATAACCTAACATTTATGTTTTATTATTTAGACCACAGCATGGGCACATATACTTCTTTGTATATAAATAAGAGAGGGTATATCTCTCTCCCACTCTCCCTCAATCCTATACCCTTAAAATACTCTCTAAGAATCTCTTAAGCTTCTCTCACTTCTTCAAGGTCTCTCCCAGATTATATGATTTCACGAATTGCATAGAATCTCACATCTTAAAAGGATTCAACAGGTTAATAACAGCCCAACCCAAAGTAGATACAATTACTTGATTAAGACATTACGAGTGGATAATGATAACAAAAACAATATTTGAATATGAGTTCTTCCTTTAAAAAATAAATATCAAATAATTAAATCCTTATTTTTATGTTGACCCAAACTTGATCCAAGACACTGGACCTTAACATTCTTTTGTTTTTTTTTTTTGTTTTTGTTTTTTTTTTTTAATCACTTAAGCAAATCTGACCGAAATATTGCATGAGTTGGCTTGAGCTTACTTTTTTTAATAATGTGAGTTTAAGTTAAATTTTTGTGTTGAATCTAGGGTCTATTTGGGACATTTCAAAATATTTGAAAAACCTGCCGAAAAATTTACTGTTCAAAAAGTTTTTTATCAAAAATACGTGCGCATCAACCATGGGCTAGTGATTTGATGTACTTTTATTTGACCTTTAGCCCGATAAGGGGATTTTACATGCATACCACCCAATTCCTATGTCACCCAAATCTTTCATATCACATAAAAAAATACCACCCATTTAACTTTTAAAAAGTGAATACACCTTTTAATGTTATGTTGGTATGCATGTAAAATTAAAGTTTAGGCGTAGATATGCAAATACATATGAATTGAGTTGTAGGGGTGTAAACGAACCGAACACGAACGAATACAGCTAGTGTTTGTGTTCGAAATGTTCGAACACATCATTGTTCGTGTTTGGTTCGTTTAACAAATGAACGATAAAATTGTTTGCGTATCATCTCGTTTCGTTATCGAACGAATCGAACACGAACTTTCCAACTATACTGAACACAAACTCTTGCGAACAACGAGCTTTTTGATAGATCTACAGGTTGAGAGCATGATACTTCCTCAAACATTTAGGAATTGATCGTGATTCGTACATCATCGATATATCCATACTTGGCCTCATAAATAAGTCTAAACTGAATAAAGAACTTATGAGGTTTTATTTTAATATATAAGTATAATATATTAATTATAATATTATAATATTTATATTGATATAATTAATACTATACATATTATTATCGTTTATTAATAATCTATCATATATTATAATTTATGGTAAATTTAATTATTTAAAATACGATAAATTTTTATAATATATAATTATTTTTAAAATATCATAAATTTTTTATATATAATTATTTTAAATTATTTTATATTTCGAACAATATCGATCAGAACGAGAACGAACACATCATTGTTCGTGTAACAAACAGAACGAAAAAATTTGTTCATTTTCGTCTCGTTTGCTTATCGAACAAATCGAACACAAATTTTTTGGCGAACCGAACACGAACTGTTCGCGAGCTTTTTTTGACATATGAATTGAGTGGTATGTTACTAAAACTTCCGCGGGATAAATGAAGCTCATGATGATCTTTATGAGCATAAAATAAAGTTTTATAAAAGCGTTAATTTTACATAAAATCTATGTAATAAAATTATGAATAATTGGATACATTAATTAATAAGTTCCCTTGTTCCTTTAACCATGGCAAACGATCACAAATTTTTATTTTCAATATTTAGGGAAAAAAAAAGGTTTATGTAAGTTTTCTTGTATGCCTTATATGGATAGCCACCCTTTGGTCATCTTTGTGATGCCTATAAACAAAGTGAACTCTAATATATAAGAATGTTTTGATAAAATTGAGAAAATTTGGAGAAGTGTTGTCTTCCTTTGGAGAAATTTGGTGGGTAGCCATTTATTTATCCTTTGCTTTGTTTAGGGATCTCTCTTTAATGAAAGGTTCAATATTGATCATTTTTTATTTTATTTGTGTGGTAACTTTTCTATATTTCTCATCATCACTTAAATTTGAGCGTGCATGGAGCTTCTCTCTGAGTTATCTCTCCTACATCAAGAAAAAGATGCTTAGCAACATCAAGTTAATAGAAATTTTTATGCTCAATTATGCCATTCTATTAAAAGGTGTATCGAAAAGTGATTTGATGAATAATATCGTTACTAAGATGAAATATTTTCAATTGGGATTGCATAAACTATAGGGCATTATTAGTTCATAAGGACTTGACTAATCTAAAAATTGAACTTCTATTTCTTTGATAAAACCTTCTAAAATACATATAGAAATCAAAGATGATATTTGAATTAGCTAACTCATGTAAACCTTTAAAAGAAAGACTATGAATGTGAGAATATATGAATCCCAAGGGAATGAGAAATAGACTCAGGACCCAAATATCCTATGAGAAGTGGATTCCAAATTTAAAACCTCAAATATACTAATAGAAATACTCATGGTGAATCAGAATGACTGGAAGAGAGCATGAGAGGCATAGACATATGTCAGATGCTTGTTGAACCAAGTCAATAACGCAGCTACAAAAAGGATCATGGTCATGATTGCAACTAGTCCTGAAGCAACACAATTGCCATGCCAACCCCTCGAGATAGTTAAGCCGATCGATTTGAGAGTTGAAGAGTAAGTGATGGAGACTTTGGAGACTTGAAAGAACTTGGGTGAGACCAAGTATTATGTAGTTTTCTATTAACTGAGGTTACACACCTTACAGGAAAATGTGCAAACTAAAAACAAATTTGGCACCACGGAATTCTTATTTTTGTCTTTGTCAGATAGTTGGGTTAGCCATTGGGGTGATATTACAATGGCTCGCCTTAGCTATAATGTTCCAAGATCTACACAACACCTTGATGGACAGATATCATTTCATAAGGGACAACTTTATTTCTGGCTCTAGAATTTTATACTCACCACCATCCAAAGCCCCTTAGTTTATGCCCTCGTGTGCACATGATCGGGATCCAGCAGCCAATATCAAGGTGACACCCCTTGGGTCCGAAGGGAAGAGCAATGAAGGCCAGGCATGCCCTTACTATCTCTAACAGCAGGTGATGTCCTTACTATCTCTAACAGCAGGTGAAGAGAGAATGGAGATGGCAAATAAAAGACCCGAGTATAAAACTATAGATTACTCATATGTCTAGGTGTTAATTAGGTAAACACGAAAATGAGCCCAATCATAAAACCATATCAATCCCCTAATGGCAATAATGTTTATATTGACCTGAAATCAATTTACTAGATCCTCCAATTGAGCTAGCAACATGATTACCCAATGATCGAGCTTAGGATTGTTGTTACTTCCTGATTGAATAACCATACTACTGCTACCTTGGAAGACCTTAAACATAGCAAAATATAATACATAACAAGTCAATTTAGATGCTCTGGACTCGATTTAACAGCTAAATCGTCTGCAAAAAGTTGAATTATACAACACGGTGGAAGTTAAAACTACAAAATTATAAAACAGCAGCTAAAGATAAAAAATGAGAGGAACTTAATGGTTTCTAATTGCACACGACAATTAGTGGCTGTGACATATGCAAAATATTTTCTATTAGCCACTAGCCGACATCCCGTAACAGAGACGCCGCACTCAGACGTATACGGATGCCTTATAAAAATCAATATATATTCAAATCTTCTGTAGAAAGTTAAATAGATATAACACAATGGAAGTTAAACTACAAAAATTGCACAGCAGCAGCTAAAGATAAAAAATGAGAGGAATTTAATGATTATCGTTATTACTCTCTACCATATTATATACATTTTTCTAATTGCATACGCAAATTGTGGTCCTGATAGATGCATAATATTTTCTATTAGCCACTAGACGACATCCCACAACCGGAGCAGCATTCAGACGTATCTAGATGCCTTATAAAAATTAATAAGATATTCAAACCTTCTAAGCCTGACACATTTTGCTAATCAAACGCCTCCACTTTTTAAAATATTCAAATTAGGGGGTTCATTTTGTGACTAGCATGATATCAAACGTAAGACTTAACTTAGTCAAAATACTGAATCAGCAGACGGCATTAAATTAAGGGAAATTTACATACATAACTCACAATTCTTATGGATTTACATAGCCGACACCTAGAGTTTGAAGGTGCATCTCACTTTTAAAAAATTAGTTCGGAGTGCTATTTTTTGGTATGATGTTAAAGATACGAGTGTTCTTCATGTAAAAATGAAATTTTAAGCGTTATTTATGTAAATATGAAATTTTAAGTGTTATATACATAAAAATATAAGAATTGCATGGTATGTATGTAAATGCCCCTCAAATTAAACAAAGCCTGCGTAAGCCATTAGTAACAAAGTAAAATAATCGAACCAAAGATTAATTCCATGAACGTAGGTAAACCAAAAAAGAAAAAGCCAAAGTTAAAAATAAATCGCTTACCTCATGGAGCAGGGGAAAGGCCGGTCACCAACAAAATCAAAGTAAACCCTGTGCCAACTTCATCTAAATCTCACTTATCACCCTATAAAGAAATCCATCATTACCACTCGGTTCATATCAAGCAGTACCAGTAAAACAAGAAGATCAGATCAGATAGACCACAATCCCTCAATAACTCCGACCATCAGCAAGCACCACCAGATGGCTCTACGAAAACGAGTGTTCATTGTGACTCTATTCATGATCATGATCATCAGACTTGTGCCAAAAAGATCCTCTGCACAAAGTGACTGCACATCAACAATCATCAGCCTTGCCCCTTGCCTGAACTACATAACTGGCAGCACTGATACACCAGCTGTGGCATGTTGTTCTCAGCTGGCAAAGGTGGTGCAGTCGGAGCCCAGGTGCTTGTGCCTTGTCCTCGATGGTGGAGCGTCACAGTTTGGGGTCACTGTTAACCAGACCAAAGCTCTGGAACTCCCCGGCGCATGCAGTGTTCAGACACCACCAGTTAGCAGATGCAAAGGTATCAAAATAGTAGCTTTCATATCTCCAATTCTTTTAGCTTCAGGAAAATAACCAGTAGTGATTAGAAGTCTCATACTTTAGTTTCAAGAGTATAACATAAAAAAGGAATTCAGTTCAAAACACATACTTGTCATTACAGACGCCGCGGTTGCACCAGCACCCCCACCAGGCAGTGGATCGGAGACTACTCCTGGCGGAGTCTCCCGAGGAAGCTTTCTGCAACCAGTGGCTTTTCCTGTTGTCTTCACTGTGGTATTCATCATTTTGGCGTACTTCTCAATGCATTATATGAGCTCCTACGCATGAATCGGTTCTTTGCTCTAGGCTTCTACAATCGCACCTGCTGATATATTGCTCTTTACTCGGTGATTCTGTGTAATGTCAAGCTCTTTAAAGGCTTATGTACTTTTATGTGGTAAAGTAAATCTGTAAGGCATATTTGATCAGAGATACTCTCAGTAATGTAGCGGCCAATGTTTGTGCTGTATACCGTATAATTTAACCTTTTTAATACTATTATTTGCAGACCAGCAAGCATGCAATAGTTGAGAATTATATAACAAAGCCAAAAACAGAAGCCTAAATTCAACAAATTAGTTCTTAGAATAATGATTCAACAATAAAACTATATCTGGAAGTGTGAAAAACAATGCAAAGAAGCGAGAATAATACTGTATCTGGAAGCATAAAAAACAATGCAAAGAAGCAAGAAATGATCACGTTCAAATCACCATTAAGAGAAAATTTCCTTAATCAAATATAAGTTCATGACAAACAACATAAATAAAAGAAGTACAGCGATTAACTGCAAAAACAGTACTCGAGTCCGGATCATAAAACAAATTCAGAAAGATATCAGTCTGATGAAATGGATTCACGCCATGCATACTCCCTTGCTCCATTCTGGTCTACAATCTTGATCACAAAATTTGGTGGAGCGACAACCAGTCTCGACCGGATTTCAACGATGCATTTATCTATGAGATCAATCGCCTCTTCCAGTGACATTCCACTGTGAAAATACCTATCCATCATTGCTAAGGAGAAATAGGAACCATAACCAAATGCACCCTTCTCTATCTTGTGGAGAGTTGCGATGTAGTCAATGTAGTAAAGAGATGGTCCAATATCCTTATCATAGCCAGCCAGTAGAATGTTAACAAAATATGGGTTCTGGAGAGAAAACCAAAAATTTACATTAGTAAGTATTTCGATAATAATTTTCATGCAACTATATCAGGGCAGAAAGATAGGCCGCAATAAAGTATGTTTGCATGCAGAAGCAAGGATTTTATTCCTCAAGTCAACTTGCCTGTGTCTATCAGCTTGTTGCATTAGCAAGATGATTATGCTTATTAATGGAAATTAAAATCAAGTCAATGACCAAAATGAACTGTGCTCATGATTTTCTGAAACTAAGATCATGGTTCCACGATATCGACTATAAACTAAACAGAAAATCAGACCAATAATTCAAACAAGGTGGCAATGAATTGAGATAATTAAGTAATGATAAAATCGAAATGTGATTGATTGCAAGATGATTAAAAAACTAAGAAGTTGCCTTGAGCAAAAAGAAAACAGATTTGATGTTCACAGAAATCAAATAACATGGTCATTCATGATTAATAGGAGTCTTAATTGTGATTATGATAACAGCACCCAACAATGAAAAGTTACTTGCCAAAAATCAATCAGATATCCATATTTTAATTTATGTAAAGCTAAAAAAGATGTGCATAGATGATGTATGCAAAATAACCTCAACGCTGAACACCCCTACTCAACCACACATGTCGTGATGTGGTTCTTGGAGCCTACATAGCTTCTCTCATACATTTACAACAATCCTTTTAGAACTAAATGGGATAAGAGGAAGTTCTTCACCAAAGCAATTGTCACCCACACCTGGCACAAGTTGGTGCAATGGCCTTGAAAAAAGATAGCCCCAACCTCCTACTACCACTAAGATAGACTTGGTTTCCTTACCATCACTCTAGTCATGTTACCTCCTCGATTTGTCACCTTCTATGGTTATTTTACTCCTATGGTGTCTAATTTCTAATCCTATGACTACCTGATGCAGAAAAGGGTAAGATCTTCATAGAACTTGATGGGAATCGAGAAAACTTCCGTGTGGCCAAGAGAGAGGGTTAGCCTCGAATTCACAGCAGTAGAATGAGAGTTCATCATTTTAGTGTTGACGAAAATCCTGCACGGATTGAAAGCAACACATAGGAGGGATGTAGTTTTATTCCTCAAAAATCTTGAAAGGAGAAAACCCACAAGGCCTAACCAATTCAGAATTGTTCCATTATGCGGATTGAAAATAGCAATAATCTGCAAATTTCCGTTGTTAAGAGGCGGACTTCCAAGTCATGAACTATTGAGGTTATCTCTTGCAAAGGGGTGGAGAATGTTGGAAAGCAATTAAAGCAGCGAATTTCAGAGTGGATTAAAAGTGGGCAATGGACAGGTGATAATAATTGTCAGCGTCAAGTGATTGTAGAAGAGAAACAATGAGCCATGAAGAATGAGAGTGATGAATGTTGACATCCATTGATGACAGGTGAGGGTGGATGTCAACATCAGTTAAGGGCAAGCAACAAAGCATGGACAATGATGGATGTTAGGATCAGTCAACAACGGGAGACCTAGGGAGGGTGAAGGTGGATATCAACATTAGTTGACAATAGAAGACGATGGTCGTCAATCTTAGTTAATGGCAAGTGACGATAGACATTAGTGTTAAACTATGATAAGCTGCAGTTTATGCTTCCATCAGTCAACAATGGCGAGGAATAAAGCCATGGAAACTCAAGTGTTGATAGGTAGTCAGTGACAAATGTCATCCTACTAAGGAGAAAGATCAAGCAATCGAGAAGCAGAAAATAAACATGCAGAGGGAATCCCTAATACATTGATCAGCTTTCCAAGCAACAATCAAAGATCTAAAATTCTCAGTCAGGGATATCCCTCCATCAAAATCATCCTCAAATGTGCATGAATAGGTCTTATTTATAGATTTCTAAAGAGGATATTGTGATCATTTCTGCCAAAAATTTGGACACTTTATCAAATTATCTCAAAGGATCCCCCTTCGTTCATGCTATGTTTTTTATATATCTATTGCAATGAACTCATCCATCGCTTGTAATACATTCCAACAGTTCACCACAATAGCTGGAGAAAACCACAATAGTTCAAGTCGTGTAATCTTACCTCTGACGAATCATTGAATAACCTAGTGGAACCATTCAAACCTAGGGCTAGATTCCATGGTCTATACCTTTTATGGGTCGTCTCTTAAATGTATATATGTGAAATTTAAATACACACTAACAACACAAAATATTCTTCAATCAACATGCATATTTCAACATGCACATGCAATAATTCTCGTGTCATATATGATGCAACAATTCTTGTGTCATATCTAAGCCAAGCTTATTGATGTAGCTTTCCAACCATGAGAGACAAATTTCAAGGAATCGTATAAATATTCAATTTAATTTCAACTTCTGTTTTCCCTCCTGAAATTATCTTTAAGTCTGTCCACCAAAAGGCTTTACACTTTACATGATACTGTATTGCATTGCCCATTATTCATAAGCATGATTTGCAAGAAATTAGGTATAGGAAGTTTGATTACCAATAAAAGAGTATTTACTTATTCGTTATTATTTATGTTAAAAGACACTTGAATTTAAAAAAATTCAATATGGCCAATACGAATCCAAAAGGATTTCATCCGAGAACTATATGAGCAATTAACCTTAAAAAACTGAATCACATAAATATACAGTATCTGAAATGAAAACATACAAATTAAACAAAAAAATAATTTTGGCGTTACTCCACTTGTTAAGGTATATGATTAGACTTTTACGCTATAAACAACTAATACTTTAAATTCCATCTTTCTCTCGACTCTTCCTTCTAGTTTCATAATTACAGCATTTACACATTCCCTGATAATCCTATGAATACATTTCTTGAAGCATTATTGCTGAAGAAATAGTGCCTGCTTGATGTGGAAACCTTTACCACCACTGCACTATCATTGTTGACAATCTCTCGAAAGCTATTTCATATTAGTTTCTTTTTAATTATTATTTTTTATTATTTCCCAATGTACTCCTATTATTAAAGATAAATCTCATTATTATACAACCTCTTCCTTCTTAAACCTTTTCAATAATTATAGCTTGTTGTTATCGCCAGTTCTCAATCGAATCAGCTACAATTTAAGCATATATATTGCTACCACTATTCCTCCCAAAACCTCAACTTGAAGATCTGCTAATCGCCTATCACGCACTTCTTAACACGTGGTTCCTTATCTCTTCCGTTTTTTAAAGAAAAACACCTCATTTTGCCAAGATCTACAATTTAGAAATTTGAAAAAGGTTTTGTAAAGCTAGAATTCACGATCAGTCAATTGAAAGTTGTTATTTTCAAGTGAAACTAATAGAATTTATGCAGCATTTTATTTTTATTTGTTGAGCCATTTGCAGCCTTTAAATTGGACTGTGGGGTATATGAACATGATTGGATATTGAATACTAAAATAATCAGTTTTCACACTTCATATGCGTGCTTATTAATGTGTATTCTTCAGATGATTCATGGTTGTGGACAACAATTCCCTGACGGTGTGCCAATATAAGGCATGATTCTCCCCATTCGGGTGCTTTCCTCCTTGTTTTAATTGTTTGGTCATTGGTTTTCATGGGAATAAATTTGGTGAAGAGACGTACACGCTTTTTTTCCCTAAATGTGAACTTGAACAGTGTTAAAATTTGTTGTCATTTTTTTCTTCTGAAATTTTAGAATTGTTTGTTATCTTTTGGGATGAACGAAACTTGTCCGTTCCTCTAACACGACAAGCAAAAATTTTTACAGAAATTATGATTCAGTATTCCAAGAAACAAGAATTTTTATACGCTTTCATTTTACATCTCATTCTGTGTTGCATTAGAAATTATGTACCCTCAACAATCCTACAACAAACTGATATTAGAGCCTAAAATTATGTCATGTGAACTAAAAAAAGATATCACAATCAGATAAAAAAAAGCTAAATAAAAAAACATGTATTTTAAGTTAATCAAGTAAAATCATGGTTCTAAAGGAATGCATAGCTATCATGAGGATCAAGTTATTTACTTTCATTCAATGAACGCATAAATTAGAAATATTTTCTTAATTGCTCCTATGA
The DNA here is from genome assembly GCA_022702705.1 of Papilionanthe hookeriana x Papilionanthe teres. Classification (NCBI taxonomy): domain Eukaryota; kingdom Viridiplantae; phylum Streptophyta; class Magnoliopsida; order Asparagales; family Orchidaceae; genus Papilionanthe; species Papilionanthe hookeriana x Papilionanthe teres. Next base: position 44,262,880 of record CM040423.1, on the reverse strand, counting down.
GCATTACCATATATTTAAATTTGAAAGACTTGAATATGTCAAAAAATAGACTAGTAGGCCCGTACATAATCATTTTTGCAAGGCATTGCAAGTAAACTAATGCATTAACCTAAAAGACAACAAGGCATAAGAGAAATATAAGGATCAATTGAATAATCACTTCAATGGTTTTGGACAAAATAATTCTAGCGCATTAACATACATGATATTTATGTGTTGGAATTTTAAAAAAGATTTTAATTCTAGCATCTTATATTTTAGCATTTTCTATTTTTAGAATTTAGAATTATTTGGGTTATAATTCATTTTATTTATTATGCGGATTTGTGGCTGATTTATGATTTTTCTAATATGAGAGTTATTCCGTTCCCTATGGAATTGAATAAGAATACCCCACCCCACCCCAAAACATTTGTATTATCACATCTGAGTATCGCCTTACAAAGTACGATCGAATCCCTTCGATCTAGCCATCTGCGGGTTATGCCATGACAAGAAGCCATTGCTTCATTCTTGCTCCTATCACGATTAAAGCTAGCTAAAAAGGCAACGGCTAGATCACGGCATTCCAAGACTTGCGATACAGTCGCAGATAGAGCGAGTCGGGAAGGGAACAAATGGATTGCAGTGTTATGAGACTTGCAATACGGCAGTTGGATCACGTCGTTCAGAGACTGACGTCGCTTGATTCGACGATCCAATCTGACTTATTCCTTGTCCTTCCTCCGGCACCGACAACAGGGTCAAACTGTGCAGGTCAAGCCCGTATCTGAAGCAACGCATGTTTCTTTCTTTCCCTTGAGGTGGCCATTGCATGTGTTTCTCTTCTCAGATTCTGAAGATGTCATAAAAATCGGCAATGATGACAGGAGTTCAAAAAAAATTCTATCACATCAATTGGTTCAATAATTCTAAGACAGCTCACCTCACCTCACCTCACCCTACACAGCTCCTCTCTTGGTTACATTGACTGAGTATTTTTTTTAGAATCAATTACCTTAACTCAATCATAAAACTTAATAGACAAAACTACCTCGAATTGGATCAATCCATAAAATTGAAGATCTACGAGAGAGGCAAAATTGGGTATTTAATTAGAGAGATTTCAAAACCTACAAATAGTGATCGAAATCCGAGGAAAAAAATGGTTGTCCAAAAATTCTCTGGTTTGGGCATGACTCATCAACTCCATGGAGCCCACAATCAAAAAGCGTCAACTATTTCTTCCCATTGCTCGAGATATCTGGGAGGACGTGAATAGTTAACGTGAAGCGTCAACTATTTCTTCCCATTGCTCGAGATATCAATTATGTTACGAGCATGATCAATATTACGATGATACTTGAGAGTACCAAAATGATTATGCTCACCACAAGAAGAGAGAGAAGAGAGAAAAACGATCGAGCCTACATGTTCTTAGCCGGACCTATTCAAAGTTTAGACGAAGTATAAAGTCGAATCCTCGGTAAGAAACATCTACCCTCGATTCGAGAAACTTTTTTTTTAAATTAGACGTGAAGAGTCAAGAAGAGAAATTATGTAATGCTACATCCAATCATCATATAACATTGAACAGGAGATTTGGCTCTTGTGTTAAAATGAGTTGATATTAAATAAAGACGTAAGAAAGCATGGTGTGAGCATTGCAAAAAATTATGGCACAAGAAGGAGATGTTGGAAACCTCATGATAAACCTGCAAGTTGAAAATCAAAATCCAAGCGTGATCGAGCATATTAATCCGCTCCAGAATAAACTCATGAGCCTCCTGCTAGCCAAAATGCAATCCCTTTCACCAATGAGCAATTAGAACACTTGCACAAATTATTTCAATCGCCAAAATTGTCCCAGACTCCGTCTTGCTCTTTGGTACAGAAAGGTAACCCTTTAGCCATTGCTTTAATAGGTGTTATTCCTAATTTTTCTCACTCTTGAATGATTGATTCTGATGTAACTGATCACGTGACTTGTAGTTCTAAGATATTTTCCTCCTATAGACCTTATACAGACAATAAAAAGGTACAAAATAGTCGATCGTTCGTGTCAAGCTCTTCTTGTTGCTAGCCCTTCATAATATTCTTCATGTTCTTAATTTATCATATAATTGGTTGTCCAATAACAAAATAACTACCAATCATCAATGTCAAACTAATTTTTTTCTTCTTGTCACATGTTTTAGGAATTAATCACGTGAATGATGATTGATAGTTCTAAGAAAAAAGATAGACTATATTATTTCGACAATAAGCTCGAACTGAATAGACAATATCAAAGTACAATTAGTTTAAATGTTGTTTATGTTTTTAAAACCAATGATATTAGGTTATCTTCAATACTTAAAATACTTATTTCCCAAAACTATTTTTGAAAAAAAAATTGAATTTATTTCAATTTGAAGTTTGACAGTTTTTTAAACATCACCGTATATTGTTTTCTCCACAAATACAAACCAACTACATAATTTACTCTGATTTTATAACGGTATCTTCACACATTATAAAAACCTTACCTATTATGAATGAAATGATTTTTGACTTTCACTGATGATACCTATTATGAATGAAATGATTTTTGACTTTCACTGATGATCGCACTAAATTGGGCTTAATTAATGAAAGAAAAATATGAAATGTAATTATCTCAAGAACTTTTATACCATGGTACACACAGTTTTAAGATATCATTCAAACATTACAAAATAATAATGGCAAAAAGTATTTTAAAATTATTTTAGGTAAATTTCTCTAGAAAAATGAATAATTCATTAGAGCTCTTATATCGATGCTACACAATAAAATTGCATGGTTGAAAAGAAAAACAAGCACATGTTGGAAGTAGTTATGACATTGTTAAAAATGTCTAAAAATATTTCGGATGAAGGAGTTTTTACTATTACTTTTCTCATAAATAGAACATTCGATAAAGTTTTAAACTTGAAACAGCTTTTGATATTTTTCAAAAAAAATTCAAAGAATCGGCTCTCATCTTCTCAATCTCTAAATATATTTGGGTGAACTGTTTTTGTTCATATTCACAATCAAGAAAAATTTGAATCAGAAGTCAAAAAAGTGTTTTCATTGAATATGCTCATAACCAAAAGGGTTATAAATGCTTTGATCCTGATTAAAAAAAATATATATTTGTTAACATGGATTACGTTTTTTTTGAATTATCACCCTTTTTTTTACCTCATATTTAAGGGAGGGGACAGAAAAAAAGATTCGTCTACTGAATTTAAGAATTTCTTCAAACTAAATCTCTCAAAATAGTATCTCTCCAACCTTGAGTGTTCAACCTAAAAAATCGAGCGATATTATATCAAAAGAGAGTGCGTCAATTCTTTTAGAAATTTAAGTCCTTATAATGTCATTTCATGATGTTCATAACAAAGAAAAAATTAGGAAAAAAACAATGATAGTGGTACCATTTAATATTGTTTATTTGCAGCAGAGAACAACATAAAAGAAAGAGTCTACGAATCATTTGCACTACCCAAAATCCCCAAACCAACCAAGTAATGCCCTCACTAATCATTTACCCCATGTTCATACCATGTCATCTTTGAATTATGAGTCTTCAAATCCTAAATTTAAGTATATAGTACAAATTCTAAGTCTAATGAGTCTAGCATTCCCGTTGAGGAAATGTCATACACCCAATATCCATTGTCCCATTATGTGTCGTATGAAAATCTCTCACACACTTTCCATGCTTTTACTTCACAATTGTTGTTTATGGAGATTCCTAGTTTTGTGTGTGCTGCTCTAAATGTTCCTAAGTGGAAGGAGGTTGTCTTCAAGAAGATGAAAGCCTTCAAAAAAATAAAACATGAGAATTGGTTGATCTGCTTAGAGGAAAGGCAACTGTCGGGTGCAAATGAGTATTTACAATGAAGCATATTTTGATGACTCTCTAGAACGATACAAGGCTCGACTGGTTGCCAAGAGATTCACTCAGATATTTGACAATAATTATATAGAGACAATCGCCCCAATCACAAAACTAAACCCTACAAGAGTTCTTTCATCACTTGCAGCTAAGCTTGACTGACCCCTACAATAGTTGGATATAAATAATATATTTCTCAATAGGGACTTAGAGAAAGAAGTGCATATGGATGCACCTCCGAGATTCAACAAAAAGTTTAAAGCAAAAGTGTGTTAACTAAAAAAATTCTTATACGGGTTGAAGCAATCACCGAGAGTATGGTTTAAGAAATTTACACAATTTGTCAAATGTTGATGGTCTACTCAATGGCAAGGAGATCATACAATGTTCTTCAGACATTCAAATGATGGGAGGTGGTCATATTGATTGTATAGGTGGATGATATTATTCTCATCGGAAATGATGCATATGAGATGAATCGCTTCTTGAAAACTTCATTATCATCTAGTTCTTAAACCAAAGACATTGACTTCTTAAACCAGCCAAGTAACTTACGATCTTTAAGGTATTTCTTGGAATGGAGGTCGTTTGTTCTTGATCTTCTCAAGAAACTGGGATGAGTGAGCGTCAACCTACACTCCAATTGAACCCAATGGGGAGATGTGAAGGAAGGTGATCAAGTGAATACAATTAAATATCAAAAGTTGGAGGAGAAGTTGATATACTTATCACATACATGGCCAGACATTGCCTTTGTTGTGAGTTTCGTAAGTCAAGTTATACATTTGCCCTATGAGAAACACCATGAAATAATCAACATAATTTGCAGATATCTAAAAAGTGCACCAGGTAAAGGCCTACTCTTTCAAAAGACCACACAAAAGAGTATAGAGGTGTACACTGATGTAGATTAGGCAGACGCAATAATTGAGAGGAGATCAACTTCTGGGTAATGCACATATGTGTGGAGAAACATGTTTATATGGTGAAGTAAGAGACAGAATGTTGTCTCAAGGAGTAGTGTTGAGGCAGACTATAATTCTATGGTTAATGGAGTATGTAGTGTTATGGTTGAAAAGTATTCTTCAAGAGTTCCAGATCCCGATAAGCATGCCAATAAAATTATATTGTCACGATAAAATAGTCATAAGCATTGCAAAAAATACAATACAACATGATCACACAAAATATGTGGAGATTGACATGCAATCGAAAAAAGAGAAGATTGAGTTTGGAGTTATTTGCACCCTACTACGGAACAAATAGTAGCAATCTTCACCAAATGACTGTTCAAGCCTAGTTTTTTGCTCTTTATAAGCAAGTTGGGCCTGATAGGTATCTATGCTCCAACATGAGGTGTTGTTGAAATTTTAGGAATATTTTAATTTTAGCATTTTCAATTATTAGAATTTATGGCATGTTATAATTCATGCTTCTTTATTTTATCATTAAGAGTTGCGATTAATTTTATGTTTTATCTAATGTGGGAGTCATCCCCCCCCCCCCTCCTACTCAACTTGAAATTATTTCCTATGAAATTGAAGATGAATAGTTATTTTTCCTCTCCCAAGACTTACAATATGGAAATCTTATAATTAAAAATGATTTGCCTTAAGATTATATTATTTTCTTAAAGGCTTTGGACGAGGGATTAGGGTTATATTAAGCTTCAAATTAACAAGACCCTAAGTGAGATATTAATTAAACATTTCAATATTAAAACATACCATGAACGATCTGTTGATAGCATACCCATAATTAAAATAACTATAAAGAATTTGTTATATTCTCTTAAGCCTAACAAAAATAAATTATAAGGTCAAATCTTGTTTTATTGAAGAAATTATAGTTCAAAGATAATCTTTTGAAGCTAAACCTTAATAAAAATTGATTATGAATATGAAGCCGATCCAAAATTTAAACCTCAATACAAATTGTATTAATAAAAATGGAACCTACGTCTATATATAATACTAACATAGAACATAGAAGTTGATTTTTATACTTAGGGTGAATTTGACCTTCTATTTCAATTTGAATCTTCTTCTAAACATGAACATCCTATAGAAAGTTATGAATGAACTTTTAAAAGATATAGAATCTATTCAAGGACATGGAATTGAACAGCTCAGATATGTTGAAATTGATGAGTTTAATGAGCAAATAGATAGAGCAAATCTTGAACATCAAAGTAAACATTAAGCCTATTGAAGATGATAGATCAATTTAGAAAATCAAGTTAGCCGCCAATAAAAACTCTCTATACTAATCAACTCAAATCAATGTAGGAAATGCAGGAAACAAACAAACTCTTAAAGGCTCTAGTAGAAAAAATTTTTAGAATTAGACAGACTATCATCAACATTTATCTTGTTTGCATCAACAGCAAACTCATCATTGTAATAATTAATTGTTAGTTTACTGAGAATTCATTCATGAAGATCAAAGACTTATGCAAAGCATACAAATTACATGAAACAAATAATGAAAATAATGATATTATAAAATAGCTTTCAGGAAATACTAATGATGATTTATCACCCACTCGTAAATGATCCTATGATTAAGAAAATCGAAAACATGTAAACCACAAAAATAGAAATGCTTATATTGGGGTGCCAATAAATAATTTGACACAAACACGAATCAAAAAACTTCAATGCGGGTTGACCAGATCAATACTCGAGTATGGTTTGAGCTTAAGTCATAGAATTAATTATTATTTCGGCCATTTTTGCGTTGATCCAATTAAATTAAAATTGATTTGAAATTAAATTGACTACTATTCTAGTTTGGGCTTTGAAATGTAGAAACATATTGCTAAAATAAACAAATATATATTCATGTTAAACATGTCATATTTAAGTTGATTGGATTGTGTTGATCTAAAATTTTGCATGATCCTTAGATTAAATAGACTTGAAGGTTCATGTCTGTAATTGGCAGGTTCAGGTAAAGTTGTGTTTGGATCAAACATTTTGAACTATATATTACACACAACAAGTTCAAATCAAGCAAATTTGGGTTGAGTTAACTTCACGCCATACCCAAATTCGATCGTCAACATAAATAGGCAAACAACCTACTCAAGGAAAAAAAAAAACTTAAATAATTTATATTGAATGAAAATGATTTATAAACATTTAGATTTGTTCAAATGGGTGAATTTTATAATTTCAAACACCTATTAAGGCTCTCCTTGTCAACAAATTATTTTGAAGTATTCTTACAATTTCAATTTCTTGCTAAGTTTTCATTCATGAAATTTTATGTCTAGAAATCAAGATATGGAAACAAAATTGATATCAATTTGAGTATTATTAGGGTTTAATTTGAATTCTCAGAAAACTAAAAATTGTATCATATATTTCTCCATTTTTCTATATAATATATTTAAAATTCTTAAACCTACCATGTAGAGGTATCACCTTACCTTATAATGATACTGTATAGTAATTATTGATATCAAAGACACTTAAATTAAATATATCATTTTCAATCTTTATTTTAAAGTCTTGTTCTTCAAATTATTCCAAATATTCTAATTTTTCATTTATTTTAATGAAAATCTACCTACTTATAACTATGTTATCCACAGAAAATCATGCCCAAGCAAAGCATCTTATTTTGAACATTCTTTGTAAGCATTTATACAATTAATAAAAAAATTGTACTCAATGTTAACCATTAATATAGGCATATGATAATGGGAAACTCTCGGGACACTGCACCAAAACATCTAAACTAGATAATATTCTATCATGTATACCTTTAATAACATCAATACGTCGTTGACATATCTCTACTTTAAAATATATCAAACCAATTCCCCTGATATATGAGCATGACTTCCAACATATCTAAAAAAAGTTATAGGAAGAACATTTTCTGGTTCTTCGTACTTATCTATTAATTGTCTTGCCAACAAAATCACTTCCATGATAAAATTTATGGAAAGATACAAGTTTGATTCTTCAAAATTGATATTATTTTTAAGCTCAATTACTCTCTCCCAAAGCTTTATCGTATAAATTATCAATTTTAATACTCCTATTGCTAGCAATACCTAGAACAACAAGTATAAATATAAATATGTTACTTCTACAAGCATATGACATCCTCTTAATATTGAAAACAATTAAAAAAATCAATCACTATAATATTCTCCATCACTAAATTTTATTTTTATCTCATTAGAATTGAAGCCTTACCTCTATGCATCATTTTTAGAGCAAACTATTTTAAGTAAAATATAATACGCTTCATTCTACTAATTTGTTATGCTCTCCAAAATTATTTATTCCTTAAAGACTTATTTAATAAGTTCTTAAAGTATCATTTTCATATTTTATTGATTTCTTCATCATCAAACAAGATCTAATTAACTTCACTTTTAATGCATCTAAATACTAAAGTCCCTAAATCTTTTATAACTAACAGTTTTTTAATTTAATTTTCTCCAAACAACTTGTAAAAACTAACAAGTCTATTAGATAAATCATTAAAAGTTATAGTGCTTCATTACCCTATTTACACAACTTCTAACTTTCATGAAATCGTTATAAGTCCCAATAGTATTCAATTTTTGCACTTTTAAAAACTCGTGTCTTTACCTTTTTAAAAAAGCTTTGCAAATAAAATAGAATTTACTTGGATTGAAATTAAACATAAACATAGGGCTTATTTGGGATCACTTTCTATTTTTTATCGTTTTTTATTTTTAGTATGTTTTGTTTTCTATATTTTGTTTTTAGAAAACGCATATAGTATTGTTATGATTTATATGTTTTTAAAAATAAAAAAATAAACATGTTGGGTAAGGTTTTTTTTTAAGAAAAAGCTATATTTTTTTATAAATCGTTTTGATCCACGTGCGCTCCAGTATTAAGTTCTACCGCCCATGACGTATATCACGTCTTCCCTGCTCCACCAAAACGAAGCATTACCTACGATCGAGCAGGCAGCGGGAGGCGGGTCGCACGCAGGCAGTGGCAGGCGGCCACTGGCTGCAGTGGCTGCCGCGGAGTGCGGAGACCATCGAACGGACAACTAGCGGCGGCGGGCGGGGGTTGGCAACCAGTGCAGACAAGCAGTCGGTGACTAGAAGGGTCCGACGGTGGACAGAGGCAGGTGGGCAGCGGCTGGCGGTTGGTGGCAGCAGCAATGGGCGGCCGGAGGACAGCTGCGGGGCTCAGCAGTAATCAACGGTGGCTGGTGGGCAGCCGGCAGCCCCTGCAGGAGAACGACTCGCTATTTTTGTTGTTTTAAAAACAGTTAAAAAACTTTTTTTTATTATTTTAAAAATAGAAGTGCTCCTACAAAAAATAAAGAACATAAATAAAACAAAAACCGTGTAATCAAATAGCTTTTTCTATTTTTTTTTAATTTTCAAAACAAAAAATAAAAAACAAAAATTGATCTCAAGCAACCCCTTAACAATCAATATTTGTTATTCATCTTTAATGATATCATTTGTATGATCAATTTAAGAACATTAAACATAGTGATCTAAATAGATAGACTATCCTATTAGGTTTGAAGATTTTATAATTAAATAGCATCAATTGCACCAAAGACAATAAAACAAGCCAATAATAAAATATTTAAACGATCGATGATGCTTCATTTATTTTATATCATACCTGATTTATTTTAAACACACAACCAACTTAGGTATCATGTATGCCAAATTTGATGCAATACAAGAAACTATAATTCATGAATATTTTTAAATGACTAAAGCAGATGTAAAAACAAGAACTTATAGAACCATTTTACCTTTGATTTTGCATTTAAAACTACAACTGAATCCACATAAAATATGCACTAGAACCTACAACAAAACCTACCAGAATATCAATTTTAACCAAAGCAAGAACTAAAATCTTAAATTGAATCGTTCTACATTTAATTTTGCATTTAAAACTAATTTGATTAACATATAATGCATAAAATATAGTTTAATTAACATAACTACATAAGCAAAAAGTATATTATAGATTAATACATGAGATAAGATGCATAGAAGAAAAGATCTAATTGCAAATAAAATACTTATGAAAATTTATAAAAAAATGAGGGACATTGAAATAGTTCTATTAACAAATTTACTTAAATACTAAGGCATCATTTAGTTTAGCATTCTATTTACTTTTTCGTAGAATACCCTAACAAAAGGCAATTGCATTCTTTTTAGGTGAAAATATTAAACTCTTTTTTTTATAAATTTCCATACAGAAACTGGTATTGATAGAAGAAACAGGATTGTTGCCCAAAAAAAAGTTTTTGCAGCATAGTGTTGAAAAACTCAACCAAGGCCCAAGACGACGCCCAAAAAATGAAAAAGTAATATTTTAGCATTAATATTTATAGGCAAAAAAAATATTAGGCATATGGTAAATAAAAGGAATAAACTTAGTTGTTGGCCAATCGCCATATAATAAAGCTATTTAAAAGGGTAAATGAAATATATATACTAAAAACACATTGATATCAGATAATCAATTTGAATTATGTTTGGATAATCCACCATTGAGTTGATTTTTGTGCTAACACAATTGTTGATGAATAGATAGAGGAAAAAAGATCTTCATATATTTATAATGATCTTGAGAAAGCATATGATGAAATATTAGAAGAATTAAATTGTTAAACATTTGGAAAAAAAAAGATATTTTGTCAGAAATATATTGAATTTATTAAAAATATATAATAGAAGATTGACTAGAAATATAAATATTTGTGAAACGACTAAAAAGTTCAGAATCTTTTCAATAGTGAATCAAATATTGATTGAGTTCATGTATTGTGTATGGGTTATGCACATGCTTACAAAGATGTTCAAAGGGAGATGCTTTGGGATATGTTAATTGGTATAACTATAAGCAATTTGACATAGTTCAAATCCTGAGACCTCTATTAATATAATTAAATATTTAGAATAATGGATACAATGTTTAAAAAACAACAAACCTAAGATTAGAAGAAAAAAGTAGTCCATATGTAATTTCAGCCAGTGCCAAGTTGTTTACTAGCCAATAAAAGAAATGTTACGTGATAGCAATATGTGATCCGTTTAAGTGCCATAAAGTTATAATATAAGGATAAATATTAAAAATGATGAAATTCCCCAGTAACAGGAAGCAAGAGAATGACATCAAGTCTTGAAGGTAAATTTCCTAAAACTAAAATTAAAACGACTATCTTATATGGATTGAAGTATTGGAAAGTTAAAAACACTCAAAGCCAAATTAAGTGTGATATAAAGAAAAAGTTTAAGAAATTTTATGGTAAAACTAGACAAGATATTTTAAAAAGTTATATATTAGAGAGACAATGTAATGGTACCAATAGATTTAAGCTATTTGACCATGTATTTCTAAGGTTAGAAAATCCTCTGATAAAATGTGTAATAAAAAATATTGAAGGACCTAGAAGAAAAAGGGAAATTTATAGATTATGAATAAATAGTTTTACATATATAATTAAAATCTAACGTAATGCTCGAAAGGAATGAACGGAAAAGATGAATTCATAAATACAGAAAGACATGTGATATGCACCATGCATTAGCCAAATGACCAAAGCCAGATGCAACTTCGACAATATAATGGAATCTTGAACTTCCCATGACATATTTAAACTAGCTAAAAGGCTCAAACTACGCAGTAATTAAAAGAACAATTTCACTAAGGATTCTTTTGGTTATAAGTCGATGCAAAACATGCTTTAGAAATCCATCAAATATGCTAGATTCCTTCACTTGGTAGGGCATAATAAGAAATCGACATTGTTTTTAAACTCTACACCCCTCCTGAAATGTGTTGATTTCATTTCTACATAAAAATGAGGGAACTTCAATTTTCACTTTTCTAAAACAAATTTATGATTACATAAAACCAAATGAAACACAAGAACCGTCGCCATTCTCTACCTACTTCAACGGAACATAACATTAGAACACGCTGAGAAAACTTAGATCGGAATAAGGACATAAAAAAAACAAACACAAAAGTATCAGATCAATTATCCCTGCCTCTCGATCAAATCCATAGTTTCATTGTCTAATGCCTATCATGTCAAATGAATGACACCTTAACCAATACAAATAATTCCAGAATGCAAAATCCATATATTACTAACAGTTCGACAATAAACAAAATAAAAAAGAAAGAAAACTAGTAAGTGTTACCTTTCTGAGAGCAGTGGCAAGCTCGCCCCTGGTGAAGTTTGCAGCGGCAGCAGTGCTCAGCGGGATTCCATTCCTGAACTGATATAGATGCACGTTCTTTTGGATGTACTCGATGAACTGAACCCTAGGACCAATAGAAGATAGTGAAAATAAGCAAGAAATTCATATGGGGGTAAATAAGTGGAAGGAGTTGGAATAGAATATGAACGAACCGGTCTCCGGCCTCGCCGGAGACGCCGAGGAGCTTGTGGGAGTCGAGGACCAAGACCTTGTCCTCGTTAGATTTGTGGACAAGGATGCTATGAACAGCAGAGGAGTCTGCAACGATCAACGCGAAACCGTCACCCACAAGCCCGAAAACGCACTCCATCGCCGCCGGTTATGTTCCGATCGTCGGTCACAGTCGAGGGAGAGACGAGGATCAGTCTTCTTGGCTTGGAAAATAAGTTAGGGAGCGCTGTGGAGGTTAAATATGTGATTGAGTGGAGCTTACATCTTAATAATTATAATTATGCTAATGAACTATTTATCACTTTGAATTTAGGATATAATTTTGGAGTTATTTTGCAAGATAAATTAATCATCATTAATTTTGAATGATGAAAGAATGTTTATATTATGTAAAATTATAAAAAAAAGGGGGTTAGAATGCAAATAAATTAAATTTTATTTAAATTAAATATTAACATTCATAATAAATGATACATTAAAATCATGTATTTAAGAAATTTAATTTCTTCTCAACTTCTTCTTTGAATTGATGTAATACCTGAATTTCTTGAATTATATTGTTGGTAGGCTTTCGTAAATTTAGATTTATGAGATTAGTTTTACTAAAGCGGTTAGAAACAATACCATATGATCCAGAAAGATAAGTAGATAACTTGCAATATAATTATGTAGGGCTTCTATGAATTAAGAGAGCTATGGTCATCAAGGCTGAGATTAGAGGGGCTATAAAGTTGTAACATAAAGTTTTTAGGATATGATACTGGTAGTGAATATAAAACAACTTATCTTCAAGCTTATTTCCAAAACAATGGCATCCAACGCAAATTAAGTTGTCCCCACACACCTAAACAAAATGACAACGCTAAACATTATAGAAACTACTAGAATTTTGTTAAACCATGCTAAATTACCTTCTTAGTTCTAGATGATTGTGGTTCATACAATTGTCTATTTAATTAAAAGACTTCCCTCTTCCAATGCTTCCAATAAGTCACAATTTCAATTGTTGTTCAACCAAAAACCTGACTATCATCATTTAAGAACTTTCAATTATGCATGTTTTCCTTGGCACCCACCTTCTCACACTCACAATTTACTCACAAAGCCCCTCTTTATAGGCTATAACACTCATCATTAAGGATATCTTTTTTATGAAATTTCTCAAAAATGCACCAGTGTTTCCCGACACGTTCAGTTTATTGAAAATCAGTTTCCTTATCATAATCTCACTTCCTTCACATCAAAGTTCTCTCCTCCTCTAACTAGGCCCCCTTCTTTCTTATCAATACATATTTCTATCTTGCAATCCAAATCTCACGCCTCTTCTTCTCCGCCTCCTTCTCCAAACTCTGATGCCAATATCCCTCACTCAATCTCTCCTCTCCATCTCAGATCCCCCATCCATATATTTACATAATTCTCCCTCCTTTCTCCCACACTCAACCCCTTCCCATTACTCATCTCATGGTTACAAGATAAAATCTTGGTCATTCTAAACTAGCTAAAATTTTTACACTTTTACATCAATATCAATTGGACACACTCACCACTTTTAAACAAGCTTTCAATCACCCGCAGTGAAGAAATGTCATGTCTGAAGAGTTCATGACTATCCAAAAACAAGGCATGTGGCTTCTCGTGCCTCCACCGTCCACTCAAAACATTATAGATTGCAGATGAACTTTTTGCATTAAACATCACACATGGATATATTGCTTGTTATAAAGCACGTCTTGTAGCCCCAGCTTTTAGGAAATAACAGGGTATTGATTTTCATGAAACGTTTAGTTTATTGCTAAGTTCTCCACAAGTTGTATGATTGAATTAGCCACCACAAAAAATTGAGAAATCCATTAACTAGATGTTTTACATGAGAAATCCAAAGATACTATTTAGATATTATTTATATGCCTTAATCTTCTGTCTTCATTGATAATTAGTATCCTCATTATGTAAGTTGTAAAAATCCATTTACGGTCTAAAACAGGCTTCGAAAGAATCGTACTCCACCTTCTCAAACTGCTTATATACTTGAAACTTTCAATTAAGCACAGTTGATCCTTCCTTACTAATTGTTGAAATCCATTTTTGATGTGACATACACGGGATATCCTCATTGAGTGACAAGACACTATGGTTGTGTTATAAACTTGACAACGCTTCTAGTTTCCTCTGTATTGACGTTTGTTCTTACGGTGTGAGCGTGAGGGTTGTATCTGGCTGATACATGTGCTCCGATGACATATATTGTTGACGATGGCTCCATAAATATTTGTGTCTTAAGATTAAGGTCGGGATATACAAATTTCATGTTAGAACCGCTCTACTTAATGATACGTAGACAGTGCAACCTCTCATTCTCTTTTGAGATGAACTTATGGTCTCTACGAAGGTGATCATTACCTGCTCACATTCAAATCTCCTGAGGTCCCATGATTTCTAGAACCCCCTTTGTCAAGCTTCTTTGAAAGCCTAATCTTTCCAGGGTTCCCTGTGACTACGGATAATTTAGGCGTGGCCAAGTCTAGTTAGTGGTGTGACCATGCCTAAACCAGGTGTGGCTATGCCGAGACCTCCCCAAATAGCACAAAAAAGATTGTGGTAAGCGTGAACACGCCTGAATGTTACATGGTCACACCAATAAAATAGAGACTATGAAATAATTACACCACAATATGGGCGTGACTACGCCAAAAATCTCAATAAACGTCAAAGTTTGTTGATCGATGTAACCACTCTCGCAAGTGGTGTGGTTATGACACCCAGATAGAACGCCCGACGTAATTAGGCAGGCATCGATGTGTTCAAGTCGAGCCTTCATCAATGACGTTTTGACCAATGGCGTGACCCTGCCTGAATGTGGCACGACCCCGACGTCGTGACCGGTTCACAAATTTTGGACCTCTGGTCCTTGAATTCCCACCGCCGAGGCGGCCAAAACTATCGACATATATCCTTTTGCCTGGTTCTTCACCTAAATATGGTATGGGAGATATTTTGGGCCCATTGCAAAATTAGGAAAACAGCTTAGACCCCTTGGGTAATCTTTCTATGGTTGTTTAACAAAGGGGAGAAGGCTCATTTGTAAGGATCAGTCACCATTGGACAAGGGGAGCGAGTGGAGAGCTTGGGGAGCTTAGGAGAAGAATCGAGGGAGCTTTTAGAGGAAAATCCTTCAACTTCCTTCAAGAGAAATTTAGGAAAAAGGTTCCCTCATCCTTTCCATATCTTTCCTCTTATTTTCATCATCTTCTCTGGTCTTCTTCTTCGACTTCGGCGGCTCACCGGCAAGGAGAGCTTCTTCATGACTTTAGAGAAAGAAGATTCCAACATTCTCGGCGTCTCAACTCTCTAACAAGGAGTGCTTCCTCATCTCTTTCGAGGAGGCAAAGTCCGACGGTGTCATCCCTCTCCCTGGCAAGGAAAGCTTCTTCCTATGAGAAGAAAAACTTCAATCAACTGTCCCGAAGGTAAAATTAATGAATCACTTGCGATTTTCATTCTTAGAGCACCCCCCCCCCCCAAGGTCTGGATGTTAGAGAGATTAGAATTACACTCTTGATTTCCTAGAGTAAACCTCGTTTGATTAGAAGCTTTTGCGCTTCATCTGCAAATCCTACGAGAAAAAACCCACCTTTTTCTTTTCTAGCACAAAAATCCCAATGCCCGGGATCATTGTAACCTCGTATCTGCACCGTTGATTTTTCCCCCACGATGGAGGGGAGAGAAATTCATTGTTTGAGCGCAGAAAACGGAAAGTCCCATGACTTTGACGTTCCCTACAGCGCAAAGGTTTTTCCCACATATTTTTTTCGTGATAGGCAAAAGTAGGCGACCGCCCGTCGCTTTATAGCAATGTACGCTTTGTCTCGTCATTTTTCCTAGGGTATCCCGTTAGTTCGCTAGGGCGAGCATAGTTTGTCGTTGACTCTCATATTGTATGTGTTTCACTTTTTTTTGCATGCATGACATGTATTATTTTCAAAATTGCATCAAAACCATCCATTTTTGCATGTCAATTGGCCACACCTTCCGGTTCGATCGATTATTTTCGGTCTATTCAACCGATCGCCCCCCCCCCCTCCCGCCGACACGATCACATTAATCAACAACCCTTCGTCTGTCAACTGCACACGAGCCTGATCGATCATCTTCAGTCCATTTAATCGATCGATCACCCGCTGAGCTGATCGCATTGATTGACCTTTCTTTGTTGATCAGCTGCACACCCTGACACGATTGACCTTTTCGGTCCTTTCAATTGGTTAGCTACCACTGACCTGAGCATATCAATTTACCATTCTTCATTATGAGCGTCACACTCTGGCTCGATTAACCATCTTTGCTCCACTCGATCGATCGGTCGTCACCGGCTAGATCATATCTATTGACAACCCTTTTTTGATGGACTGTACACCGGGCTGATCAAGCTTCTTCAGTCCACTTGATCAATCTTCCCACTCGATTGATATGCACCACCACCGGCTCGATCGGTCTATTGACATGGTCAATATGAGCCGCCGTCGGCCCGATTGGTTAGTTAATCTTTTTGCTTTTGTTATGTTTCATTCATTGCACATTTCCTCACATTACATGCATAAGCACTTCCACACTTTCACGCTATCGTGCACCCATGACATGCCTCCTCACATGCACGTGATGATATTCATGCCTTCAAGCAATACAATACTCTATATATCAACTTTGTGGCATCCTTATGTCACTTTGCACCACATCATAAGTGGTTTGCGCTTGCACTTTCCACTCTTATACGTTTCTTTGCCTAAAAAATTGCATGTCCATGACTTGCTTACTTGAAGTCTCTGCATTTGGATTGGTGTTCTCTTACACTTACTCCTCGAACTCACACATCATGCGAATGGATGGCCCGTCACCGAACCACTCCACAATGTAATTCACTCCAACGGAAGTTACGTCATTTCACTCCCTACACCACTGCTCTAGACTGCCGTAGGCGCCCCTCCGGATCTCTGCCTTCACGACACACTCAACTTCTAGGTCACTACCTCAACGACATACTCATTTTCATTTGTGTTGTGAGTTTTGCATGCATCATTTGACACTGCCGGCACATTTGTCACTAGTATACACACTGTATGCTAATGGAGAATATTTACCAATCTTTCGATCATTGTGCAATTGTTTGTGCATTTCTCGGATTATCTCGATGACGAATCTAACTCGTTAGCTGAGTGACCCATTGCTGATCATTACAGGGTAACGGGTATTGCTCATGGGGATGTCTCAATGGGGAAGTGCGAATTACCATGTCGTGATTAACACACATATGTTGTGATAAGATTTCAAGGGGTCGATTAGGTGCTACTTTGGCTTTCTATTACTTAGAAACTATTTAAAAAATGAAAATATATATTTTTATTACTTATACGCATTATATTATCAAAATCTACTTTGAAGTTACTTGCATGTTTTGCTTAGACAATACATGAGGCTAATTTTTCAAATGATTTTTAAAGCCTACATCAAGTTGCATCTCATAAAATTCTTGGATCCTTAGGATGGGGTCCATGACAGCGACCCTGTCAAAACATATGCTAACTCTCTAATATAACACTACATTCACTTAGATGCTGTGTTGGAACACTGTGTTAGATGGTGTGCTAGGCTAATGACTAAGATGCTAGGTAGTAATTTCGATGTACTGGCCATAGTTTTTCTGTTGGTTTGATTGCCCTGGACAGACATTACTTATTTTGCTTTGTGTGCTTGCATGCTTAGTGTTTTGGTATGCATTGTGGTATATTAGATCGATCTTCTTGCAATGAGCCATGTTTAAAATTCACATCGCACATGTAACAGAGGGAGCAATGTGATGATTTTTTTGTTAATCCTTTCTTGCAGGCGCTGTTTGGTTTCTCCAGCTAGCCATGACTCATGTACATTACATATTTGTTAGTTTTCTGGCTAACACAGTTTTTCTTGCAGGTCGAGTCATTCTCTTACGTTCGTTGTGTACTTTTTAGAGTCATAGGAGAGTCTTGTATTAGAAATAAGGTATGGGCACAGTATCTGAGATGTTAATCGTGTGGAACTAAGTAACAAATACTATGAGTTGTTTGCTCGTGTCCAATACCTTAATTCTAAATCTCATTTTTGTATAAAATTAGGACCATACATGTACTTATGCTGCGCCGGACCTCCTTTTTCTATTTATGAGATATGAGGTCGAACTAATGAAATTGCCCTTTTATTCATTCATATTTGATTTTCTTTTCAATCTTTCTTGCATGTATTTGTGCTTGAAAAGCTTTTCTGCCGTTTTTTACTTTATGGATTGTCTGTGAATCATACAGAATTTAGGTTCTCCAAGTACCTAAAATGTTAAACGTTTACAAAATCTTAATAAAAATTTAAAACTAATTAAAATTTAGAATTAAAACATACAAAATTTTAAAATTTATCTTTTACTTTCGTGCTTGCATGTGGGCCGACATTAAGACGAGGTATACAACACAAACATATCCAAAGTTATATTAATAGGCCCTTCACGCATAGAAATATGGTAGATAACCATATCATGTGCATGTATCGAGGAGAAGCCCTCATGCTTCTTCAACCCGATTAGCCCAACATATATTTCTACTTAGATGGTTGTCACGTTTTTAGGTCGTTAGAAGGCTCCCTAACCAAGACGGAGTGAAAGTCATTTTGTCGAGTGTTTCATGTTTTATAGCTGAACCTCCCATTCTCTTCTTTTTCAGCTGCTTCCTCACCTAAGACCCACCTCTTGAAGCTCCACCCGAAGCTCCACCCAATAATCATAAAGTAGAGTTTCATTCATTTGACCTTAGGGCTACCGAGATTCTCGTGAACGACACAATTCACATATTGCTGCTTATCAAAATTATCCGAATTACTAGCCTATTTAAAACTCCAAGCAAATCAAACCAAATATACAAATTAAGAGCATATTCATACATATCATTTTATGCTTAATCTGAATTGCTAGACTATTTAAAACTCCAAGCAAATCAAACCAACTCTAATTGAAATGATAAAAATTAAGAGCATTTTCATACATATCACCAATTACCTATCCAACACCGGCCTAAATTTTATTTTTTATATTTATACTCCCAAATCCTATTTCACATAAAAAAAAATATCACTATCTTGATTGAAAAAATAAGTGAAATACAACTTTTTATGCATAAATAACTGATAAATGTGTAAAAATTGAAGCTCGTGTTTTTGGTAAATACATAGAAATTAAGTTGCATGCATGCAAATTTGTCTAAAAATTAAATTTTATTTTTAAATAGAAAATCAAAAATTGAACCAAATCTATTAATTTGGTTCGGTTAGATATGGTTTAACTTGCCATGATGATCATTTTTATCTGGTTAAACATAGGTACATCACATTACTCGAATACAACATATATATTATCACACACATATACGCAAAACAGAAGGCCTCTCCCTCTCTTATTTAACTATTTCTTACTCTCCCCCATACATACTTATAAACCCCTCCTCAGACCCCTTCAACAAGGCCCACAACAGACTCCATTAACGGCCTCACAAGCTTCTCTCCTCCCTTCCCCTCCCCTGGCCCCGCCATGAACACCTCCTCCTCCCTCCCTCTCAGCACCTCATCCACTACCTTCGCCGCCACCCCGAACGCAAGCTCCTTCGCCTCCTTCTCCAACTCGCTCAGCATATTGTTCCTCCCAGCAATAAAAACCATCTCGTTGTCCTCCGCTTGAATTTCAAAGCACACCATCTGAAGGTTCTGTTCCTTGCCGGCAACAATGGAGGTTGGGTGACCGGGTGGGCTCACCATAACTGACCCTTGTGATAACCGAGAGCTCACTCTAGTGTAACGCCCTTCACTCCGGCGCTGTGGCTCCTCTTCTTTGCGTTCTTTGCTCATCTGTTTCTGCCATTCTTTTACTTCGGGGTAGATTATCTCTACGTAGCCGCTTCCTTCTGTCACTATTGCAAGCTTGAAAGCTCGTGTGTTGAAGAAGGGTGCTAGCATTGATCCCTGGTGTTTATTAAAATGTAAATTTACAAAATATTTAATTTTTAATTTTAAAGAATCTTAAAAGAGGCTGCTTTACACGAGATATGTTGGTAAAGGTGACTCTGGCGTTGAGATCTTTGAGCTGCTCGTAGTCGTTGAGATCGGCCTCAAGGAGCTTGCCTCTGTTGTTTTTGTAAATGGGGCGTTTGTTTAGTAAATTAAAAGGCTTGTTCGATCTGCCAAAAGGCCAAGGTCCAGTTTCTGATCTGGACGCCTGTTGAGCTATGGCTCTGATCTTCTCTTCTGGTGCTTTTGTTATTGCCGCCCTGCTCTGATGTCCGAATAGTTGATGCAGCTGATCTCTTCGCGTCTAAATCAAACAAATTAATTAAGCCAATTTAGAAAAAAAATCAGATAAAGTATATTTTTGATTTTGGATAATAAGAATAGAACGTTACATTCAGCGCAGCCTCTGCTATTTCAGCGCTGAAGCCCCGGTAGAAGGACTCTGCCTCCTCGCTACCAGCTGTCTGGAAAACCTGCAGACAAATTCAATTAACCAACTTTAATCATCTCTGCGTCATGAAATCAGGGCTCAATATATACACATATATGATGTAACTAAACCTGAAATCTGGCAGTATGTCCAACAGGACGTAGAAGACGGGCAAGTTTAAGCTTTTGGTTCTTGCTCTTATTAATCAGATACATTATGCTGCCAGCCCAAACCCTCATGATATCTCCCTTCTCAAGAAGATGAGACTCCCTACTCCCCTCATGCAGTAAGGCAATAGCTCCCTCGCCTTAACCAAACAAGATTACACAAAATAATTACAAAAATCATTTCATATTTAATCACACCTAATCAAACAAACTAATACCTTCAACAACATAAAAAACAGAGTCAGCATTCGTATGAGTTGGCACTAAAAAGGTGAGGGGTTCAGCCTCAAACCAGCCAAGCCTATAATTTGTAATCCCCTGCAGCATAGGAGACAGTTCAGGGAAGGGCTTCAACACCTTAAGTATTCCATGCTCTGAGCTCACTAAATCCTCGTAGCTCTCTTCTCCGAAGATTAAAAGTTTATCATTCATTTCCTTCTGCCATTCCTGCTCCTCCTTCTCTGTTTCTTGGTCATGGTGAAGAGAAGATGAGAGGGAGAGGAGGAGGGAGAAGGTGAGGATGATGAGTACTGTTCTCTTCATTTTTTTTTGAATTTTTTTCTTTGTAGTTGTGGCTTGGTGAAGGAAAAGAGTGGGGAGGACGTTGATTTATAGGAGTGAATGAAGAGATCTGTACGTGGTAATCTGGCGAACGGGCTCTGCATGGATAGACGAGTGATTAGGTTAATTTACGCGTGTGAGAATGCATGGGTTTGCGTCGGCACGTGTGTCCCATGTTGCATGCATGCAGCAATATTGGCAATTGCCATGTGGTTCTGTGTCTTCTCCTTACTTTCATATAGAGATATGTATATATATATTAGGAAATTTCAGTTTGTGGTAGAAAATTTTAAAGGGTAATCACTGTGATAAATCACTTAAATTATATAATTGTTACAAAATGATGAGCTCTTTTTTAATTCATTAGTTATTGCTGTTAATGTGAATTAAACTATGGCAAAATAAGTTCATGCTTACAGAGAAGCTAAAGTTGAATATAGTATTGCTTCCATTGAGTTGGATTGATTTACTCAACCTCATTATATTTCTTCCTCTTTAAGCCTCTTAATTTAGTGCCTTTTTTTTTCCAAAGGGAAGCTTTATCAAGATACAATCTAACAGGTGGCTATGGCAAGGTGGATTTGCATGCATGAACATCTATGGTGCAGATAAGTTGACCTGCTGAGCCGTTAGGTGCCGAGTTGACATGCCAACATGGTCTGCCGAATTTGTTTATAGAGCTTAATTAGATGTTGAGTTGACATTGGAGACATCTTTTTTTTTAGACTTATAATATTCCATGGCATAAAGTTGTGCAATATGACAGCATTACCTATCATTATATATTTCAATGCATTTTATTGTATTGCTTTATTAAATACTGTATTGATGAAAAACAACACTTCAAGATCTATGGAGAGGAGTCAATTATTTAAATATATAAGGGGTGGGAGGAGGGCTCTCTATTCTTTTAGGCTTTTCATCTCTTCTTTCCTTTCTTCTCCTCAATAGAAACAGGATTTGAGCATAACTCACAGAGAAATCTAAGTTTCAACAATTTGCATGTTCAACGCCCCCGGTCAATTTTTCTAAGATAGTAGTGTCGTTTAGAAATTATTTAAAAAAAATATATATTTTTTTTGAAAAAAATATATTAAAGGCAATAATCTATATAATTTTTGAAAAAAAAATGAAGCGATCTAATTATTTGGCCTGCAAGCGGCCCAATCCAATACATTCCAATCAGTGTCACTATATGCCCCTCACTGCAGATTGGTGTCCATGTGACTGAAATTTATGCCCCCAATGCTTATCTTCCCAAAATATTCCCAAAAACACATTTAGGGAAAAACTATGAGACATAGCCACAGTTAAATCATCTATTATATTAGTTGAGATTACCATAGTTTTGCTCTCCCTTTCAATCAGAGAAGATAAAGATTAGTAAGCCATACACTCCAAAATTAACTTATTCTTCAATAATTATGATGAAAGGGTTGGGGGAGTGGGGTGTAAAGGCGAGTTGAATGATGATGATTGAATGATAATTGTAAGAGAATTGAGGTCTGGAGATGAGCGTTGGGTGACGGTGACTAATTAAGTAATGATAGTTGGGTGATAATGTGAAAGTTAATCTATGTCGATTCGATGATGATACATGGACAAAAATATTCAAACAATGACATTTAAGCAACTATGGCCAGATAACAAAATCTGATGATAATGATCATAAGTTGGGTGATAGCTATTAGCCAATGATGCTCGGGCATGGATGATCCGACAAAAATGGTTGGATAATGATAGTTGATGACGGTCATCGATGTAGGACATCAAACAAAGTTTTAGAATTATTCAAATTGATAAGTTCTCTTCAAATTCAAATGAAGATCACCTTTAATATGAAAAATGAGGGTTTGTTTATAAAATTTAAACGTAACATTTTAAGAAATCAGGTTAAAATCATAAATACATCATTAGATGACATATCTTAATTCTTGCGACCATAAATTAAACTTATCATTCATGTACTTTAATGATTTTAAAATTGAGCGATCTTGAGCTCTTTAAATTATTCTCAGTGCTTCATTTGAATATAAGTTAATTAAATTGAACAAATTTTAGCCTTTAAGTTAATTTGAAAAATATAATATAATATGCATTTAAAAAATAAAAATAAAAAAAATAAAAAAAGAAAAAAGTGATAAGTTGCCGACAAATTTTATTGCTTAGGCATGAATCTCGATATATATCTTAAGTAGAATACTTTTGAAAATAAATTTTGGGTCATTCATTCATTGACTTCAGCTAATGTACATTCATGTTGAACATCAAAACAAGACAAACCTAATCACACTAAAATAAGTCTAATCTGACTTATAATGAGCCTAAATCATGCATTTGAAATATAATCAAATTTTTAAAGCATTATTTAAAGGGTTAAATGACATCCAAATTTTTTAGATTCTTATAGTCGAATTGAGCAACTCGATGAAATGATTCATTCAATCTTAAGATTATTAAGCCATTTATGTACACAAAAATGCTTTATGATCAAAGAAATCAATATGAACTATTCAATGAAGTGTTTTGGGATTACTATTTTTTCTAAATGATCGTCCCAAAACTCAATAATTAGTACCGAATTTCAACATGAGATAAGAGGAGATAGTAGCAACTATGTTCACACTCTCAAAGAAACCTCAAAGCTATCAATCACAAGCGATCTTTGCTAACCACCACTAATAGCATTTGTAGCCTGACTAAGTTTATGAGGCTATTGTAGCCCAATTATAACTTCTAGGTTTTTTTTGTCTAATCCTTATAACTCGATCAATACTTTATTGCACTATCTTATTCATTTAGAAAGCAAAGTAGATCTATATAAATTTTTAAAAATATTAAATAATTATGATTATGCTAAGCCCTGTGATTTTCTATTGTTCCATATTTTAAAAAAAAAAAATGTTGATTTCATCACTTAATCTATGTGTGTTAGTGTTTTGTGCAATGCTAATATATTAATTACTCCTTCTATTATCATAAATTTCTTGGCACCAAACAAGTGTATTTATGGACATTATTAATCAACTCATCGCATAATTTAAGAACTTTAAAATTAACACTTTTTTTTCATCGATAACTATCTTTCTCTTAAATTTTTTATTTTATTTTTATTTGTATACAAAATTATTACTTAAAGAGTTCTACAATTGTAATTAGAGGTGTAAACAAACTGAATACGAACGAACATAGCTAGTGTTCATGTTTGAAATGTTCGAACACATCACTGTTTGTGTTTGGTCGTTTAACAAACCGAACGAAAAAAAATTTTTTCTGTTCGTCTTTTTTGCTTATCGAACGAATTAAACATGAACTTCCTAGCAAACCAAACACGAACTGCTCGCGAACAACGAGCTTTTTTGACAGCCTAGCTTTGATAACATACTTTCTCAAAATGAAGTAAATTGATTAGGTATTCCGTACACATCAGGTAATCCATACTTCCTCAAAATGAACCAAACCAAATAAGGCGTTTAGGGTTTTGTTTAAGATTTTATTTTAATATATAGTACAGTATATTAATTACAATATTATAATATTTATATTAATATAATTAATACTATAATATTATTATTGTTATTAATAATTTATGGTATTATAATTTATAGAATTTTATTTATTTAAAATATGATAAATTTTTATAATATATAATTATTTTTAAAATATCATAAATTTTTTATATATAATTATTTTAAATTATTTTATATTTCGAACAATAACGAACCGAACACGAACGACCACATCATTGTTCGTGTTTGGTTCGTTTAACAAACCGAACGAAAAAAAATGTTTGTGTTCGTCACGTTTGCTTATCGAACAAATCGAACACAAACTTCTTGGCGAACCGAACACAAACTGTTCTCGAACAACAAGCTTTTTTGACAGCCCTAATTGTAATTAAAAATAATACACTTTATTAATGAGTTATTTGGTCAATAAAAGGTGAACTAATAAATTCATATATTATATTAAATTATAATAATAACTGAGTCAAGTTGATTCGTGAATTAGTTAGAACTCATTTTGATAATTAACTTGTAAGTTGAGCTCATGAGCTAATGAGTCAAACTTGATTAGGCTTGACTCAAATCTTTAGCTAACGAGTTGTCTTGATTAGATAATAATAATATAAAATGCACTTAAAATATATTCAAGTTGAAGAATATTTAAATTGTTAAAACTATTTAAAATTTTTATTTTGTTTTTTATATCAATTGATTTTTATGATTTATTATCTCAATACTTGTTTGTTTTGTTAATTTAATCATAATCATTTTTCCTCTTATAAAGACAAGTGGATTTATGAGGTGACTCAAACAAGTGAATGTCTGGACCCGATCCTGGGGCTTAAAATTTTCAAAATGAGAACAAACAACTAGACATTGAAATTCAAAATTATTACCTAGATTTAGGATTGAAATATACATTCTCATTGATCTATTCAGTTTAGAATTGTCAATTAGTCTACTAACTTCCACTAATCTCAAGTAAACTCTCTTAGAATTAGTTCAAGCGAGGTGCAACCTATTTCTTCTCTTGATCATTTATTTTTGTTGTTCTAGCCACATGATTGGCTCCAAGAATTGAGAGAATATTACGTGTGGAGCTCACATGCATCCAGACTCCTTGTACAACCATGTTGTACACTATTACATATGAGTATGACGGTGACAAAAAATCTACATATATGCGAACTCATACCTTATTTTTTGTCTCAAGAAAAAACTACTATGTAGTTCCGAATTTGCATAATAAAAACTTA
Source organism: Papilionanthe hookeriana x Papilionanthe teres (assembly GCA_022702705.1). NCBI lineage: Eukaryota > Viridiplantae > Streptophyta > Magnoliopsida > Asparagales > Orchidaceae > Papilionanthe > Papilionanthe hookeriana x Papilionanthe teres. Next base: position 44,236,576 of record CM040423.1, on the reverse strand, counting down.
TTTAGCTATGATTTATTGATTCGCTCTTTTTTTTTGTATGTTGATCGTTACTCCTGCTAGACTAACTTTGATTGTATCACTTCTAGATCTTGCCATTCATACGTGCCTGCTCGAGCATGCGGTGACTTTTCTACTTGTTCTTATGTTCATTGTTGCTCGATTTCACCTCTGGTTGCACTTCATATTCACTAGACTTCACCTTGAAACTTAAGCCAAAGCCTATGCTTGTTGCTTTCAATTGACACAATTCAATTCTTTGTTCATGTTCTAGCCTAAGCTATATGTCATTATTAGTGTCATTCTCTGTTTACTACATTTAGGGGGTGTTTGGTAGCTCCCTATTAATAGGATTTATGCTCAGGAAAAACATACAAAATAAAGAAAACACGAGTTTCTTGGATTTAAGAAATTTTGGATTCAAGGACCGAATTTCGCCTTCAGTTCATGTTAAATCTAGCAAGGGAGTGGATTTATCAAATCCGGATTTACTAAATCCTTCTAATGCTGCAGCCAAACACCCCCCAGTCTTTCGAGCGAAATGCTTTTTTGTCATCCCTTTAAGTATGCCCTTTATGTCATCTTAATTTCGCTGACTCAATTTTGTCATATGTCAAAACCATCTTATTAATAGCGAAATGATTAATGCATATTCATTTGAATTAATATTAGTCGATTTATTATCATTCTTAATGAGTTGTTACAATCTTCTTCCTCATAATGATCAATGCATATACTATTTATGCTAATTCTTTTTTCAATGATATATATGTGGGCTATTTCATAATCTATTTTCTTATTTTTTTCTTTCTATTAATGTGTTGTAATTTATCCCACTTGAATGACGTTCTAGAAAATCATGGGTGTGATAAAAATCTTTTATTTATTTTTGCATGTTTTTCGGTTCGGGTCTATGATCTTAGGGTTTTTTGTGGAGGGTTTTTTGTCGATATACTTACACGACATATACAAGTTCAGTATAACGTTAAAGGGAACCAATATCTCCTTTCAGTTCTTTTGTCTTTTTATAATGACAGATTAAACCTTAATTTATATTTGCTCTGAATCCTTACTTTTTTTATAAGACCTTTTTGTTTTTTATTGTTATTTTTTAAGTTAAAACTTCTTATAAATTTGTCATTTTGCTATTAATAGAAGCTCGGTATATGCATTATATTTTGACGTAATAGAGAAAATAATTTCAAAAACTTCTACTACTTCTAGGGACTTGTACTGCAAAGGTAGATTACAATGTTGTGTATTTAGATCACAAGGAGAGTACAGCTACGCAAAAAAAATTTATAGGTGCTCAAGGAGTAGATTAAGAGAGGATCACGAGTTCTTTAGGTGAGCTAATTAGTTTGAGGAGTCTGATTCAGATGGTGACCCTGCATGGAGAATATCTCTGGAGAAAAAAGTATTGTCATATGTTTGATCGTTTAGATTTTAAAAGTAATATTATGATAATATTACTTGTTGGAGTATATATATATATATATATATATATATATTAATTATTGTGTTACTCACAATTAAGGGCCCGTTTGGGGCAGCTTATAAGTGCGGAGGCGTTTTTAAAAACGCTCCCGCACTGTTTGATTCGCACTTATTAAGTCCGGATTTAAAAACTGAGTTTTATTTTTGTTAAAGAAGCGGCCCGCAGGATGAATCCTGCAAGCAGCTTTTCCATCGCGTATTTGGGGTCGTATTACCCCCGTGACCCTCGAATCTACCTCCTTCACGCATCTTCTCTGCGAAACCTAGGTCCTCCGCTTCTTCTCTGCGAAATCTACTCATCGACGGCATTCTCCATCTGCGAAACCTAGGCGCTTCGCGGCATTCTCCCTCTGCGAAACAGGCGCTTCGGTGGCATCGTCTTCTTTGATTTCTCCATCTGCGAAACCTACTCATCGGTGACATTGTCTTCTTCTCCGGTACTCCTCTTCTTCGTCGGCATTTTTGCTCCATCTCCTCCGGTACTCCTCTCGTTCCACATTGTCGGCCTATTTGATTTCAAATACATTGTTTAATGCATATAACTGTGATGACTATTGATCTCTGTAAGATGAAAAAATGTTCTTGGAACATCAATTTTTTTAGGACATTAAACATTGTATCAAGTTTGACCAGTGAATCTAATGGCTTGTCGTGCTCTGCAGTAAAATAGGGAAAGGTAAATATAATAAAATACTTTAGCTTTTTCTGTTTTATGTGCACTGATTTTTCTCGCTGCATTTGTTTTCCACCACTGTACTTTTAGTAACAAGTGGCGTAATTGCTCGTTTATTCGAATCACTGTTTTTCAAACGCACAAACCAAATAAGTAATAACTTATCCGGATCGATTGTTGATCGATCAGTCTTATCCGAATAAGTTCGGATAAGTTCGCAATCGCCTCAAATGCACTCTAAGCTGATATATAACTTTTTGATGTGTAATAGTTGGACTTATAATAGATTTTTAGGATTTTATGAAATTAATTTTTTTTTAATGTATGAGTTATTAGCCAATTATGATCTTACAAACAACATGTGTATAAAAGGACAATATATAGATTTTCATAAACAACCGCAACACAGTCGATGCAAAATCAACCAAACCAAACAAATACATAATTTCACCAACAATAACTTCCCTACAACAGCTTCTTCTACAGTTGGAGCGAACAGCTACAAATTCAAGCAAATGATGAGGAATTCTTCTTCCTACCGCCAAATCCCTATACTACCGTTATTCTTCTTCTTCCTCCTCCTCTCACCGTTGGGTCGAAGGTCCGACATCCGGAGTTGACCTAATGAAGACGGAAGAGATCGCGATTGAGCACCAGAGTCTGCGCCCAATCTCATCATTCCATCTCTGAATTAATTGACAGAAAAGAAAAGTTTCATGGGGAAGGCAGAGAGAGAGAGAGAGAGAGAGAGAGAGAGAGAGAGATCGCTACGACACACGCTTACTGGGAGATCGATGGTCCTGCACGCTAACTCCAATCGTGGTTGCGACGTCAATGTTTAGTCATTGTTCAGCAATCGAGAGTGTAATCAGCAGTGTTCACTTCCCTTTCTTCCTCGTTGTTCCGCGCTGTTCATCGTTTTCAGCAGCTGACACAATCACGCAAATGCTTATTACGCACGCAAACTGTTCGACGGAAGTTCTCAACAATTCTCGGTTTTCTCGCAGACCCTCTGAACGCTACCGTTACCTACCCTATTATACGTTCAGTGTTCTTGCATGAATATTCATCAAAATCTTTATGGTCATCAAAAAATTCTCAAATGTCGGAAGATTGCATCCTGGTTTTCTCATTAAATTTTGATTCGAACACACTTTAAAATTATTGAATATACATATATTTATTTAATCAATTTTATTATATATATATATATTATAGAGTAAAAAGAATACCGTTAAGCAAGCCCTTACATAATGAATCTAATTTTAATGTAGAGGAACTAAATTCAATGTTTTGACAAAAGCATGTCTTTAAGTCAACCCCACTTTATAGTTGTCTTTAAACAATACAACAACAATAACATCACCACTAACATCAAAGTCTTTTTTCAACTAAGTGGAGGCAAGTGCATGAATCTTTTTTCTCTGGAGTGTCATATTTTCATTTAATTATAATAGATTAAGATCATTATTATATAACATGAACAGTCTATTTAGGTTCCTAGGCTGAGTCTGTATTGGAAGTAAGGTACGAGCACGAGTTTCGAGGGTGATAAGGACTAGGAGCAATATTTCATGTTCACTAAGTTCGAATTCTATATTTTATATAGACCTTGGACCGAGCATGTATATACGTAGTTCGGCTGCTTTTCTTATTTTTTTTCTGGAATATGTCAGTGACCCAACGACATTGATATTTCTTATATATTTTCGTGTGTTTTACTTTCTATTGCATGTTTACATGCTTGGATCGTTTTCCCCTATTTCTTTTTAGTTTATATAGGATGCTATGAAAATTATAATATAGGCTTATTAAGAGCTTTAAATTATAAATTTTATATTCAAAATCATAATAATAAAAGTTTGAGATAATCAAAATTTTAGGATTAAAATTGTAAAGATTTTCAAAAATGTGTTATTAGTTTTCTGCATAGCCTCTGAGCTGGATTTTAAACGGGTTGCATAGCATGATTCTCACACAAGTCATAGCTAATAGAGCCTCCACATTTGGATTTAATAGCTAATTGTATTATATGCATTTCCCGAGGAGAAGCTCTCGTGCTTCTTCAACCCGACTGACTCAGTATAGATTTTTACTTAGGTGGATGTCTGGTACACTTAGGTTGATAGAATGCTCCTCGACCAAGATGGGTTGTAAGTCCTTTTGTTGAGAGTGTTTCAAGTTTTATATTTGAACCTCCCAATTCTCCTCATTCCAGCGGCATCTTCACCACTTCAGTAGTATAAATCCCACATCCTAGAGCTCCGCCTGACAGACATAGAATAGATTTTCGTTCCTTTGACCTTAGGGCTACCGAGGTTCCCACTGACAGCGCAATACATGGATTAATGGCCGGTGATCTCTGGACGAATTGGGTTGATTGCCTTCACGACTAGGTTGACTTAGAGTCCTCATGACTTCGAAAGACGGGTCAGTGGTTCCCTGACCATCCACCTCTACCTGTTAAGGAGTACTCCTCCTTCCTCAGCTTACCCACTTTGAGTTATGTCGTTTCATTTGCCTTCGTTGATATCACCTTGACGATCCGATTACCGATGAGCTGCCTCCCATTTGGGAAATGATTATTTGTACTCCGCCCTTATGGCCCGGATGTGCTTTGACGGTCGGGATACCTCATCAAGGTGATCTGGTTATTTCAGATGCTTCGTATGCCGATAAATCCATTACCCATGTGGGACCATGAGAGACTTAGTCTCCGCCCCGTGGCCTAGTAGAAGCTTTGAAAGAATCGAAATATTCTCACGCGAAATAACTATCCTTTGATAGCGCAATGCTAGTTGTCAGTACTAAATAAGAAAAACTCATTTGGATCAATATTATTCTTGGGAAAATCTCAATATATAATTAACCAAGAGGGATATGTCCACTTTGGAGCACTCTAGGCCTCAAAACAGGGAAACACACCTGAATCTCTGGTTGTTGGTAGTCTACGTAGTTTTTTTTTGCCGATATTTGTCCAAGATGCTTCCGCTTAATCTTGTTTGGGCGGACATAATTGACACATCATTGCGAAGTTTATTGCACGCAGGCTCTCCATGTTTTCTTTCTCTTATTTGTTGTCTTTGTTGTATGTCTCTCTTTTCTGGTTTCTTTCTTCTTTTGATCATTCACTAGATCCAGAAAGAGAGGCTTATTCGAAAAGCAAATATATGATGATAGACAAACTGTAGACTTCTTCAAAATTAAAAAGAGAAAGGAACAGAAACATGGTAGTAGTTTTATAGATTTTTGAGAGTGGTATTCTCCATAAATGCTGCATGAATCTAGACAACTCCATCGGATGACCCAGTGTGCGTCACATGATCATATCTAATTTTATGAGTATTTGAATATCTTAACGATGTTAAAATTAAGTTATATTAAACTCGTTGGAATTGTCTCGTTGGGACTATTCATTTGATTATGAACTTCCCAGAGATATAGATCATCTGATCACTCAACATGACAAAAAATTGCTCTTCATGCTTTAAGTGCAAGATATGTGCACATTTTAACTCAGATCAGACTATTTTCTATGTGTATGGTTTGTCTAATTGATACACTTTGTTTGATCATGTGGGTATTTCCAATTTTAGTTTATGAAATTTCAAGTCTAAATGTAATAAAGTCAACTCACTTAAACAATTTTTCATTTTAAAACCGCCAAAAAAAAAATAAAGCTAATTTCACACACAAGAGTAAAAGAAGACCGTTAAGTAAGCCCACATGAATCTAATCATAATTCAAAGGAAAAAATTTCAACGGTTTGACCAAACAGTGACTTGAAGTCAACCCACCTATTTTCAACGGTCTGACCAAACAATGCCGACCAAAAAATGAATTTAAATGAATAAAAATGAACATTGTTCGAGAAGTTTATATTCATTTCATGTTTTTCTATCGCATGATACGAATTCAACGATCATTATTCAATTTTGAGGTTTTCCTGTGTATACCACAAAATTTTTTATATATTTGCACATATAAAGTCTAAAGTTTCATATATAAATGAAAAATAATGTAAAGTGAAATATTTAAATCACATAAATCAATTTTGTCTATCGTAGTCGTGCTTTTAAAAATAGAAAATAAATAAAAAGGAAAAAAAATCTCTCGAATTCAATATCAAGAAATCTCAATTTCAATAGATATATAAAAATAAAGAACATACACAATGCTGAGTACTTCAAATCAAGTAAATCGAAAGTTTCTTATTTTTCTATTAGCTAGTTCTAACTAATAATAACTAATAAGGAAACGAGAAAGAAAAAAAAATACACGTACACATAAATTCTTATGTATTTACATATCTAATACCTAATATTTAATTTTTATATTTTATACTAATATAATTTTTAATATCACATCGAAAATAATATCATTTTAACATTTAAAAAATTTAAATACCATGAGTAAGATGACATATAAATCATCCAAAAATGATTTAACAGCTTGATATATGTTTGATTTGACTCAGATTGGATCAATTTTGGTATTATCGGGTTCGTCTCGTCAAACCGATTAGTTTGACTATAAGTTTGCTGAAATAGAACTTCTCATGAATTTTATTTTATTCGGGATATTTCTACCCCCAACATTACCTCAACATTCATGTCAAATGCATTAAGATTCACGATATGATACACTCAAAATTTTTCCAGCCAGATAGTCCTTAAAGCAGTTCATGAATGACAAACACAAGTTAACTTAAAATTGGTCCAAATGATAAGGCCTCCTAACTTTTTGATTGAGAGTTTGTTTTTCAACTAAAATTTGATAAGTTTAAGGTAGTGCATATATGATGAGTACGTGTGTTTGCAATTGGATTTGCTCAAATTTAAAAAAGAAAAAAATGTAATTAATAAAGAAAATATACATGTAATACATTAAAAAATGATCTGCATGAATCTTGAGACAACCTAACAGTAAAATAGATGATGAAAATATGTCAAAAATCGGTTATGATTATTAAAATGTACTATAAAAACCCACAACTTCTTTATTAAAACAGGACATTAATAAAAGATAATAATAACATGTAACTCTCCTATGAAAGTAGGGGACAAACATGTAATTTTAGAATTGCTTCATCTCTCTTCTATAAATATTGAGCTCATAACATGTAAAAATGAGACTCTTCTCTGTACACTTTCCTCAGTTAAAGAGATCTCTCTCCCATTCTTAATGCAAACGTTATTTTTGATATATAAGTGGGTCAAAGAGTCGGGAATATGTTATTTTATTTCTTTTTTGTCTTCTCAGTCTTTAGGCAAAATATTACATTCGGACTCCGCACGTAGAGTTACGTGCGGAGCCAAATCCATGGGAGTCACGTGGAATCCCGCAATAAAGCAGAATAACACGGGAATATCACGAAGGAATATTACTCGTGTTACTCTGCGGTTAGCGGTGTTTTGGGCGGAATAACGCGGGGAATATTCTTCCGTGTTATTCCGCGTTATTCATGTGTTATTGTGGTAGTATTGTAACACCGAGAACATTCCCACGTGTTATTCCGCGTTATTCAACTGTTATTATGATAATATTGTTGTGTTATTGTGGTGGTTACAATACCACCATAATAACACTTGAATAACACGGAATAACACGGATGAATATTCCCCGTATTATTCTGCCCAAAACACCGCTAACCGCGGAGTAATACGAAGAATATTCCTTCGTGTTATTCCCGTATTATTCCGCGTTATTGCGAGATTTCACGTGGCTCCAATAGAGAGTCCGTCCTCATAGGGCAATTTTATATTTATATCACAATATACTTATATATTTACATATCCAACCCCTCGTCTTTTATACATATACCAAATGCGACGGTGTAAAAATTTGTACGCGGTTCTCGTGCTTTTCAGCGCAAAGAACAGGAAAAATCTAAGGATGGTGAAGTGCTGTTTGGTAGGAAACAGCGAATCGTACCTATTATTTATTTTTCTGGTGCGTGTGTAGGGGATCCGGCACGTGGGAAAGGAAAATAGTTCGTCCATAACCCTCTTCTGGCCACCTGTTTTTCTATATCTATTTATTTAATCTCTTATATTTTTAATTTTAGCACATCATGTGCGGCGGTAAGACCTTTTTTTTTTTTTTAATTGTACCTTCGACTTTAATATTCTGTTCTTGAATCCGAAATATCAAATGAACCACACCTAACAAAATAAAGTTGGACTAAAAAATAAGAGAATAGGCCATGAGAAAAAAATCTTTTTTCTTGGAGAAAAAACGGAGACAATAAAGTGTTGTGTTTCATTTACAATAATTTTTTTCTTTATTTATAGAAAATCTATTCATATATTTAAAAAATAGCTATATATATGTCCCAAAGGATTTATAATTTTTATGTTATTATATACATATTCTTTAGCACTTGTGACATTATCGATGTTTGAGATAAATCGATGATGGTCAGCTCAATTTCATGTCGAGTTGTGATTCTCAAATGAGCTGACTCTTTGGAGAGTGACATGAACTTGGTTGCCAATCGAGTTTAGGAGGAGAGCTATCGGACTTAACTTATTGATTGAGTTGTTTGAAGAGGTTTTGTTGGATTAAATGGATAGTTGGTGTGGTTATTCTGATTGGTCTGATCATAGATCGGTAAGGCAAACTCAGACACATTAATTTGTTAATTCGATTGGACAACTTGACTAGGGAACCCCAACTATTCGTCTATATGGTTCTAAAACATGTACTCGATCATGCAACATTTTGTTAAATAATATGACTTTAAAGTCATACCCTAGAGCTCAAAATATTCAAGTTTTTATAGTAAAACTGTTTTGCAAGATGTCATTTTTATAAAAAGCTAAAAACTATAAATTAATTATTTTCCTTTCCAATTTGACTATATATATATATATATATATATATATATATATATATATATATATATATATATATATCAAAACATAAATTCACCAAACAAAGCCTAAACAACAATGGTGAAAGAATCTTTTGGCTATCATTCCATTAATTTTAATTGGGGTTATAGAATATCAACTTAGTAGGTTTGGGTCAATATCAAAGCCTCAATAAATTTTAAAGTTGTGAACTTTTTTCTCATTTGGATTGAGAATCCACAGATTCCACAATGAGTGTGTAAGTCTTCGTATGGACTTTCTTACCTTCCTAAGCTTATTTTCATTTTTTAAAAGAAGAAAACTGAAGAAGATGAGCGAACCAGTTTTGAATTTATGATCCCTTTGATGGTTGAAATGTGATATTTTGTTATCTTCGAACTATTGATCTGATTGGTCAAATCAGCAAATTTCTTTACTCATTCTTATCCTTCCACAGTGCCCTCATCTCTCTCTCTCTCTCTCTGTGTACCGGTATGTGTGCTCATATTGCTGTATACAGTTATACGTATATTATTATAATGTATTTACATACATAGCCCGGAATACTTTTGTATTTACATATCTGTCATCAAAATATTCATGTTCGCATGCATATTGAGGCAACTGTAACTGTGAAACTGCTGCATAATAAGTTGTTGTTGAACAAACTACGCAGGCTATAATAAACTTTTTTTTTTCAAAGGCAGACAGCAACCTTTCGATAGTCGCCACATTCAGCTAGATAAGTTTGCAAAACGTACTACAACAGGTTTCTGCAAAGTCAAGAAAAACTCAATTTCACCAAATATCATAAAGTGCGATATGACACAACACCGCCACCGTTACCCCAAACACACTACATTTTTAAAAGTTGAATACAACATAAGGTTATAAGTGAAAATATCAACTTTAGGTGATAGATCAGTACATAAAAATTGTGTGGTATGCATTTAGATTTTCCTATAATGTATAGAATATTAATTTGGTCAAGGAATATATATATTATTATGGATGAATGTTATTAATCTTATGTATAATTTTGCTGAATATAATATAACTCTAAGGCTGCAAAATGATTCAAAACATTTAATATTTACTTATGGCTCACATGAGTATTTTGTCAGCTATTTTGAAAAGCTTGAATATTTTTACAAAAATAATGTTGGTATTTGATTGAACTTGAATGACTTATAGTTTCGATTGTTTATGGACCCATCAATATCATTTAAAACTTATGAACAATATGATTAAAAAGTTAAATGATGGCAACTTAATATAGTCATTAAATACTGAAGTGTAAAATTATTTAATGTGGTGCAAAGGTGTGAAATTTATTATTTTTATATTAAATTGCTTTTATTCATGTATATAATCTATTTGGGTAGGCTACTTAGTTTCTTTATTTATAAATTAAGATCTCATTTTCAAGCTCAAAAGAGTCTCATTAATAGGTTTGATAAAACTTATTGGGGCTAACTAAGAAGTTGCTTGAGAGGGTTTAAATTAAGAAACAAGATAATGCTCAATTGATTAGTGAATAAGCCAAGATTAAATTAACTTTCAAAACAATCATGATTTTAAATGACGAAAATGTAGACTATTACAAATACTCAAATTGAGATGTAGCTTGAAATTGAACAAAATTTTAGTAAATGAACTCCAGCTTATATAAGCTACTTGGCTCATTTGTAGCCCTAAAATTTAACTTATTAAAAATTATTCTTTATTCTTTCCCAAATTTACTAGTTTTAAAAGAGAATAAAGTTTTTTTGCACTTAAAAAATATTACAAACAAAATAAAATTTAATATTTATTTAATAAAATTTCCGAATTATCTAAACGAATAGAAAAAAAATATTTATAATTTATGAAGGAATTTAAAATTATAATATTTTCAGAAAATAATTTTATAATAGTTTATTTTTTAAAATCAATAGCTTCTATAATGCACTCGTTAAGTTTGTTAGTTGTGATTGTAGCAACCATGAACAACAGGATGGCTGGCTTCCAAGGAGTCAGTGCAACTGAAGCCAAGGCGTCGGGCTATGGGGGCTTAAGAGTCCATTGAGTGCTCTCAGACCGAGAGGGTGGAAGTCCTGCGCCTAGATTGCGTGTTTAGGCGTCCAGTTCTAGTATTGGGGTGCCTACTTCTAGAGAACTGGGCGCCCAAGCGCCCTGAGCAGTTTTAACGAGAACTGTTATTTATGTCACAATTTCGGGCAGCATATGTGGGGGCTTAGAGAGTATCTATTTCTATTTGTTCATCAACAAAATCCTGGTGAAGGTGAGAAATGTTGGTGAAAAGGATTCAAGGTGAGAAATGTTGGTGAAAAGGATTCTTGTGTTTTTCGACGTTCATTTATGCATCATATCAATAGAAAGAGTGTGGAATGACACACTGTAAGTAGGGGTGTAAACGAGCCGAACACGAGCGAGCCCAGGCTTAGCTCGTGTTCAGCTCATTTATATTTCGAGCCCAAAAAGTGTGTTCGTGTTCAGCTCGTTTGCTTAGCGAGTCGAACACGAGCTGTTCACGAACAAATAGTCGTTTTGACAACCTAAATCAAGTAACCATAAGATGTTAAGGGTTAAAGCAAGATTTAAGAATTATTGTTTATATTAGAACATCATTTGAATATAATTTAATAATTTTTATTATATTTACTTAATTACTAATTTTAATTGATTATAAATCTTTTAAATTTTTTAAAAATACTACTCATTAATATATATATATATATATATATATATATATATATATATATATATATATATATATATATATATATATATATATATATATATAAAATTGAAGATTAGTATTTCGAGCCAAAACGAGCCGAACACGAACGAACAAATCTTTGTTCGTTTTCGGCTCGTTAAGGCTTTTTAACTTAGCGAACGAGCCAAACATGAGCTTCTTAACAAGTCGAACACGAGCTGTTCGCGAACAACGAGTCGTTTTGATAGCCCCAACTATAAGTTTCTTTGTGAGAGTGCAGTGAAGAAACTTGTGTGAATCATTTGCAAAACTCTAAAAAATTCATAGTGAAATTTACAGTGGTGTGGCTTCGTGGTTTTTTCCCATTCTCGGGTTTTTCCATCTGATTTTTTCATGTAAAATTCTTGTGTTAAGGTTGTTTTCTTGATTGTGCTTCTAGTTTAAATTTATTGTTCCGATTTTCTCGAATCTTGTGATCCTATCCTACGGTGACATTGAGAATTTTTTGGAGGATCCCCAACAATAATTGTATCAGAGCGGAGTTCAATTTGAGTGAGAGAAATGGGCGAAGAAGCAAGGTTCGAGGTACAAAAGTTTAATGGGACGAACTTCACTTTTTGGAAGATGCAGGTGGAGGATTTGTTGTATCAGATGCCACTACAAGGAATCACAAAGAAGCCTGATTCTATGCCTATGGAGGAATGAGAGGTGTTTGATTGAACGCCAATGGGTTTGATCAGGTTAACAATTTCCTCATATGTTGCATCCAACATTTTGAATGAGAAAACTACAGTAGATCTCATTGTGGCATTGGCCAAGATGCACAAAAAACATTCTACGCCTATAATACGATTTTTTGATTAAAAAATTATTCAACATGAAGATGGTAGAAGTCAGTTCAGTGGTAGAGCATCTCAATAACTTCAACACTGTGATGAGTCAGTTGTGTTATTTGGAATCAAATTTGATGTGAGGTCAAAGCACTATTGATACTATCTTCTTTACCAGAAAGCTGGGATGGTTTAGTGACGGTGGTGAGTAATTCTTCAGGGACTTCAAACTTTAACTTCAATGATATTGTAGATCTGATGCTGAATGAAGAAGATCACAAAAAAAATAACGAATGGTGAATCATCACGAATGGTGAATCATCATGCTCTGCGTTGAATGCTGATAACACAAGAAGGAATCTGAGCAGGAATACATACTGAGGTAGATCCAAAACCAAGAAAGGAATAGCCAAGTCAATCATAAAAGAACATTTGAATTGTGGTAAGAAGGAGCATTTCAAGAAAAATTGCAAAACTCCGCTGGTGGTGAAAGATATGATATCAGTTTCTCTACTAATGTCTCCATAGGTGAAACCCAAAACAACTCCCTAGTGTTATTGCTTGTCTGTATTGAATCCTGGATAGTGGATTGAGGTGCCTCTTTTTATGCTTGCTCCAATAAAGAGGTATTCAAAAATTGCACTCATAGTGATTTAGAGAAGATTTATATAGGAGATAACAAGGCCTGCAGTACAATAAGAAGGGTGTTGTTGATATCAAGTTGTTGAATGGACAACTTAAAAGCTTACAAAAGTCAAGCACGTTCCTAGTTTCAAGAGAAATCTTATCTCTATGAGCCAACTGAAAAAGTTAGGACTTGTGACAACTTTCACAGGTGATTCATGGAGGTGACCAGGGACATTTTTGATAGCTCGGGGCAACATTGAAGGCACTCTTTATCTAATCAATGAAATAACTGATTTTATTGACGTTGATGAAACCAGGGTGGATGCATTACATCGGAGGCTTGATTATATGAGTGAGAAACGTATGAAGTCCCTACTTTCAAAGAATAAGTATCAGGTATCAATTGATCTAAATTACTGTGATAACTGTATTTATGGCAAGCAGAAGAAAATTTCTTTCTCCAAGGGTGGGTCAATGGTGAGGTTAAAGAAACTAGAGTTAGTGTATACCACTGTATGGGGTCCTGCTCCAGTTTAATCCCTTTAAACTTCTTGCTAATTTGTCACATTCATTGATGATCACACAAGAAAGGTTTGAGTTTATTTCTTAAAGCAATGCGGAGTCTTAAAAAATGGAAGACTATGGTAGGAAATGAGACAGACTTGATGCTGTAGTGTCTCAGATCAGATAATGGAAGTAAGTATTGTGATCAGAAATTCATGAATTTATGTGTTACAGAGGGGTTCTAGCATGAGTTCATTGTCCCAAGGACATCGCAGCTGAAAGGTGTGGCTAAGTGCATGAGTAGAACAATCACGAAGTGTGCTAGGAGCATGAGGTTGCATCCATGTTTACCAAAATATTTTTGGGCTAAAGCAGTTAACACTACAATTTATTTGATTAATCACAGTCCGTTAGTATCTTTGGATGAAGGCTTACCTGAACAAGCTTAGAGTGGCAGAAATGTATATCTATCTCATTTAAGAGTATTTGAGTGTTCTGCATATGTGCATGTTGATGTAGGTTCTAGAAGCAAGCTTGACTCAAAATCTGTCAAATGCACCTTCATTGGATATGACCTGGATGAGTTTGGGACAAGTTATGAGATTATCAGAATCACAATTTCATCAGAAGCAAGAACGTCAATTTCAATGAGATGGAATACATGGATAGGGTTTGGACTCAGGAATGTTCGTAAGCTACTTCTGAAGAATCCAAATATATGGAGATAGATGACACTGATAATCAGGAGGATTGAGAAAGAAGAAGTGCTCAAGCAGAAGGAGCGCAGGAAGTTCCTCAGAAACCTACTATAGAATTCAGAAGATCCAGCAGAGTGAAACAACACATACAAAGTTATTTTCCTTCTTTACACTATTTGTTACCAATTGATAGTAATGAACCAGAGTGCTTTGTGGAGGCCACTCAAGTTAAAGTTTCAAGAGAGTGTAGCTCGCCATGGATGAAGAAATGTAATCTTTAGAGTCAATCAAACTTGGGATTTGACGGTACTACCAAATGACAAATGAACATTACACAACAAGTGGGCCTACAGGTTGAAAGATGAGTCAGATGGTAGTAATTGCTACAAGGTGAGACTTGTTACGAAGGGTTTCCAACATGAGGCAGGAGTAGAATAAACGGATATCTTCTCCCCAGTGGTGAAGATGATGACTGTCAAGGTTGTGCCGAGTCTAGTAGCAGTGGAAGTTCTACATATGGAGCAGATGGATGTAAAAACAGCTTTCATGCATGGAGATATAGAGGAGCTATATATTACAGAGCCACAAGGTTACAATGTTCCAGACATAGAAGGTTTGATCTGTAGATTGAAGTAGAGCCTTTATGGCTTGAAGCAGACCCCGAGACAGTGGTACATGAGGTTTGTCAAGTTTATGTTAGAAAATGGGTACTTGAAGTGCCAGGCTGACCATCATTGCATCATTAAACACTTTGGTAACATGTATATTTTGTATCTCTTGTATGTAGAATACATGCTGATTGCAGGGGAAGATATAAAGAAAATCAATGACTTGAAGAATCAGTCATTAAGTGAGTTCGAGATGAAGGATTTAGGTCCGATCTGGAAGATCCTCAGGATGAGAACCAACAGGGACAAGAGTATAGGAACAATGAAGTTGTCTCAGGTAGAGTATGTTAAAAATATCCTTCAGAGTTTCAACATGAGTGAGGCGAAACCAGTTAACACTCCCTTAGGCAGTCACTTGAAACTATTTAAGTAGTTATTGCCTAACTCTGAAGCAGAGCAAGTACAGAGGGAGAGAACTATGTATGCTTTAGATGTTGAAAGTTTGATGTACGCAATGATTTGTACCAGGTCAGATATTGCATACGCATGGGAGCATTCAACATGTATAGGGGCAATCCAGGCAGACATCATTGGAAGACAGTAAAGTGGATTCTCAGGTATTTGAGAGAAAGAATAAACAAAGTACATTTTAATGGAAATACATGGATCGGTCTATAAGAATTTGTAGATTCAGTTCTGGTAGGAGATACAGACAATATAAGAAGCACAACAGGGTATATCTTCATATTGGGGAGCACAATGTTGAGTTGAGTTTCCAGGTTGTAGAAAATTGTTGCACTTTCTACTACGAAGGTCAAATATGTTGTTATTACTGATGTTATCAAGGAGATGATTTGGCTAAAGTACTTCATGGAAGATCTAGGCGAGGAGTGGTGGATTAGAAAACTTTGTAGTAACAATATGAATGTGATTCATCTTGCTAAGAACGTCGCTTTTCATGCCAAGACAAAACACATCCAGGTCATGTATCATTTCCTTCAATATCTTCTAGAAGATGGACAATTATTTCTAGAGAAGATACATAAGCTGAAAATCCTGCGAATATTTTGACGAAGGTGGTGACTGTTGAGAAAATGAAGCTGTAATTGACATCAGCTATGTTTCATGAAGGTTGAGACTGGGGGTGAGTCACATCACGGTATGTAACCACCATACGTGACTATGAAGGAAATTGAGATGGAGGTGCAGGTACATATGACTGGACCTGGTGTTATCAGTCTCCAAGTGAGAGATTGTTAGTTCTGGAGTCTAATTATAGCACCATGAGCAGTTGGCAGGCGACTTCCACGCAGTGAATGCACTCGGCGCCAAGGAGTGGGGCTATGGGCGCTTAATCTCCCATTTAGTGTTCTTAAACTAAGAAGGTGGAAGTCCTACTCCCAAGCTGGGTGCCCACTTATGGCGCTTGGGCTCCTGCTTCCAGAGAACTAGGTGCCCAAGCAATTAATCGAGGCGCCTAGGCACCCAAAACAGTTTTCACTAGAATGACTGTTTATGTTCTATGTCATGATTTTGGGCAGCGTATGTGTAGGCTTGGAGTTCAACTCTTCCTGTTTGTTCATCAACAAAATCCCGGTGAATATAAGAAGTATTGGTGAGAACGATTCGAGTGTGATGTGCGTTTCTGCGTCGGATCAATGTCGGATCAATAGGACGTGTCGAGTGGTGCATTGTAAAGTTTCTTCGTGTGTTGAGAAGAAATTTGTATGAATCCTTTATAAAACTATGAAATTCTTTGTTAAATTTGTGGTGGTGTGACTTTGTGAATTTTTTCCTTTCTCAGATTTTTCCATGTATATTTCCTGTGTTTTTTTTTCTGATTGTTTTTTTTATTATGCTTCTGTTTTAAATTTGTTGTTCCGATTCCTATTCTCGGGTTTTTCCACATTGAGAATATTTTTGGAGATTTTTCAACAAATATGTCACATTGCATAAGACTATTTTAAAAAGATAAACAAAACATACTCTGAATAATTAAATAAAAATTTTAAATTAATATAAAGTATTTTAAAATATTATCAAACATCTATGCTAGAAAATGCTTTTAATTTCTATTAAATATTTTAAAAATAAAACTAATTTAAATACCATAGTAATTTAAAAAGAGAACTATTTTAAAGTTAAAATCTTTATATAAAAGAGAATACAATAATTTTTACAACTATATATTTTATATTGTAAAAACATTTATGCAAACTAAATTAAGTGGTAAGTAAATCAGATTATTAGACTAAACATTTTTTCTCCTCCTTGAAACATAAAAAAACATCAAAATAATCTTATCATTTTAAACTTTTAATAAAAAACTATATAATAAAGTACAGTACTTAGAATTTTAGTTACAAAAAGAATGTAATTACACAGTTTGCCTTTTTTTTTCTTCTTCCCAAGACGCTTAACAATTCTGATCAGACTCACAGACCAACAGTCATGCCTGTAGCTTTCTATGCACTCTAGATATTAAAGCAGCTGCAGTTCAAACTGAAAAACAAAAGCTTTTTCAGAGATGCAATCAGTAGCAAAACCTTTTACAGATGAATAAAAACCATATAAAAATTGCTTACATTCCCCTATCTCTGATGCTGTAAGTATGTATGCAGCTCATCTCTCATCCTTTCCAAATTATAAAAATCAAAAAAGAAAATTTTTACACTTCTTTATTAATCTGCTATGATTCTTCTGCCCCATGCTTCCAAAAAAAAAATACAAATAAAATCAAAATTCCTACCTACTATTTGCTAAGAAAGAATAGGTTAGCAATTATGACTAATGAGTTTCCAGTTCTCAGAAAAGAGCTAGCTCTACATGCTGTGATTTATGATCATCTTCTCTGCTGCAGATTGCTTAGAACTCCATTCATGGTGGTCAGTATGTTGAGAGTTACTTTATTGCTTCATATTAGGCCCATCTTCATAAAATGTTTTGTCTCTAAATAAAAAAGAGATGAAACAAATCAATGTATGTTGAAGAAGTTTTTCCTTTATAATCATATCAGAAAATGACAGGATATTGAAGATGAACAAGATGATTGATTACCTCTGTGGCTACTCGATCTTTCTCCCTTCAATTCTACAGAGAAATCTGAATCACAAAGTAGAAATTTAAACAGAGAAAAGATTACAACAACAAAAGAGGAAAAAGAACGGGGGATTTAAATGTAAAATCTGATAAATAAGTTACCATAAGAAGTTTAAATCTCAGTTTCCACTTCTCACAGATTGATCTCAACAAGTAATTTGTACATTCTTTTTATCAGTAAAGCTCCTTAATCCCAAAATCAGTAGAAATTGTATTCAGTGTATCCATGAGAGTAAGGTAAGAGTTCCTCCACCGCCACTCTCGAGCTCACATAATTCGTATTCCTGCCGGCACGATTACGATTCAACTCAACCTTGGCATCAAAAATACTGTAAACTGGTCTGTGATCAGAAAATCTTGACTCTCCACGAACATAAGCCAGCTGATGAAGACCTCTTCCATACCATAAAATTCGGTCGCACCTGTTGAAACAATGAAAACTTGTTCATTACCTTTGAAAAATCAACAGGAAGAACAATGATAGGCAATGGGGGTCGAAAAATTCAGGTTCTTGTTGACCGAAATAATTTTTGGGTTTGGTTCAAGGCAGTGGGTTGAAGCCGAGTCAGGCTCGGTTTAGACTTTCTGACCCATTTAATATTCGGGCCGGCTCCAAGACACGTAGTTTCTAGTTGAGCCATTAGGTTAGACCCAAACTCGACATGCGAACATGACTTGACACCCCTAAATAGGATTAGTGTAATAATTCAAATTACCAAGCCGGCGTCCGACGTTTCTCTTTCGGGTGCATGTCGTCGCCGGCATAACGGTCCGAGTTAGTCGAGTACTTGTACGTCGGGGGAAAGTATATTCTTCCTTCATTCCACCCTGTAAAAACTCGCCCGCACCTTTGCTCGATCCTAAGCTGTTTTTTAAAAGAAGGTAGTAAATGTAACGGTCAAGCTAATACAGCACTAAGTAAAGAATATAAGAATCATAACTTTCTGTAAATTACAACAAATTTTCTTTTAAAAATTGAGTTTAACAGATAAAAACATAAGGATTAATTCCTAAATCACCTGATCCTTTTCGAGCAGCACTTTCCAGTTGTGCATTTCAACCAGAGCCTTCGTTGACCGATATGAAAGAGCGATTCTATAATTCAAATCTCCAAGCCATATTACTCGACTGAAACCAGAAAAAGGAGAAAATTTTAGCTTAAATCTTCAAGTTGAAACCAAGTAAAAAGTATGGAATGTGCTTACTCATGATCTAAGATTGTTTCAGGAGATTTCTCGTTGCCGTGTTCATTAACTTGTGGGAATCTAGTCTTTCTTAGAATCTCCATTACGTCTGAATTCCTCCGAAGTTCGTCGCCTTCTTTCTGCCCGGAGGTTAAATGACTACAGATGAAGCAGAATGTTGTTTGGTGCAAAGACATGCTGATTGAAATCGAACCCTGTGAGAATCAAAACTATGAGGAGGAGGAAGGAAGGAACATATAAGCCATTAACAGCAGTTTCTGAAAGAAGTCAGAACAGAAACCTTATTTCCCAGATAACCCATAAGGCCTCGGCCAACGCAGGAAACCTTCAAGTTCTTCACATCGTCTCTTATTTCACTCCTGACCCACACTGTGAGGAAAATCCCAACCATTTGCTTGCTCGCAACAAGACAGTACCTTGTATTAATCCTTGATCTCCCCACACATCTCTCTCTGTCTTCCGTGCTCGCAGGAACACCATAGCCATAGGACATGGGGGAGAAGAAGAAGGTAGTAGGCGATTCTACTCCGACATTCTCATCGTCGGAAGAACAAGCCCATTTGTAGTTGGGATCGAAGTCGCTCGGCCTGCCGCCGAATATGACTCGATCGCAAACGCTGAATCGACGATTTACAGACTGCTGCGGAATCATGATATCGCCGTCGATCCTTAAGCTCCGGCTTAGGGACTGGAAGGAATGGCGATGAAATACGTATGAGTTCTTCTTCCTCGTCGAAGAACCCTCGAAGTCATCATCAAGCTCAGCAATTGGGTTGGGGACTGGGGAAGGTGTGTGGAAGCTCCCATATCCGCTCGCCCCGGGAAGGTTGTTCAATGTTTTTCTGATCAGAGAAACCCATTTCCTTGCGGGGCCATTGTCTTCAGTACCCAGGACGTTTCCGGCATTAAGAGGAACGATTTCTTGAAACCTTTGATGAAGACATTGATTATATATAAAAATGCCATTTTTTTCTTTAAGAGGATCAATGGGAGATAGGAATTTAATTTACCCCAGTATGTAAATATCAGCTGGAGGTGAGGCGTGCAACCATTCCTCAAGGTTCAGATGGCTTGGTGGGGATTTTCCACCAACATTCCATGTTGCAACGAATAATCTATAATCAAACATTAAACGAACAGAAATTTGGTGGCATTGAGTGGGCGCCAGATTGAAGCGATTGAAAGATAAAAAAAAAAAAAAAAATTGATTTTGATTGTTCTAATTGGAGGAAGAAAGGGGGAGAAACCTGTAATCCTGAGTATCAGTTACTTGAGCTTCATCAAAATCAAAACTTGCTTGCCAAGCTCGATCAGGGTTCCTCTTACAGAATCTCTCTGAGGACCCACAATGAAAATTAGATGAGAAGAAAAAGAGACGGAGAGAAAGAGAGCGGAGGCAATGAAAGAAACTAGACATTCAAAAGAAAAATGGAAAAGAAGAGAGCAAGAAAAGAAGAGAAGCAGCTCTTTTGATGTGGTCCAAAGCTCTTGGGACTAAGGGACTGGCAGAGTTGTTTACCTGTCTTGCTTTTCTTAACAGTCCATGTTTCTCTCTCAGAAAAGTTGGTCCTCCATTCTCCATCTACGCCTGCAAAAGATAAAACAGCTCAAAAAATGGAATGGGGGAGGACAAGACGGCAGCCTTACAAATTGTTTTGCAGATCAAAACTATCATTTTATTTACCAATTCTCGTATAAAAAATAAAAAAACGAAAACAGAAACAAATCTATCAATCTTTAAAAAACGCAATCAAATGGCTTGAAGTGGTTCAATCAGACACCAACAAGGCATACCAAACAGATCCCTCCAAACCTAGTCGAAAAAACCAATGAATCCAAACCCTAGAAACAGATAAATCAAAGGAAGGACCAAAAGAAGAGGGATCAAGAGAAAAACCTCTCTCAACAACATCATCAGCATGAAAGTCCTGAGCTTTATTCTTGATATTGAACCATTTCCTAACCAGTGTCTTGGACCATGAGAGCTGCAGAGAAGAACGAGAATAGATCAGCAACCCCACGACTCAAAGACGAACATAGAAGAAAGAACAAGCAAGAAGGGGAATCCAAAAACCTTGCTTTTCTTAGAATTCTCATCCCTCATTGTTGCAGAGCTCCTTCATGCAGCTGAGGAGAAAAGCCCTCCTCTTTGCCCCTTCCTTCGCCAAAGCACCTCTACAGGAATCGGGGATTTACTTGACTGGTGGGAAATAACAGAGGAGAAATGGGACCAAACCTATTATCACTTGAAAAATAGAGACAGAGAGAGTGCCTTGAAGGGAGAGGCCCACCTCTTTCTCCACTGAACTATTCCCCTGATCTCTTAATTAATGGATTCTACATAAGAAATGAACAGAGAAACTGCCATGAACATCATCTGGATTTGAAAAAAAAAAAGGATTTTGGAACTCTCCCAGCAATAGATTTATAGGATCAAAGTAGGGTGCATAGGCTAATAAGAAAAGAAGTGAGAGTTGGGTTGTTAAAACCCAAATGCAGGGTTTTGTGGAAAAAGTCGGAGCTTTGAAGGGGGGGAAAGTAATGTAGGCACTAGAAAACAGGAGAGGAGAATGGGGTGATGATAAGAAGAGAAGGTGGGCACTCTTCCATTCGTAACCTCATTCTCAGAGTTGCAGCAAAGAGACTATTTTGAAGCGAATAAAGCGCAAGAATGGAGCCCTCTCCAGCCTCCAGTCTCCCCCTCTCTATCTGTTCCTCACACACTCACACACACACAAGCTTCTTCCATTTATTTCCTCTCTCTCTCTCTCTCTCTCACCCCCTCTCGAGGCCTAACCACCAATTGAATTCCTTAATAGTATTACTTCGAAGAACTCTTTGAGCAAAGAATTTGGAAGACAGGAAAGCAAAATAAAACTGCCCTAGCTGCCCGATCTCCCTTCCCTCAGAGCTTCTGCAACACTGCAAGCTTTAGGCTTTTCTTGATACTACTTTATTATTATCACTATTTCTATTATCTGAGACTCACTACTTTTTCAGTTTTTTCTCATTGAATTTTCAGCCAAACAAACTACAGTTTAAAAATTTATGATGAAAAGTCGCTCTTGAAGATTCATTCATTATTATTTGGTAGATCTGTAGTTGAGTTGATTTTTATCCAAAATAAAAAAAAAAAAAAAAACTGATTTTTTCATGTCTAGTGGAAGAATTACAATATAATTGGAAAAAATTAAGCTTCATGAATGGTTAAATACTATATCAATACATAAATTATTATAATGCATGAACAAATTAGCATAATTACCAAAGCTTTTATAATAAATTTTCAACAACAGTTTATCAGAAACATACAACATTATATTTTGTTTGACTCTTTAATATTCGGTATCATAGCTCACTAGTCCTATTGATAAAACATAGCATAAAATAGATTTCTTGGATAAATTTAAGATCATAAGTTTAGTCAGTAATATTTAGGATTTTTAAAAACAGCTAAAAATGTACCACACAAAAAATACATGAATTGTGCGGCTCTAAATGCATGATAGCAATCTAGCATTCTGGTGGCACATTGGTATTTATAATGCTTTTGATGCTGGGTTACAAATATACAAATTTAAAAGCTATTTTTCATAAGAAAGATTTACATAGATACATGTCTACCTTAATTGGCTCCTAGACATAAATAAGGCTTTTTCGGGGGTGCAACATAAGAGTCAACATGCCTTATGGGTTTCAAAGTCCCAAGTTAGAAAATTAGGTCATTTTCAAGTCAAGCACACCCACCAAATTGTCAAGTTGAGCCCACCTATTGAAGTGGTCGAGCTGAGCCCATCTCTAGAAGTGGTTGAGTTGAGCCCGTATGCCAAAGCCGTTTAACTAGTATGAGGGGCAAACGATGCATTGAAAAAGACCATCATTACTAATTCATGGTGCGTGCATCAATCTTTACTTATGGTGCAAGACACCATAAACAGGTGTATTACTACTTAATGTAATTAATTTTATAAACTCACATATAAGAGAAAGCCTCTAGGGGAGATCAAAGAAGTAGGACCTCTGAATCTTTCTCTCTCTAAAAAAACTAGACTCGGTCCATCTCTCTCCCATTACGAGTGGAGCAGAAACTCCTTTCTTGGAGTTATTTTGAGCCGCCTAGAATTCCTAAGAAAAGATGAAGCGAGAAACACGAGCTTTAGCAATACGTCCATCTTCTTCCATACATTACTCCAAAAAATATGACATCTACCAGATTGTATAAACTCACGAACAATACCAGACCTTACATTCTAAAATGATTCAACAATACCACTCAATTCTAATGTATTTATATATTTAAGCTCTAAACTTCATTTTTTAGATACATACCGTCTTATCTATATATGAAAATATGTATTTCTCTTTTTATAAATTAAAATGATAACACTTGAGATTATCATTTGGTGTTATCCCATACCTATAAGATAAAATCTCATTAAATAAAAAAATTGTTCTATACATTATACATATATATGATTTAGCTCACAATCAAATGAGGCTCTCTCTTCCTAAAGTGCCTTTGCATAGTGCAGAAGTGAAAACTTTATATTTTTTATTTATTTTTTTTTTATTTTTTCATTGCATAAATGTAAAAGTGAGCATAAAAATAAATTTGGGTAATGTTTTGGGGTGAGAGAGATGATTATATAAATTTCATTAATATTTAGCTAATAAATCCAAAGGGGAGCCTCAGAGAACAAAGGCAGCCAAAATTGGGGAAGAGGTGCTTTGGTAATGGCTTCCATGGAAGTTTGGGCTGATCACTAATTAGGGTTTTTGGCTGGATTAAAGGGCTTAAGATTTAGCCCATAGATAGGCTTTGCCAGCTCTGTTGGGAGACAATTTAATTTTCAACATTATCAGGGTTCATTTTGCTTATTTCAAGATTCCTGCTTCCCCCTCCTCGACAAATTATCCATTTTTTTATTCACATTTTCAGATAATTTTAATATATATATAGTCATACAATTTTCTAAAAATATGATTATGAAAGGTTTTTTTTGCATTTTTAAATAGTAAAAAATGTAGTGTTTTTATATGATATGGAAGGTAAATGTAATGGTTAGAGGTTAGATATGTAATTACATAGAAATTAGTTGGTATATATGTAAATACCTCATATTATATTGTGACAATTAGGGAGCTCCGAAGTGGCTGTTTATGCTCACTCAAATCCAAAAATCACTGGTTAACATTGGCAGTATTCTGCGGGATTAAAGTGCAAAAGCCTTCATAAAATAGGATTTACTTAACATAATATCAATTATCGTTTAGGGTAAGGCTCCTAATAACCCATTTAAACGTGATTAGCTTATCCAAAGGACTATTGGTTAATTACTTTGATGCTCATTCAAATAATATCTTGGGATGCTAGAAATCTCCCTTAACTTTTAGTAGGGCTTCGATCCAACTAGAATAAAAATCACACTGCGGAACATGATTATACTGATTCGAGGAATAAGAAACGAAATATTTAAACCGAAACACAACGAAATGATTCCAACACACCAGATGATCCTGCACCACAACGAAACACAACGAAATATTTAAATAGAAACACAACGAAATGAGTCACACCATTAAGAAATTTCTATAATAAAACTTTAGAAATGTAGAACATACGTACTCAGATCTGTTCTCTACAATCAATGGAATTTACAGGACTTCGTTCCAAACACTTCTTCTCGATCTCACAAGAGAAATGCACACCGAATCCTCATCTCTGACTTTCTCTCTATTGTTCTTAATTGTTGGTAGAATGGTGACTTTACACCGAATTGAAAGAGTGAACACACCAGATGAACCTGCACCACTTCAAGGCTGGGAGTGCTATGCTCAATCTCCAAAATCGAGCGTAAGTGCGTCCCATAAAATGGCGCAATGGTGTCGCTTGGTCGATAACCCAGCATGAGGTGCTCCCAACCAAGGCTCCACACTCAACATAATATTTATTTATGAAAATAGATAAATTTAAATAAAACCTTATTAGTGAAATATGAATAAACACATTTTGAATGTTAATCATTTGATAATTTCTTTAATTAAAAGCTTATTCGACAGTATACCATTTTAATGATTATTTAATTTTTTATTTAATGACTTATTTTATGGTAATATAACAACTTTCAGGTATCTCTGATGCGTATTAAAAGTCATGCTTACATATTTTAAGTATATAAATATGATGAAATATCAGATAAATATTTTGATATATAAATTAAAATATTCGCTGGACAAAATTTAGGCCTCATTTGAAATCAACTTTTGTTTTATGTTTTTTTTTTTTTGTTTTTGAAAACAAAAAATAGAAAGCAAACTTTATTTTTAAATGAGGATTGTAGTGTTTTTGCTATTTTTAAAATATTTTTTTCAAAGCATTACATGTACAAGGCTCCGACAACTGTTGCCGGCGTCCGTCGTTGCCGTCGCAGTCTTCCGTTGCTCGCCACCAGCCCCTGCCTTCTGCCACCCTCATCACCGTTGCCCTTGCCAGCATCCAGCGGCTGCTGGCACTGCCCGGCACCACCGCCCACTGTCGTTGCCCGCCGCCGCTACCAGCAACTTCGTCCCTCTCCAGCTGCAACCGCTGCCTGGCTCCTGCCCCTGTACGCACACAAGTAATGCTTTGTGCTCGGTGAAATTAAAAAAAAACATCGTATACACCATGAGCAGCAGAGCTTAGTATTTAAGCTCATGTGGACCCAACCATTTTATAAAAATTATAATTTTTCTTTAAAATAAAAATAAAGAATACCCATTCAAATATGTTTTATATTTTTTATTTTTAAAAATATATAAATCATAGTAACATCAAATGGTATTTTTCTAAAAATAAAACTAAAAACCAAACAGACTAATAACTAAAACAAAAATAAAACATAGAAAGTGATCTCAAACATGCCCTTAAGCTTCAAAAATAATTTAATTAATAACTATTAAGTATTTAATTTAAATTAAATCTATAAATTTAAACAAACAAATAAATAAATTTATATATATTTAAATCATCAACATTAACTTATATAATCATGCATACTTCATTAAAGCTTGATTATAACTAAAATAATCTATATGAAAAGTGATGAATAAATTTAATAAATATTTTGAGTGAGGCCTCCCTATATTAAGCGATAGGCAGCCCCTCTTCTTGATTTTATCCAATTTTTTTTTCTTGAACGATTCCTATCTTTTTTGTTTTTTAACATTTTAAAAGATTTTAGATCTCTATCTTGATGATGACTGCAATAATTTAATTTTTAATATAACTAGAAATAGATTTGTATTATTTTATATAAACCTATAATCAAACTATTAAATTAAATGATTAAATTAATCTTAAATTGTAGATCAATATAAGCATTTTGGATCATATATTTAGGTGCTAAATATATAAACACAAAGAATTGGACGGCATGTATGAAAATGCCCCTAAATTTTACTTTATATTGTCCTGATTACGGGAATATAAGACAACAGCTTTTTAAATAAATCATATTGTCTAATATTATATACATATTGCATATAATAAATAAAGTTTATTAGTTAAGCTCTCACCATTATGAGAAAATATGGATATCTTAATTCTTAACCATGAAATTGTAAGCCCCAACATCTGATACAAAGGAGACCACACTTTAAATCAAGACCTAATGGTTCCATCATTCACCCACTCATTTGCTCACCACAAAACTCAATCCAAGCAGGGTGCAGGTGTCCTCTAGTGGGTCCCACAACTGATAGCACAATTAGGTTTTAAAAGGGATGGGAAATATTGGGGCCCCACCACCCCAACCCCTTTGAATTTGCACCATACTGAGGTGGGTGCTTCAAGACCCCTCCTCCATCTAGAGGATCACTTTCAACATATTGGTGGAAGATCCATTGGGACTCAATGGACTTTGAGTTCAACAAAGCTATCATGATTTCAAATAGAGTTTCGTATGCTCGCTCGAATTATTAAGTATATCTATGATGAGTGTTGTTGATTGCTATAAATAGACGAAGCATAACTCAATTATTCAAAGCGAGAACGAAAAGAGGACCGACTCGATAAAAACACACGAGAATTTCTTGTATTTAGGCTCAATCGATGGTCTCATGATGTTGTCTTTGTTGCAAAATGTACCCCCCCTCACGTATTATAGAGAATAAAATTCAAACTCAATTTATTTATTTATTTTATTTTATTTTTATTTTTATTTTTTTTTCTTATTTTTGCGGATTAAAGATCAAACTCAATTTATTGAATTGATTTATCCTCACCACATTCAAACTAATAAAATATTGATCAATCATTAAGGTTGATGAAAAATTGTTCAAAGAATAGATGGCACTCATTTTCCACAAACAAAGAGGATTGATTAAGATCCTTCTCATAAGTTCATGGAATTTTATTCCACTCAGAACAGCTATTTGATATTTAAATTTAAATTTTTTGTTTGATTAATTAGAGGTACAGTCACAAGCATTACCTGCTAATCACAATAATAATAATAACAAAATATTAAGTATATTATTTATGTATGTATGTATGTATGTATGTATATATGTATGTATGTATGTATGTATATATATATATATTGTTGAAGTTGTAGGATCTTGTATTGCTCCTGAGTACATATAAAGCAGAAAAGATCGCGTATCATAGAAAAAAAGTGTGTGAGAGGGAGAGAGAGTTGTAAATTCTGAGCAGGAACCTTAAAAAATGTATCAAATTCTCATCTTTAGTTACTCGATAAAATTAAGCTCCTCAAAGGCTCCCCGAATTACAAGATTTTAGAGTGGAAGAGAGGGAGAGAGAGATACTCTTTTAGTCCAATAAAAAAAGTTTGTGAATCAATCTCATCTATCTCCAATTGACTTCCCTTTTACACAAAAGAAAATTAAAAAACAATAAAATAATCAATGTAACACATCACGTACTATATAACACCCTACTCCAATGTCTTGATGAAAATACCGCGAGTTAGTGTCAAGCGGTGACAGTATGATGCCCATCTCTGACATCTCAGCGAAAATATTGAATCCCAAATGCCGGGTGGCATCTTTAACAATGGATTGATAAATGTCCTTACTAGTCACGATAACCTTCTCCAATAGCTACCCTCATATAAGTGAGCTAGGTTGTCCTTTTGAAGGAAGTGAATACAACAATATTGACAAATTGGCTTGATTCTACCGTTTCGACAAGTGAGTTCGATTCAATAAAATAAATAAATAATCTTTTTTAGTACGTCTGATAAAATATAACCCATGATTATTGATTCTCTCTCCTAACAAATTGGCCACTTGCGCTCATCTCTTGGTAGATTAGGCCCACTAAGTTTACTCCAAATGATAAATCATGAGAACTTAATCATGTCGATCATGCATCCTTCCCCATTTATTAATTCAGAGCCTAATTATATCTTGACCAAAAGTGTTGTCTCGCATCAAGCTTTGAATCCAACTAACATTATAACCTAGATCATATAAAAAATCTCAAATCTCCCTCAACTAATATAAGCCACATAAAATTTTATTAATTAACAAATATCACTGGGTTTTATCTTAATCTCTTTATAAAATGTCATCATACATACATACATACATACATACATACATACATACATACATATATATATATATATATATATATGTAAAATAAACCACACATGATATCATCATATGATTGTGCAGGAATTAAAAAACTGTAACCTCGAAGCATAGAATGTAACAGTCAAAGATCTCTCAACGTACTTCGAACAACCATCACTTAAGCCCTTTTTTCCAGCTTCAGTAACCAACCTCCGTATGACTTGCAGCCACCTCTCTCTCTCTCTCTCTCTCTCTCTCTCTCTCTCTCTCTTCCCGTAACGTGCAAGAGAAAATGATGCTTCCAAATAGGTTAAATAATATATATATAAAGCACTTCAATTTAATCATTTACAAAATAATATTACTAATCAAAATTCGAGTTAGCCCACTAGATTCACAAGAAACACCTTCCTCCAGCCACAAAGTGAGTTTATTAAATTTATGGGGCAATTACAAACAGAGCGACCAAAACTTTGGTATTTACAAATCAAGCATTCTATTTCATCTATTTTTCAAATTCTTGCTCCAATACTAAAATTCGCGATAAAATCTCAACCCCATGTTTTGCATTTTTATCAAATTCTTAATAGTTCGATCGTGTCGATTTCGCGGTTCAAAAATCACCATGGTGTATGATTTGTAAACATCAATTTTTTGGGTGTTTTGTAAGTATCCTGATTTGAGTGGCATGCAGCTATGGGCATTCAATACTAAATTGACTAAATGAGGCATGAATCGATGCAATGTCTTCTTCGTATTTAATGACTTGAAATTGACATTGAAAAAAAATAATTTTAAAAAACAAGCAAAAATTAATAAAAATTAAAAAAATAAATCTAAAGAATGTCTGTAAGCAATAAATATAGAGGGCAAGCACAACAATGCGTGCTATACGTGTCTTGTACATAACTTCGATGTTCTTCAGACTGAATAAATATCTTGCTACCACGTGCGAAAAAATATTCAAATGACAGTAATGAACACTGCAATAAGTTTCGCAATGGCTATCTTGCTGAAGAGGTAAGCAAGATAGTATTAAGACTGTCTGCCCTACAAAGTTTCCATTAATGGTGAGGGCCTTCAGAAATGAAAGCCTGTGCCTAATTGAAACCAAATATTTGTATGCAATCTCCTGAATTCTTGGATTTGACAGAGAGCAAGAAGAAAGTAAATAAATAAATCCTATAGAATACTTGCACATGAATTGAAGAATCTTGTTTCTTGGGATCTAAGAATCCTAATAAATGGTTTTAATGGCGCACATAAACAAAGTAAAACTACAAACAATTACAAAAAGAATAAAGCTTCAATCTCAAGAAAAAAAAGCCTAAACAGATCAATTTGTTCGCATTTCAAACTGGTAAGAGCATAAACATGAGACTACTTCTATGACAGTTTCTGTTCTATAATATTATCATGGTAGGGGCAGCTATCTAGTTGTTATCGTAAATAAAAGCAAATGTATCAAGTTTTGTAAAGCTTAATTTGCTTTGAAATAATTTATAAGGGTTCCAGTGTAATAAGAAGTTCATTTTGACAAGTGACAGACAGCTGAATGTACTTTATAAAGTCAAAATAAATGTGCAATAATGACATTAGGAATATAGTAGAGCAAGAAATAATTATATATGAAGGAAAAGTTGAAAAAAAAAAATTGACTTCCTGTAATGATGGTAGATGGATGATGGTATAATGCGACATAACATTAATGACAGTGATCAAATCAATTGTAAAATGGGTAGAAATTATATATATCTATATATTAAAAGATTGGCCAATAACTATGAACGAGCCCCCAATCAACCTCATGTGCCTAACTACTCAACTTAACCGCACATAAGCAGATTCGAATCCCCGACCATAGGGGCTTAGAACTGATTTTGCCGATACCAACCAAAGAGTCGGAAAATGCGGTGTGTATATATATATATATATATATATATTGTGTGTGTGTGTATCTATCGTACATCGGAATACGTCAACACGAGTCTCAAAGAGACCTGACGACCAACAAAAGAGATAACACGTCATCATGGCACATCACTATCCGACCGACGCATATAAGGCCAGGAGAAAAGCAAATCTTATGCAAACAAAATTCATCTGTTCTACCAGAAACCCCAGCCATGGGACTCACATGAACATATCCCACAACTATTTTTCCAACCAGGCTAGGTGGGCGAGACAAGTCGCTCTTTCTGAAGAAGTCAATCAGAGATTTTCGACCAACCTTTTACAAGGATAAACCTCCCCAATTGGTCCATTTTCTCCAAACCCCCTGGCAAAGGGCGACAACGATGGGTCCAGTTTGACTCCTCTTTTGGGTCCCGACCCCATTCGACTGGACACCTCTTTAGGGTCTCAACACCAATTCGACTGACCTCTTCCAGGGCTCCCATCTCTTTATTTATGAGTTGATTAAAATACCCCCTCCGTATCTATACGTAGTAGGAGCACATAGTGTAATTGCACATCCCCCATACCTATAAAGAAGTGGTCATTTTTTTGAATAAAGTTGATGCGATTTTACTGTTCTATACCATGCTTGTGCTCTCTTCACCTATTTTCTCTCTTTCTCGTGTGCTATTCTTTGGGCATTCCTCCCCATAATTTGAGATTCAACATCTTAAAAGTGGCGGTGAGTGTGGAGCCATGCCGTCAAGAAAAAGAGAAGCACAACAATCGCAGAAAGAAGTAGCCAACATAAAACTCGCACGAGAAGATAAAGGACCTTTTGCAATGAGGGGTGCAAGAGATGAGGACTCAGATCATGGACCAGGCCTGAGGCCCGCTGCGGCCCTGGTAGGCAGTCAGTCCCCCCAGAGGCAAAATGAGTTGTAGGAGGCCGCGCCAACGCACAATAGCAGGAGATTCAACAAAATCTTGAGGGGGTCGACGACTTGCAGTACTAAGACAACGCGGGATCCACGCAGGTGGAAAGGCTACGATCATGGCAGACGGAGGCACCATGTCAGCCGGAGAACCCTTTCTCCCTCCACATCTCTGGAGCGGAGCCCCAAAAAAGTTCAAATTGCCGGCTTTCGAGGCTTATAGAGGGCAGCAAAACCCCATTAACCACATCGCTTCACTTGTCAGCCATGTGCTTGCTTAAGGTCTAAGACGCGTTCAAATGCCGTCTATTTTTACCACGTTTAGGTCATCCGCCCTAAAGTGGTTCCATGCACCTCCAGCTAGGAGCATCAACAACTTTGCCGATCTCAAGAGATTGTTGTTTGCATAGTTTTCAAGTGCACGGAAACCTACAAAGAGCGTGTAGTCTTTGGGGCAACTCAAGCAAGGCCAACAAGAGCTTAGTCACGTTCATTTTAAGCTTCCCGAGAGAAACGTTGGAGGTGAAAGACATCCGAGTCAACGCGGCCCAGCTGCCTCGAAGCAAGGTTGAGGTCCAAGAGGTTTTCCTATGACCTTAGTTTGAAAGAGCCAACAAACACATCCTCGCAGAAGAGAACACTCCCAAGCAAGAGCCCGAAGGGCGTCAGGCCCAGAGAGCTCCCCCTAGTGGCAGGCCGAAACCAAGAGAGGAGCACAAACCACCTACTCAACGTCGGTTTAAAGACAACCAATCCTCCGGCGACAACAGAGGATCCGATCAATACAACCAATGGGGTGGTCAGGCGAGAAACAGTGATTCATGACTGGCCCAATACAATGAGAGACAGATACAACGTTATGAACTGTACGGTAAGTTCAAGGGCTTGCAAGTTTACTTCTCTCAGGGTATCAATGGCGGAAATTGTAAACACCATCCAGGATAAGGACTATTTCAAGAAACCCACATCAATGAGATCCGAAGATTTTCTCTGGGATAAAAGAAAGTATTGCAATTATTTGGGATCACGACCACGACCACGACATAGAGAAATGCAGACACCTCCAGAGTCTCATCGAGAAATTGATAAAGGCAAAGAAGATGAAGAAGTTTGCCTTAAGGACCCCCTAGTCAGAGGCAGATCAAAGCCCCGATAATAAAAGCTCCACCATGCCTCACCCGGACGAATGTGGTCAAATCCACATCGTCGGGATAGTCCCAGTCATTCTCGGAGGGACAAAATCCTCCAGATGAAGCTCCCAGGAGAGATCCAGGATCGGGGCATAGAGTTGCCTCACATCCATGTAGAGAAAGGGAAGCTGCTCTCCCATCTTGTTGGGAAATCCCTACAATGAGGCCATAGTTGTAACAAGGATAATAAGTAACTTCCATGTCGAAAGTATCATTATCAATACTAGCAGTTCTGCGAACATGTTGTTCAGATCAGTGTTCGATATGCTTAACCTTCAGGTCGACCAATAGGTAGTGCTAGTCGGCACATTATTTGGTTTTTCAGGTGAAAGGAAGGAGGTGTTGGGCGTAATGCCATTGACGGTCACTTGGCACGAGGGCAAGAAGCAATTTACACGAACAGAAGAATTTCTGATAGTGAACTCACCTTCCACCTACAACACCATATTTAGCTGCTAGCAGCTGAATCGCATCAAGGCTGTGGTGTCCATCTACCACATCACGATGAAGTCCCCAAGAGATGGAAAAGTAAGCAGTTGTGATTCTGCTACCTATGAGCGGTAAAAAGCATGGAACAGGGGTCGTTTGATTTACAAAACCAAAGGGAGGGTAGTCTCGAGACCAGCGAGACCACCAAAGAGATCCCCATTGCCAATAACAAACTAGTAAATCTTTCATGATAAGTGACAATTTGATGCAGGGCATTAAGAGCTACTAGTTCAAATACTTCGGGACCACGCGATGTCTTTGCTTGGTCCGCCGCTAAGATGCAAAGGATACCGAGGAACTCAACGAATGCACTGGTGGGACCCATCAGTTGAAGCTTCGGGAGCGAGGTACATCAGAGAGGTGCAGTACCCCACCTAGCTCTCAAATGTTGTCAAGGTCCAAAAGGCCAGCGGGAAGTTGCGAATGTGGATTTCACAAATTTAAATGCCGCATGTCCGAAAGATTGCTACCCCCTGTCGAGGATCGAGGCCCTGGCGGACGCGGTGGTGGATCACTCCGTGATGATCTTGGATGCTTTCTCCAGCTATCACCAAATCAAGATGCATCAGACTGATGATGAGAAAACTGCTTTTATCACTGCTGAAGGAAGTTTTTGCTATAATGTTATGCACTTTGGGCTTAAAAATGTCGGGGCAATGCATCAATATTTAATGGATGTGATATTTAACTATCAAAAAGGAAAAAAACATTAAGGTCTACATCGATGACATCCTTGTGAAAATTCGGACGACACAACAACACATAAAAGACCTGAAAGAAGCTTTCTATACTCTAAGAAAATATAAATATACGATTGGAGCCTCAACCGACGGTAAGTTCTTAGGATATCGCCATAGTCGGAGAAGAGTTCAATATATCACGATATCTCCATTCGCCGTTGGTAGATGACAAAAGTCATAATTATAGCGACAGACTTCAATATGACCTGCGTTGGAATGATACCATAGCTATTAAGGATAACCCTCATTTCACCGCAATAGCAGGCTCAACACATATTTAAACTGGTCGACATACACGAATAGGATACCGCCATAGTTTCTCGCCGACTTTTCCCCTTTTGCAGCCGGTCAGAGCAATATGTCCGGCTCAAAGGCAAATGATTTGAGCAAACCAGTTGTTTGCCTCTCTGAAAAGACCGACGCCACCCCTGATGAGTTCAGGCCGAAGAATTCCGAGGAATACTCAGGAGCCATGGACGACGAGAAAAAGGAAGAGGGAGTCACACAAAGGAGGATTTAAAGTTTGTTTCACAAACTTATAACACAATGAAAATCGAAATGATATAAGGGCGGTAGAGTATTTTTGTCGTATAAAAATGTGGGAAAAAAAATCAAATCGAACACACATATGATGAACCAAAAGTTACTCACACACACACACAAATTATGCAGTCTTAGCTAGGAAATAAATTTGATTTTTCTGTGAGCTAGGGAATTCTACCAAATTATCACAAATTCTCTAAATTTACTACAAAGCTAATTTAACTAAAATAAAGTAGGAGAGTTCAAGCTATTAAAAAGACCCACCTATTGCAATGAAATTAGTAATATGTATAAGTGTAGATCACTTAAATTCTAGTTGAAATTTTGTGACAAATAGGAGCATTCATTTTCTTTACAATTTTCCAAGTACATAAAGAAATTAGATTAACTATAGAAGTGTTTCTGCCAGTCACCCTAGAAACCTCCTAGCTATCCCTCATTAAACTTGTCTCCCTATTTAATTGCACTAATCTACGAATTACTTTTTCTTCACCCTATAGATTAATGAGGTTCTGACTAGTTGTTCACTCCACTGCCCTCACAGATCTTAATGGAATTACAATAGATTTTAATAGAATAATGAGGAGTAAAGGTTTACTCAGAGTACATGGAGAACATACAAGAACACATCATCTTATACTGAATCAAAGTCATACAATATGAAATTACTTAATACAAGACAATGTGTAACAAAATACATATCTTCTTCCTTGGGAATAGAAGAGAAACTCCACCCGAAATGCTCTCCAAGACCTCCTTGCACTGCTACAGCAATCCCCTTACAAATGCACTCAGATTTCTCAAAGGAATTACATAAAAGAAATATGAAAACCCTAGATTTACTCTCCTTTCCTGCACTCCCTGGCTTTTTCACCACTTTCCAAATCTTTCCAAATGATATTCGTTTCGTTTCATCCGCTTCCCCCCTCCCAATAACTCCCAAATGCGTGTGAAAACTGCTCAAAAAACAATCGAGAATAGTTTTAGTGCCTAGGCGCCCAACTGTGGCGCCTAGGCGCCACTTGCTCGGGTCAGCTGGGAAAAACATTGGCGCCTAAGAGCCAGTATGTGGCACTAGGGCGCCACCTTCTCGGGATTATGAGGAGGATCTGGCGCCTAGGCGCCCATATGTGGCGTCAGTTCAATGCTTAGCTCCAATGCTCCATTGGCTTTAATTTCGCTCATTTTTTGCTCCACTTTACTCAAGTTGCTTTACTATAATACTTGCAACAAAAACATAGAAATACGTTTATTTAAAGTGCAATATAATAAAAAATAAGAATAAAATTCAAAAGAAAAATTAGAATGTTAAAGGACATGTTAGCAACACCGGCTAGTACAGCGCCACAGTTAGCATGAGGTGGAGTCTTCATAACGTCATTCGAAGAAGATCCATCATTCGTTCAGATCAAAAGTAGCGAAGGAGAAGACTTCTTGTCTAACCTCACGCGCCACCAACAGAAGATGAGAATCACGTTGGAAAGTATTCGCCAGTGGAGGGTTGGGAGCAACTCCTTGATTGTTTTCCTCCAGCACCACTGAGGGTATCGAAACAAGGGCAGCCGCATGATTCAACCCTTCCACTCACTTGGAAGAGACCGAAGGGTACGCCGATTGATCCTCCTAATTACCGTATGGATCGGTTTTTCCCATCGTGCGATGCTTCTTTATGGGGAAACCTCCTTCTGTCATCAAGCACTCCTCAACAGGATGGCCGTTGTGCAAATCCGATGATCCTATTTCAGTCACCAGCTCGGAGATCTTTACCTCAGACACAACACGTTTACCGGGCCGCTCACCCCTAGAAACAAACTTGCCCCTCTTCTTCATGATTTCAAACATCAAAGCACGAGCCTGCTTGCCAAATGTGTCAAATTTGGAAAGTTGTCCACCCTCCATAATCCATGCAACGAACAAGACGAGGGATCTGTTCAAAGGGACGCATGAAAGATAAGTCATCTCCATCTCATTTCCCTTTATTTATAAGAGTCATTTCATGAAAATCAAGAAACAATTAATAATTGCACATTTAATAGTCATAAATAACACACTTTTTGAAAAATTAAGATTCTCTTGTCCTTATCACAGCTGTCACTGTCAAGAAGCAAGAGAATCAGGGAACTTAAATATGTACATCGATGTTACGTTAGTAAAAATCTACAAGAGGTCTGACGACCGACAAAAAAGATGATGTGGCATCAAGGGACCCGCCCAGGATGACCTAAGGCCGCATGACTGGTCGACCAATTCATAAGGACAGGGGGAAAGTGATTCTCATGCAAATAGAATTCATATGTTCTATTAGAAACTGCCGCAAAGGGACTCATACGAACAGATCCAACAACGATTTTCCTAACCAGGCCAAGTGGGCGAGACAAGCACCCCGTTTCCAAAAAAGCCAGCCGGATATTTCCAGCCCAACCTTTTACAAGGATAAACCTCCAGAGAGAACCCAATCGGTCCATTTTCCGAAAAAGCCAGTCGCATGACTACCCGCTAGACCCAGATAATGCCGGACAGAAAGCCGTCGCAGACACCCGAACTCATCCAATTCGACTCCTCTTTTGGCTCTAGACCCCATTTGAATGGAAGCCTCTTTAGGGCCTTGGCACCGGTTTGACAGACACCTTCCCGGGCTCCTAGCTCTATATTTAGAAATTTACTAAAATATCTCTACTGTATCTATATGTAATAGGGGCACAAAGTGTAATTGTACATCCCCCAAACCTATAAATAAAGGGTCATTTTCTTGAATAAAGTTTATGTGACTTTACTGTTCTATACCGTACTCTTGCTCACTTCACCTCTTTTTCTCTCTTTCTTGTGCTCTATTCCTTGGGCATTCCTCTCGAACAGTTTGGGATTCAATATATATATATATATATATATATATATGCCAAGCTAATCATATTAAAATAGAAAAGGTATAGATAGCTTGTATGAGAGGGTCCAAAAAAGGTAGCCTACCCACATATTACAACACACACAAAGATCTCAAAAGAGAAATGATACATGTAAAACCAAGAAATCAAAACTGCCAAAATGCAGAAACAAGTAACTAGGGACGACCCAATTTAGTCCTGCCTCTGCATCTAATTCTAGGAAGAGAGTCAGCTAACAAATTGTTAAGTTTCGTACCATTACCCGAAGTAACCAAAGTATCATCCATTAAGTTCCTGAGCTCGAGTGTGCTTTCATTCTTCTTCTTCCTCCTGGATGTGTAAACCTGTCATTTCTCATCTGAAGACTGACTCAACTGATCAGTGTGTTTGTCAACAGATTGTTGGGCATGTAAAGGCTGTTGCACATCTTGAGTACCTTACGCCTGACTAACAGGTAACTACTTGCTCAGTCTATAGAGGTGGTAGAGACGCAGTAGAATGCTTGCCAACCGTTGCAACAGGGATAAGCTCTAGGGTATGTAAAGTATGAAATGTCTCCTCTGCACTCGAGGCTTCTCGAAGATGAGCTGCAACGCCCTCCTGATGCGACTCAGATTAATTGTAGGAACATCTGTTTTAAGGGGTTTACCGTAAACCATAGCTAGAGAATAGAGGAGCATGTGATTGAAGAGATGAAACTTCAGACCCGTGAAGCGCAACCATACTTGAATGATAAGAGGTTCAATTGATCGTCCATTTTATAACTTTCATCATTCGGTTTTCTATGTGAACAAGTCTTCGCGCAAACAAATGAGTATAATCTTCATCATTTGATAATTGGATAAAAATATGTCTACCTTCCAGTTTACCAATCTTTCATTCCCTTTTCAGTTTCATTTTCTCAAACTATTTTCAAATTAATTCGAGTTTAGGGTTTCCATAGAAAAACTTCCCAACTAAGACTAACGACAGGATGAAACTAAGGTGGAGATTTTAGCGTCAGAGAGAAAGATTGCAAGCTTGCCATTTTTACGAGACATTTTTTGAGAAATCCGGTGTCAACACCCATCACTAATGTGTCATGGTATTTTTGCGGAAACATACACGAAGTAGGAGAGCGAGTGGGGGTGTCGCCCGCAAGAGCGGCGACGTAGGAACGTCCCGAGGCCATCATAACATGCAGGGAGCAGAGCAGAGAATATCACTACCAGATATGGTCTTTTGGAGAGCAGCCGAAGTCAAGGAGCCAAAGCAGGCAACACACGAGTGTGAACGTATGACGCAACGCAAGCCCGTCCTCTTCGAGCTAGGCGAACGAGCAGAGGACTCGCAAAGGAAGCGGTACGAAACATGGGCCCTTCGTCTTCGAAATGACGAAGGACGAGCAAAAATGAAACGCGACGAAAACGAAGCACAACCACGGACGAAGCGACGAGGAGGAGAAGTATGTCGAAGAAGAAATCAGTGGAGCAGAAGCTAGGTTTCGCCATAGAGGCGAAACCCTAGCAGAGCGAAGACAAAGACACCATCATTATTACGTAAGGACGAGCAAAAGCCCAAAACAAATGCATAAATTGGTTGTCATTACACTATCAACAAATTATGTTCATTTTTCAAACCCCCACACTTAAATATATGGGGTACAACACTTTCACAATAAAAACTCTCTTCTTATATTTGGTTTTTTAATATAAATATAAGAGTCCACCTTTCAGAAATTCAAAAATTAAACAGTTTCTCGAAGGTGGTAAATTGTTCATTACAGTCACATAATTCTAAATGAAACACCAAAGCACAAAAAGGTAAATTTCTGCAAAAATGGTAGTATATGAACATTTCTTCTTGGCGTTTCAACATCCGAATATCATTAATCACCAGCAGAAGCAGTGGTGAATATGCTAGCTTTCAGTTATTTTCATGCTAACTTCCCATTAGTGAATCACAGAATGAGATGATGAAAACGACCCCACATCTCTAACTAACACGTTGGAGGTTTATCATCCAGTCAGATTTACATCTCTTTCATTATTAATTATCCAACTTTTGAACTTTCAGCCCTCTCCATAAGATCAAAGATAAGGTGGGAATAGTGGACCCATTAAAAAAATAAATAAATAAAGAAATAAAAATAAACTAAAAAAAGACCCTATGCATGGATGATGCAGTGCAATCATAAAAGTACTAAATAATAATAATAATAATAATAATAATAATAATAAAAGCAAATGTCTGATCAACTATCCAAATCCTAGTAGATCAAGAGTGGCTTCAAACCCACAATAAAAACTTTATGATACCGTAAATATGTCTTATATACAGCAGAATTCTCATATTTGCAAAACAAAAAAATTAATGAACTACCAACAATAGTTAAGAAATCACTAATAAACTAAACCAAATTTTTAAAAAATGACTAACAAAATTTAAAGACAGACAAGAAATGAGGACACAACATTTTCTACAAGTAATCTCACATACTTATCTGGAAGTAGCAATACAAGGTTCAACACTGAAGCTGCATCATAATATACAATCAAAACATCATTGAAATTTGCCGTTCTTAAAGAATATACAAAAATCCTTAAGAATAGATGGATGTTGATAAAATGAAGAAGGATTTTTTTTCTCCTCTTCATTTCTTTTCTTTTCTTTGTTCTTTAACACTTGTCTAACTTCTGATACTCATCACCTCGGTTCAGGTGAATATTGATTTTGTTTTTCACATGCAACTAGTAATTTTATTGTTCAAAGACCATGGAGTGCATACAAAGTAGCGGGTGAGAATTTCAGTTATAAAATTTGAATAGCAGGTGATGGTAAGGGCATGACTTGATGAGGAGCGAAGTT
Organism: Papilionanthe hookeriana x Papilionanthe teres; assembly: GCA_022702705.1. Classification (NCBI taxonomy): domain Eukaryota; kingdom Viridiplantae; phylum Streptophyta; class Magnoliopsida; order Asparagales; family Orchidaceae; genus Papilionanthe; species Papilionanthe hookeriana x Papilionanthe teres. The sequence continues at coordinate 44,196,164 of CM040423.1, read as the reverse complement.
TAAATTTGGATGTGAGATGAAGTGGTGGAGGGAGCCACAAATTATTGTTCCATGGAGATTTGGGATGAGATTATTTTGGTTTAAGTTTTAGAGGGCTGTCGATAATGATTATTGAAGGTTATTTGGGGATTGTTTGATGACTTTCAAGGAAGTACTTGAAATAGATGAGATGTAGATTTATTGGAAAGAGGATATGAGTTCAAATTTTAATGTTAGTGGAATGTTTTGCATTACAATTTAAAGCGGTTGATTGCTTATAATGTGGAACTTGGTTGTGGTTAGTTGTTGATTCAAATTCAAATGGAGAATGGTTGTAAATTAGTTGTTGATTTGAATTCCTGTGGATTTTATTGAAGAAAGCAAGGAGATCCAAAGAGTGAGATTTACATCAGACAAGCCAAGGTTATTGTTCAACAAAATTGTTAAATGATAACTTTACTGTTCAGGTGAACAATAAAGTAAAGCACCACCACCATCATCATCATTAGCTTTATCCAAACTATCTAGGGTGGGCTTTATTGATACTTATTTTCTATTCATTCTTCATGAGTATTACAAGAGGTATTAAAATACACTTCATAAACATTTTGGAACAACTTCTATCCTTATTACCTTATGTCAATCCATCATCCATTTTTATTCTAATCCTTCAACGCTAATGTTATTTGCATAACTAATAGGTGCATATATCTAGCCTTTATTGTACTCGTCCAAATCACCTACCTTTCATTCTTTCATTGAATAATATTTTTATTGTTCATGTGAACAAATATAAAGTGCCATCATTATCATTATTAACCTTATCACAAACTATTTAGTGCTGGCTTCATGGATTCTTATTTTACATTCATTCTGGGTGAGTTTTATAATAGGTATTAACGCACTCTTTACAAAACTTTTAGAAAAATTCTATCCTTCGTCTTATGTCTATCCTTTTATCTCTAATTCTTCAACTCTAATGTTATCTACATATGCAGTAGGTGCATATTTCTACCCTTCAGTAAATCACGTAAGTTCATATTTTACTATCATAATTTTTTCTTTAAATATTTTCTCTATTGCATTAACTTTTCATTAGGGACCGTATTTAACCAATATAAAAGATATGAACTCAATATTGATCATTCATATAATCCTTCAATGATTGAAAATTCTTTGATGATTTAACAATAACTACAAATACTCGTAAGTGATCCATCATATATACCTTTAAGAATTTTTATCTCTTTAACACATCTTTCATCCGTACTATATATTAAATTCATTCTCATAATAATCAATCATATGCTTTCTTAAATTCAATAAAAACCAAAATAATATGAAGATATTTTTTTTTTCTAATATCTATGCTTTCTATTAGTTATCATAGAAAAATTTTCTAAACCATTTAGGATAAATCAAAATAACATTCCAAAACCTACATTATTTTTTTTATGACCTGTATTCCATTACTCTCTTATCAAACTTAAAAGTTTAATTCTTCTATATTTATCATAATTCTGAACACCTTATATCCTTAAGTATTTGTAACAAAATGCTAATGCTCTAATTTCAATAAATAATAATAATAATTATAAAATAAAACAATATCTTTCATGACTTCTCCAAATCTCAACAAGTCTCTCATTTACATCTAAAGCTTTATATTTAGATATCTTCTTCAAAGCTTACTCTACTTCACTATTTTGTTTTAATCAAATATTAAAGCTGATCATTATTTTACTTTATATATATATATATATATATATATATATATATATATATATATATCTATATTCCAAAACCCATTAATCAATAATTTTTTAGATTAGTATTTTCATGTTTTCGTGACTGCAATAATTTTATCTTTAAGTTCTTTAATCACTTATATTGGAATTCCCTTTTCCAATGTTAAAATTTTGATATAAATTATTTTTAATGTTCAGGAATATGCTTGGATTCTTTCCTTTTCATTAATAATAAGACAAATTTTATATATCAAATCGAATTAGCTATAGACCCACTTAACCATTGCTAACTTTTGACTAAAACAGTAAAATTTAAAATGACAACATTATACCAAAATTTTCTTAAGATTCAATTCCTTAAAAAATATCAAAATATTATACCAACATTTTCTTATAAATTCAATGTTCATAAACGTCATCCAAGAATTTTAACATTTATGTTATACTTGTAATTAGCATATAGAGGGACATCAGGTAATTGCCTTCCAATGTGCTCATATTTAAATCAAAAGATGGTTACTGTTGATAGTGGGGCATTATGTAGAGCCCTATAGTAGTAATCCAGATCCTAGCATCTGCAAAATTGGTTGACATTCATATTCAAAAGCAAATAGACGATTAGTAGGTCCTACTATGGTATCAGTCATGAGCTATTATAAACATTAAATGATTGATGAACACTATTATAAAATGATTCCAAACCAATAACTATATTGTGTAAGGGGTCATTCCTTGACCTGTCAGAAAAAGGTTGAAAGAGATCTCCTGAATGTCCAAAGTGACCCTACGTCAATAAAATGAAGTTAAATCAATTAAAATTATAGAAAAAATAATTTATTGCAAAATTGAACTTTGTCACAAACACTTGTCTAGAGCCCTTGGGTAGGTATGTCTAAGGAGGCTCAACTAGCGCCTTAATCAGGTACAATGAAGCTCAAGATCTATAGCACTGTAAGTATTCTGAAATTTCCCTTTTTTTTCAACCCGCCTAAAATTAATACTACAAAACGTGTCTCCAACAAGTTTGAGGAGCCCTTGCATGCCAAATATTAAAACTAATCATGCATATCTTTTGATTTAGATATGAGCACTTTAGAAGGCAATTACCCGATGTCCCAGATCTTCATATAGCCTAGTTACAGCTACAACATAAAATGTTAAAAGTTCTTGGATAACGTAATATGTCTCGGCACCAAAACCAGCAAACAAACCACAATGAAATGGTGATAGATATATGGAATCAATTCAAATAAGAACTGCTTTTGTGGAAAACAAATGAAAACAAACAAGATACAAAGATGATCTACTTTTGAGAGGGAGATCGGCTCTCCCACACCCTAAAAGTCTCTAGGAACAACACAAAAAGAAGAAAAAATACAATAGCCACAAAAAATGCATCCAGTAAAACAAACCCTAGCTTACCCCTAATAGAATTCTCCTACAGCAATTCAGAAACTTTCCTTCAACGCTTTCCCTCCAAAGCCCCTTCAATTTCTCCTCCTAGAATAAGTGATTAAGCACCTTGTGATTCCACTCTTGCCCTAATTCCTTCGGCTGTTGCGGCGGAGGGCCACTCTGCTTTTGTTCGCGGCAAGGGTCGGCCCAGGTGACCGATCAGCTAGCTCTCGATCGGTCCAAGAAGGACTGGTTCGGCTCCAGGTGTTCCACGTATAACAATACTCCCCTCCCAAAGAAGTAACTTGTCCTCAAGGTGGAATGAAGAAAACGACTTGTGGATCACCTCGTAAGGCTCCCACATTGCTTCATAGTCTGGCAGAAAATTCCACTAAACCAATACCTCCTTTGCTCCCCCTATTCCCTGACGCACTCCTTCATTTTCCAGCGACTCCAAAATCACCTCCAAGTCCTTTGTCAGCGTCAGTGGTAGCGTAGACGATGGTGTATGATCTCCAATCGTACGGCTCAGCTGTGATACATGAAAGACCGAGAGTAATGCGGATGATGGTGGTAACTTCAAATGGTAAGCCACTGCCCCAATGTGTGCCAACACCACATAGGGCCCAAAGTATCTCGGTGACGGTTTCTCGTTTCTCCTCCTGACCAATGTCTTATGTCAGTAGAGCCTCAGTTTCAAGTATATCATGTCTCCTGGTTCAAATTGCACTTCTCTCCTATGTTCGTTTGCCTTCCTCTTCATGATTTGTTGGGCTCACAGTAAATGCCCCTTGAACTCTGCCAGTATCCTATCCCTCTACTCCACGCACCGATCGACAATGGATATCGGTGTGATACTATACCCATAATGTATCAAGTGAAGTGAATTTTGTCCATAAAATACCTTGGAAGGGGTTGTATGTGTTGCAGTGTGATACAAAGTATTATACGAATATTTGGCCCATACAATCCACTTAGCCCATAGCTTCAATGTAACAAATATAAAACGATGCAAATATGTCTCCACACTCCTGTTGACCACCTCATTCTGCCCAATCGATCTGAGGATGATATGTGATGCTCCTTTTAAGGACCATCCATTGCAACCTGAATAGCTACTTTCAGAAGTGGCTAGGAAACACATTGTCTCTACATGACACAATCGATTCTGGCACCCCGTGCAAATGTACCATTTCCCCGGTAAACACCGCCGCGTCTGAGACAGCAGTGTAGGGATGTCATAAGGGAATGAAATGTGCATACTTAAGCGATCCATGACCACCACTGTGAACCTTTCTGACCGTGGAAACCCCTTGATGAAATCCATTGTCACTTCTTTCTAAACCTTCTCCGGTAATACTAATGGTTGTAGCAACGCCCTGGTGCCGTGGTCAGGTACTTGTGTTGTTGGCACACATCACATGTCTATGTGCATCCCCACCCAATAAACTCTGCAGACATACGATTGTTGGTCTTCTGCATCCCTGAATGTCCCGCAATCACACTACCGTTGAAATATACTCTAATGGCTTGGGTAGCACAAATCGCCCCCAGTGGAGCAGACATTGTCCCCTCAATGCATATCTTGGATGAATGTTCGGATCCTGTAGTGATTCAGCCCTCCTCAGCTCCCCATCCTTTTGCCCTCCTGTCTCAAGGCCTCCCAATCTAGGACCAAGGGTACCGATAGGGCCGTCAATTAGGATTCTTCCACCATTCTTGAAAGTGCGTCAGCTACCTTGTTCTCCAATCCTGAGCTGTACTAAATTTCGAAATCATACCCCAATAGTTTGGATAACCATCTCCGATGCTCCTCAGTAACCATCTGCTGCTCCAGAAGATACTTTAAACTCCTCCGATTTGTACTAGCTAAGAAATGTCGTCCCAACAGGTAGGGCCGTCACTTCTGAATGGCCAAGACAATTGTCATCAATTCCTGTTCATATACTGACTTTAGCCTCGCTCTAGCTTTAAGAATCTGGCTGAAGTAGGCAATCGGCCGCTGATCCTGCATGAGCACTGCTCCCATTTAGTATCTGACGCATCCGTCTCCACCAAGAATGGTTTACTGAAATCTATAAGTGTTAGTATCAATAAGCTAGCCATGACCTTCTTCAGCTGTTCAAAGGCTCGTGTTATCGCTTCTCATTTAAAATTGGCTTTCTTCAACTGCTCCATCAGTGGTCATGCTATCGTGTCATATCATCTCACGAACTACTGATAGTAGCTGGTGAGACCCAAGAATCCTCTCAACTCCTTCAAACTCCTTGGTAAGGGCCAATCAATCATTGCCTCGATCTTATATTGATCTACTGCTACCCCCATTCTAGTCACCACAAGCCCCAGGAACTCCATCTGTAACTATGCAAAAAACATTTCTTCAAACTAGCATACAACTGGTGCTCCCTCAACGTCTCCAGGACTGTTATCAGGTGCCCCAAATGTTCTACCTCTATATAATTGTAAATCAAAATATCATTAAGAAAACCAGGACACATTTCCGAAGATAGGGTTGATAAACCCTATTCATGAGGATTGAAATATCGTCGGGGTGTTGGTGAGGCTAAATGGCATCACTAAGAACTCATAATGTCCTTCATGTGTCCTGAATGCAATCTTGTACACATCCGTTGGATTTATTCTGATCCCCGACTTAAAATCAATCTTTAGAAAATAATTGTCCCATAAAGCTCATCCAGTTCCGCGACTTCCTCACGTTGTATCCTCCTGAACTAAGAGAACCTGAAGGGTGTGCTTCCTGCAATGATGTCTTGGGGCGTATTTCTCATCACAACGGTAACACAATCTTTTGGATCTTTTGTCTTGCATTTTTGCATCTATAAGACGCTTGAAATTACTTGGACTGGGGGTTTGTACTCATCTACTTCGGTGAATCTTTCTGAAATAACACCATCTGGGTCCTCGGTGTATTAACAATGCTCTTGTAAAATCCCCCAGAGTTGCTGCCTCTGTTGGTCTTGTTCACCTATTTCTTTTCCTCCACCATTTGGGCGAGCTCCATCATTTCAACCCTCATGATCTCAAGGGGCGGATGGCGCTTGTATGTCGGGCTTCAGGCCTTTCAAGAAGTTCCCTTACAAGCCTGCTGCAAAAATACCCCTCAGCCTCCCTGACAACAGGTCGAATAAAGGACAAATTTCTCTCGGCACTCTATAACCATCCCCTCCTGAGTTAGAGCATAGAATTTCTTGTACAAGTCTCCTTCCTGAATGGCTCGAAAACATTTCAACAAGCAATTCTTAAACTCCTCCCATCAGTGTATTAGATATCTTGCCTCCATCCACTGGAATCGCGCTAAAACCGTCCTCTCCAAGCATGATCTCGCTGCCATGAGCTTCTCTTATTCAATCAACCATTTGATTGCAAAATATCACTCCACCCGATATAACCATCCATGTGCATCATCTCCTTCAAAGATTAGCATCTTCAATTTCCCGACTCTTGCATCTCCACCCCAACTTCCTCTCCCTCCAGAATTTCCCCCCATGCATCTAGGGTGAAACTCCCTCCTGCAGTCATAGGCATATCCCACTCCCAATTCTCTCCTTCCTCATCATACTCTTCCGTGCCTCTTCCACCATCCCTTTTTAATTTTCGACCCATCCACCTCCATCGGCAGTTTCCACTCCCCCTCCTCTTAAAGTCCTAGGGGGGCCCGTCTTGCAGGTAGATGATGCATTTTTCGTCTTCTCACTCAAGCTCCTTCCCCTGTGACCTAACCAAGGATTCTTTGATCAAACCTTGATTAGGATTTGTAGCTAGAGCGATCGGCATGATCTTTGATTGCATCTACATGAGCTTTTTCATCATCTCCCGCATTTCCCCTATGCCTTTAAATCTATCATTCATTCAACTTTCAATAAAAGAAAATCAGTCTTCAATGGTAACAAACCTTTCTTTCATTCCAGATCAAATTTGCTCCACCTCTCCCTCTAGCACACCAACTTTCTTTGTTGTCATCCCACCAATATCAATTCTCTGATATAAATTTGATACGCCTCAACACCAAAATCAACTAACAAACTATAACAAAACCACGATAGATGGATGGAATCAATTCAAATAAGGGTTGCTCTTGTGGAAAACAAATATAAACAAGCAAGATACAAAATGACATACTTTCAAGAAATAGATTGGCTCACCCACACCCTAAACGTCGCTAGGACCAACATCAAAAGAACAAAAAAACACAGCAACCACAACAAATACATCCAAAAAAACAAACCCTAGGTTACTCCTAATAAAATCCTCCTACAGCAATTTAAAAACTTTCCATCCACGCTTTCTCTCTAAAGCCCCTTCAATTTCTCCTTCCAGAGTAAGTGATTAAGCCCCTCATGGACTCTTGACCTGATTCCTTCGGCTGTTGTGGCAGAGGGCCGCTCTGCTTCTGTTCACGAAAAGAGTCGGCCCGTCTGGCCGATTGGTTGGCTCTTGACGGGTCCAAGGGGACCGGTTTGGCTACAAGCGTTTCATGCTTAACATAATGCCAATCCTATGTGACAAATCTCATTTTCACTAATTTGTTTAAGATTTCATCCATCTTAATTCTCTCTCACTTGCAGAAGTTGGATCGTGTTATATAGATGGCTAATCGAAGAAACAAGAGCTCAAATAAAAGAGCATCTAATATTTTGAAAGTGTGCTACTTCAAGAAAAAGAAGCATCAACATTAATTTTGATAAGGGAACATTATAACAAAAAGTGGAGTTTGGAATAATCATGATGGTAAACCCAATTTTAATGTCTATTAAAGACCATCATAAACTGATGTGTTAATAAAATACAAGCAACAAAATGTAATGACATAAAGACCTTTATGGAATATATGAATTTTATGAACACAATCAGGTGCGTACGTATGAAAATAAAAGACCAATCAATAAATAGATAACTCAAGAGTTAGAAATTTAAATAGAAAGATATACTAGTTATAATCTAAAAATTTTTATTACATTTTGGTATTTGCCAAAAATAGCTAAAAATTCGAACGAGTTAGGAAATAAGATAACTGATTATAATATACATAATTGGACACTAAAGCATGATGAGCTACTATTAATATTGCACACTGATATAATAATCAACGAAAAAGAACAGGACTAGCGATTTTCTAATGGGTTTTGATTGGAAATTGTTATATAAGAGATATGTCCAGATGAAATGCCATTTAGTTTGACAACATAATATCTAGAAGAGACTCCTAAAGATTATGGTTAAATCATAATGACTTAGCGCTAACAAATTTAAATTTGGAACTATTTCATTAATTATGACAAAAGTCTTATACTGAAACTTGATCTGATAACCTTCCTTAGAGGCTTGGGACCAAAAATAGCCGAACCTGAGAGAAAAAAATGATAAAAAAGGGTTCTTCATTTGGATGTAAAGAGAAAAGTAAATAACTCACAAGTGAATCAAGAGGAAATTAAAGATGGCAAGAAATCAGGACCAATGAACTTTATAAGGAAAAATCCTACAAGGATAATGGGTTAAAAAACTTGGAACCATCAACAAATAATAAAGATGATATAGAAGATGGAATCGAAGAAAATATGGAACTAAAAAGGATTAGAAAAAGTATGCAAGCTTCACTCTTAAACAAGGAGTATGCCTCTTCCGGTAGGATTTCAGTCTCACATATGATCAATCATCAATAAAGAAAATGGATTCATGCAGCTGACCCACTTAGTGGGATATAAATTTGCCATTGTTGTTGTATATGATCAATGATCACAGTCTCATAATAGATGAAACACAGTTCATTCACAATAAGGATTTTATTCGTCATAAAATTATTTTACATCCTCTTAATTCAAATCCTAATAGATGAATAATAAAATTTGAATAGGTTAATCATATACTACAAAAATTAAATGCAAGCAAAATCAATCCAAAAAACTAGAGTAATCACTATAAAAAAAAGACTAAAGTATCCCTGACAAATAGTTTCTTTTACTGCATCAATCGGCACTACAAAAGCATCCACACGAACCATAAAAGTTATGTAAGCGAAAACAAAGGTGAAGTGTTTGGAACAACCTTTGGTTAGGCTGGCTTTCCAAATTATAACAATAATGGCGCTTTGACTAAGTATCAAATTTTTTATTGCATTTCAAAAACTTCAAGATACTATGACTTCCTTTGAGGCAACAAAGGTTTTTATAATAAGAAGGCAAGAAATAGCTGTGCAACCAATGCTCTATACAAGCAGTGCAGTGGTACATTGTGCCACTCCACAGGTGGCTTGCGGCCCCCAATGGGGTTTGAGAAAATATGTTGGCTTCTAGGCCAAATGAAAGCACTCTGGCATTTATGAATCCTAGCAATTAGATATGGAAACTACAAGGCAAAGTAATTGAAAGTGAATTATGCCAGCGTGAGTTTACTGACAAAAGCAAACCTCAGGTGTAACCTCCCTCACAGTCTCACAATTATGTTGGGAGATAAGGGAAACCAAAAACAGAGGTAAAACTTCGAAGATGAGGAGGATATCAGACAGAAAGCTTCCTATAATTTACTTTGAGCTAGCCTGCTAATTGCAGATGAATAAAGTTTGTAGGATTTCACTTATGCAACAAGAATAAGTATTCTATCCATCTGCCGAAATTAGGTAAATAGCATGTTTGTAGAAATCTGCAACTAGACCTATAAACGGGCCAAGCTAGAGCAAGCCCAGGTCAGGGTTTGCTCGTATTTGGCTCATTAGAGTTTTTTTCTTTCTTTTTTTTTTTTTTTTGGTTCGTATTCGGCTCGTATTCAAAATTCCTTGATAATAACACATTCATATTCGGCTTGAATTTATTCGAACTGGCTCGTGTTCGTCTCGAGCTAAATTTGCGCCAACTCATCCAAATGTAAGTTTAATTAATTAAATTATAATTAGTTAAAGTTATAAGATAATTAACTTTAACAAATTTATCGTTATAATGCAGATGATAACACCTGGAAGTTTTTCGAAATAAAACGTTAGATTTATGCTTTCAAAAAGCACCTCTCACTTAAGAAATCCCGATGCAATTATAGTCATAGTGATGTCGCGTCGCGAGGGTCCTCTAGTGTGGCTGTTATGGATATTTTAGGAGCATTTACATACATACAAGCCAAATGCTATGTATTTACACATCTAATTTAGGTAGCGAGACCAGCTGACAGTGTGGGTTGGGCGGGTAAATAATAGGATTTCAGAAGCATTTACATGCATACCTGCCAAATCCTATGCATTTCCATATTTAACACTAAGATTATATTAGCTATAGCACAAATAATCTAAAAAATAAAATAAAATTTAGCACCATTTAAATACAATATAAAATTAATATAAATAAATAAAAATAAATATTATTATTTAATTTAGATTCAAAATGAGTTGAATGTGAACGAATAAATCTTTATTCATATTTGACTCGTTTATAAAACAAGCTCAAAAAAATTATTTATGTTCAGTTCGCTAACGAACGAATCAAACACAAACTACTTAACGAGTCCAATACGAGCTGTTTGTGAACTACATGCTTTTTTAACAACCCTAATTGCAGCCACACTTTTACAATTTTCATTCTTATTGTAATCTATCAATTTGTCAAGGAATTTAACAGCAAAATAAAAAACTCAAACCAAGTACATAAGGAGCTTCAAAAGGACTATCAAGTTGATATCAGGTGCAAACAACGCCTGGCATCAAAAGTTTTGAGCATTTTCAGACATAAAGGTAATAATATTAATTAAATGATATTATCCTGCTTCTACAACTTATAGAATGACATATTTGATGTAGAGAGAGAGAAAATCAGAGGGAGAAACAACCTATGAAATAAAAAAAAACTTAGCATAAATGGGCAAAAATAAGACTTAACCAAATCTGTCATAAGATGAATGCATAAAAGACAACTCTCTAGCACATCATCACATAAAGGTCTATAGCTTTCTCCTCAGGAATAGTTGATTTGAGATTCAGGCTAAAGTCAACCAGGAAGAAGCACGTAAAATACAAAATGCATCACTGCCGAGTTCATTAATTCCCTCAATAGCTCATTTATTGCTACATTTTCCTGCATAAGAATTGATTTATTCCTGTCTGAATCATCATAAATAAGACCACAATATGCAGTTTCTCAACGGCGTCACCTATTTGTGTGAATTATATACACCAGTTCTTCATTTGGGGCTAATTTGCTTCAAAGCAAGTGTTCGAATGTGAATGGAATTTAACTTTGAAAATTCGTAAATTCTCTGAAGTGACTCAATGATCAGGGGTTGGAACTCGCCTTCCCTTTATTTTACAATAAAATAAAACTAATCATAGGTACTGTAGTAGAAATAGATATCCATGATTTGCGCATTTGGTGGGTATCGTTGTTTATTCAGTTGATCCAACAGTTGGCATTTTTATCCTCGTGTTACTTCTGTTGTTGCTACTCCCATGCTTCTTATCTATTTGGATCTTTCAAAATGATTCCTGATATTAAACAATTGTCGAAGACTGCTGACCTTGGGACGTGATTATTAATAATATTAGACTTTTAAGGGCATAAAATGATTACAATTTCAATGTCATTTTTGTCAGAACCGAACCGGAAGCTTGAAATTACCGATGCGAGAACTTACCGTAGGACAGAAGAAACACATCTAATAATTTCATTTCATAAAATTTAAAGTTACAATTAGTTCTTATAGATTTTTAAATATTTAAAGCTGACAAAAAATAAATGCTAACTCACTATACCTATCAGCTTGACTCCAAGAAACTTATACATGTACTCCTTGAGGTCCACCTTATTTACAACTGTTCTCCTGCAAAAGTATTAACAATTAAGATTTTAGTAAAACTACTCAGTGGACAAATGATTATTATTACAATAATTTTCATTTTAAAATATTTTGGTAAAAAAAAAGGTAACAGTAAAAGATTATGTAGTAAAAGAGAGCAATTAAAAAAAAAATAATTTCATTTCATTTCATTTATTTAAGTTACACCTTTCATAATTGTGAGTCAACGTCTAAACGTTACTTTTAAAAAATATACATTGAATAATTTCTAACCCACCATAAATGCAAACAATCATTTCTATTTCCATTTTTAGTTTTATTTCGTGCACAGGTACATTGCATTCCTCTGCGAGTACCATTCAGGAGTGACTTCTACAAGCATGCATTAATCATATTTTATTCATTTTTCATGCATTTAATATCTAAAGAAAAGCATGTACTTCTGTATTTAAAATAAAAGCCAAGAAATAATAAATTAACAAAATTATTATCAAATAAAACACATTTACCAACTTCACCAGTGTCGTCTGATATCCTTTTCCTCATATCAATTTAACCATTTTGTGAACCCATAATAACACATTTAGTTTAATTATCTTCTAATCATTATATTTAATTAATTTATATCAATCATGACCCACTTTCACAAGAATTCTACACTTAACTGATCAGACATTTTCATTTTTTTTTAAATTTCTTTCTAACTAAATCATTACTTAATGTTAATTAATATAAATATTTTTCTAAAATTATTCTTTATCTTAACACCAACAATTTACAATTTAGTTAAACATATTTTAAGAAAATTATTCAAACTTATTAAATCTTATTTTGTAATTTAATATGAATTAACAAATCAAATAATAAATAAATGCAAAATTCATACCGAATGAAAATAATTAGATGAGGACATTATTAGTAGAATTCAAATTAGTTGGTTGAAGTGAAGTAATGCATCAGGTCTATTGCGTGATAGAAAAGACTGCATAGACTGAAAAAAAAATTATAAGATGGTGTTGAGACATGCAATGCTCTATGGCGCAGAATGTTGGCCTTTAAAAGAGAAGCATAAAACAAAGTTAAATGTTGCTGAGATGAGAATGCTTAGGTGGATGAGTGGCTTGACACTTAGAAACAAAATGCGAAATGAATATATCCTTGATAGGGTTGGTCTAGCTTCAGTAGCGAACAATATTAGAGAGAGTCGACTTAAGATGGTTTGGTCACATTAAACGTTGGCCATCTGATGATCAGATTAGAATAGTAGAAGTTTTAGATTCGACATAGATTAAGAAAGACAGGTAAACCAAAAAGATTTGGACATATTGTATAAAAATAATCTTAATTTATTAGAATTAAATGAAAATATGACACTCGATAAAATGCAATGGAAAAAAAGAATTCATGTAACCAACCCACTTAGTGATATAAAGGCTCGTTGTCGTCGTCGTCGTTGTTGTTATTCATTACTAAATTTTAAGCTAAAAATTTGGTTGATCAAATATTGGGACGCAAATAACTAGACTAAAAAAATTAGTTCAGACTTCAAACTTTAAGGAGAAGCTCTCTCCTCGATTCATAGAAGTCAAGTCTTTTGAATTGTAAGAGATATTCTAGTTTTCCTTATAATTAGAAATTTAAGTACATTTTTTATTGTACATAAATATCAATTTTTGCAAAGAAATATCAAAATTTCATGTTCCGAAAACCTGATTCAAGGTTTCTTCTCTCCAGCTCTCCTAACCATTCTTCTCTCGCCCTCTCTCTGTCAGCAACTATAGGAACAAGCCGCCCCCAACTTAATTTAACTTCCTTCCTCTCTGATTTGGTTGAGAAGCCAAGGCCAAGAAAGGTTTAGGAAACCTCCAAACAACAAGGTTCAAAATAAAAGCATCAGATTGTAAAAAATATCTGGAAAGTGCATGAACAAGCTAAACAACAAACTGCAGTTGTTTGAGCAGGAAAGCTTAACAGGGAGAAGGGATGGTAGGCAAAGAATCAATCTTCTATTATTTGTCAGTACTTCTCGTTTTTAATTCAATTGACTGATTGGTATTTAGTTTTCAGCACTTGATTGTGAGGTTTTTGAGCTGAAAAAATGAAGAAATATAAGAAGGTCGATAAAGCCCAATGTACAACCAAGGCGAAAGTGCGTAACACCTCTGTTTAGCATAGATGCATGTATCTCATAAAAACATGACAATAAATTTGACTATCACATATTATCTTAAAAGATCCATGTCACATGACTCTTCAATAAAAACCGCTTCAATGTCACAAGGAACTCTTCGGTGGTTGAAACGTTGACTTTTATAGTTTCGATTGTGAGGGTTTTGAGCCTTTAATTAATGAGGAAGAAATCCCCACCATCTTATCCAATAATCGGATAAATGCCCATCTTAGGGGGTACAGGAAATCCTTTACAAGTCCTCGAGAATCTACCTAAGCAGTGTAAATTATTTTTGTGTGTGTGTGTGTGTGTGTGTGTGTGGGGGGGGGGGGGCCTTGATGCCGGTTAACGCATCTATTCCGAAGAATAGACACCCTACTTGATGATATTGCTTCGATCAAATAAACTACTGAATCTCATGACATCCGTTCCAGTCGCGAACGTTTATGTGGACCAACAAATTCACCTATTTAATACAAAAGATTAAGTAGGGTTTATATTACCAGGTTCGTAAAGTCTCACCTATAGCGGCAGCCGCTATAATCGATTACCCCTCAAATGGCTGAAATCAGCTGAGAGAGCTCTCGATCTAAGCTCGGGGTTTCTATCTTCATGAATTCGAGGGTAGGGTTTTCGAAGAAGTATGGTAGTAAGAAATCCGATAGGTGAAAGACGCGATGTGGGACGATTATTTCAGAGTCGAAGAAAGAGAGGTAGGGGATGTCACGGATCTCGAGGAGAACCTCGATGACTTCCCAGACTATCCTTATGTTAGGCTTTAAATTTTGGAAATGAAGTTATTTTAGTTTCAATCCTGTCAATTAATTATAGAAATTACATTTACATAATCACATGATTATGCAAATAACCTGGAAGATAGGAAGATTTACGCCGTATCGGACGATGACCTCAGAATCCTAAGCGAGTTGGGACTTATATTGCATAACAAGGTCAGTCTAGCTCTAAAAGAACGAGCGAGGACTTATGTCGCACTAGGCGGATTACATCGAAGTCCTATGACTCATTATTCAGATTAAGGAATGGTTTCTTGATGTCGACAAAGTTTTCTTATTGAAGATGGCCGTCTTTGCCACCATGCTTCCAAGATCCACGTCGTAGAAGATCTCGGTTTAGATTTAAAGTTTAGGTTAAAGTAAACGTCGAATTGCTTTATTTCGTTTATTATTATTTATCATTACTATTCTGAACGTGAGTGTGTCTTGACGATGACGAGGAGCAGATAGTAAAGAAAGCGGAAAACGGTACACACGAACATGCTTATAGTGAATAACGGAAGCATGCATCACGAAGCGAAGTTATGCTTAAGTATCTTTACGGTAAACATGTCTACGCTAAGCGAATAAACACGCTACACTAAACAGGAATACATGTTACGGGAAATAAAACATACTACTGCTAGCGAGGAATATGCATGTATAACAAGTAAAACATCTTTAGACTAACAAGTACGAGTCTTAAACTAAAGCATGTAATGCGATAAAGGAAAGAAGTAAGAAAATGCTAGCGAGTGTACGATAGATGACTGATTACCAGCGGTATATTATTACTCATTTATTATTGTACATCTTATTGTTTCATAGCGAAAAGGCGTCGGCACAAAAAAAAAACAAGAGTGAACGTAGTAAGGAAAACCTGACTAAGTAGGGGCACTACCGTACGTGCAGGAAAAGCGAGGTGTGAAATCCGGGAACAAACCCAAAAGAAAGACGACAAGAAAACAAAGAAAATCGAGAAAGAAAGAAAGAAGCTTACGTGGAAAACCTCGAATAAAATCACGAACGAAAACAAGACAAAGTAGTAGCGAAAACCACAAAAACTCTAAAGAAGAAACTCGCAGGTGTCTCGCTAAACTCACGTAGAAGCAGTAAGAAAGCATGCAGGCATTCGAAAAAGACCATAAGCATGGTGGCGAGGAGGACTAAAGTCTGGACCGTATGCTTCCCGATCTTGACAAGAACTACCGAGACCGACACCCTACGGAAGGCGATCCTAACCTCGACTCGAGTAATTAACAGTGGACGCTTTGCTAATTTTCATTCATTTCAATTTACATGCATATAAAATTTTATAAGTAAGAAGTAATTTCGTCGTAGAGAAAGTTTTATTGCAAGAGTATTTTATTTTATTTTATAAAGTAGATACGATCATGATAATTACTAGTATGTCGAACTAGGACTACTAACAACTTAAGGGTATTGGTGTAAATAGTCTTACCAAGAATTGACAAATAGTATCGTCGATCCCGAGCCTCGACTCTAATGGAGATTTTACGCACTGGCAAGGGGATACTATTCTAAAACTCTCTTTTTTAAGCACACATAAGCATTATCGTCGCCGTTCGACCATAACCACCCTACTTACATAGCTCGTCGATGGCCCGCATATAGCTCTAAGGGCTATATGTGCACACCTACACGTTCACTTGTAGGTGCGGACGTTGAACCAAGACGAAGAAATTAAGAGACGAGGGAACGAGGAAAGGAAAGAGGAGAAAGCGATTCACCTAACACAATTCTCGTAAAAGAGGTGAATTGATTCCGATAACAATCAAAGCGAGTGAATCACGCCGGACTCCCGACCGTCCTTACGCGACCTATAAAGACATAAAGAAACATTGACACTCCCGGAGAGGATGAGGACTAAACCCCTAAGGAAAACACCCCCTCTTCCCAAGTAACGGCAGTAAAGAATGAAAACGGACGTGAAGTCATCGACAAAGCCCTTAGACTCTAGACCACTGCTAACACCTCCAAATCCATGCCAAAATCAAGATTTCTTAACCTCCAACTCAATTGATAGCTTTTAAAACATAAACCTCCCAATGATGCATAACTCCTCATATATCACAAGTGCAAAGTCTTCCCACAATACCAAATAGAGGCTCACAGCTAAGGCTACAGAAATCAGGGGAAGCTCACGGCTAAGGCCATAACAGAGGGCAACAAGTGGCTCGCGGCCAAGGCGAAGCAGGGAGGACCCTCACAACACCGAGCCTTGACATATAAGATCTCTTCCCAACAAGTAAACCAAGGAGAGCTCCAGCTCCTCACAAACAACCTCACGGGCAAGAGTAGCATAAAGTAAAGCCACCATGCCGCAAACCACTACAGTGAGGCCCACGGCCAAGGCATAAACACAAAGCTCAAAAGGAGGGTTGCTCCAAACATAGCCTCTAACACATAAGAAAGTGAATGTACAAGCTTATAAATCTTCCACACTAACTCCCCTTTCCTCACAAAATGCATGAAAATGTTTATCAAATAGCCATAGAATTAAATCCACATAAAGTTTAAACCAAGCCAACACAAGGCATAAACCCGTGCCACCATGAGGCAAGAACCGAGCCAACACCAAGGTGCAGCCAACCCAACACAAAATCAAGGCAGGGAATAACACCACGAGGGCAAAACCGAGCCACAACGGGGCTGAAAGTGAGTCCAGCTCCAAGTTACAACAATCCCAACACAAGACTAGAACAAGAGGGTGCTAAAGGATCCAACCCAAGCCCACATAGAACCAGAACCAAGCCATAGCAAGGCTGAGAACAAGCCCCAACTCAGATTATAGCAATCCCAACACAAAATCAAATCCAGCTCACCACAAGGCCAAAAAAAAATAAGTATTTCAAAGCTCTTAAACAGGGACAACCATAATACATCAAAAACAAGCTCTCGGGTAGAGGCTAAGACAAGCAAAACCGAGGCCTCACAAAGCCCCAAAATCCAACCCAATGTAAGAATGAATCCAGGCTACTAAATCAAGCATGAGGCTAAAACAAACACCTCCATATATTCAACATAGCAACGTATAGAGCCACTATGTGCTTAACATGAGAACAAACGTGGGGCTTTCCAAATTAAATTAAAACTTCTCCCTAGCATGCCATTTTGATAAAGAAAAGCTACAAGGAGCAAAAGCCAAGCCCCATACATGCATATTAAAAAGCTAAGCAAGCTCTTCCATAACTCATGCCAAATGAGAGTAGGTAAGGGGCCTCATAATGCATACCCCAACATGCTAAAAGAGAGGCTAATACCTTGTCTCAAGAACAAACTTTTCATGCTTTAGATAATAGGAAAAAGAGAGAGGAAAGTTCACAGCATAGCATATCTTATTTCCCTAAGCAAATGACCAATATTTCACATAGAACATGCTCAAAATCTCTATTCCTATTCATGCTTCCATTCTTAACATGCTTCAAATGATAAATATGCCCAAAATAAAACCATGACAGCAAGCTAATATGTTGCTAAAATGAAAAGAGGAGAGGAAACAAGAATTCAAGCCAGCTAACAATTCCTCCTCAAAGCATATGAATGCCCAGTCGAGAGGCTAAACAGGAAGAAATACACCAAAACCACAAGCCACAAGCCACAAGCCACAACAGGCCAAACCGAGAGAAAATAGAGGAGGGAAAAGAGAGTACCAGTCAGTGTAGAGTACACAAAGAAAGCAAGAAATCCAAACTTCAAACCGAGCGGCACCTCCCCTCTCCGGAAAAATTCGGCCAGCCCTAAATCCCACCTCAAATGGGGTATTTATGGGCAAAGGAGAGAAAGGAGTGTCGTTCCTTACCTGCAGGGATGGACGCAAGTGGAGGGAAGTACGGGAAGTGGCAGCAAAGTGTAACAGGGAAGAGCCGAGGCTCAGCAGCAAGGATAGAAGTTGAGCAAGGGACAAGACCGCGCGGGGGATCACGCGAGATGACCACCACACAGAGATAACACTCGAGCAGGGATGGGGAGAGAACTTCGTGCGGCTCGAGAAGGTGACGGCCGCAAAGAGGTGTCATGCTCGAGCGCGGGAGAAGGAACGAGGAAGCTTCCCTCGTGCTCGTGCGGGATGGGCGAAGCCAATTGAGCACGAGAGATGGGTTTTAGGGCTGAGATTTAGTTAATAGGTTTAAAATATATATACATTATTATTTTTATTAAAATTAAGCCCCAAATCACAACTCTTGCTCTCGATAGGCTGTCGTCGCAAAATAAATGTCAATTTTAGGTAAAATCGACGTTCCGGACGTATCGGCGCAGTCCGTTTCGTCATCCGAGGTCGTCCCGATGACCTCGTTGACGGTCGCGTCGAAAGTGCGTCAAATCCGGCCTTTTCTGAAATTCTGACTTTGATGTCGCTCGTTCGGGCATTCTGACTTTGGTTTTGATCCACTGCGGAGTACTGAAAGCGTAGAGGTCGCGAATCGAGGAATTTGTGTTTGGTGGTGCAAGAAACGTGCACGAGATTGTCCTAATGTCCGGTGGTCCTATAGGAACTCAATTTGGACTCCTAACGTCAATTCCAACCTGCTATGAGCTAGAGGTATGAAATTTCGTCCGAGACTCCAAAAAAGTAAAGAAGTGGCTTCGAACGTTCTAAAACGAGGTGGACCCATTGCTAGGAATCTAAGATCGTCGGGGAAGCTCCTAAAGCTAGAACCCTAAACCCTAGGAGGAAAACTAAACCTCGACAAAAGTGAGGTCAACAAGCCTCTGGCGTCACCAATTTTCTCATTTAGGGTTGTACCCAAGGGTCGAGAAGGTACTCTGATGATATCTCACTCCCAAGGTGATGATTAGGGTTGTGAATTTAACTTGAAGATCGTTAATCGCTCCAAAATTGATTCAAAGTTTAGCTCGGATCAAGATCGAATCAAAATAAACGAGTCGAGCTATGAGCAAAAATTTTGGATCGAATTTTTTCGAACAAATTTTGAGCAGATCCCAACCGACATGAAATCGGATCGTTAACTGTACTACTAATGTTAGGGCTATAAATTTGGCGAATTTAGCTCAAAGATTGTTTATCGCTCGAAAATTTATTCAAATTTTGGCTCAAATCGAGATCAGAGTGAAATAATTGAGTTCAACTATGAGCCAAAATTATAGATCAATTTTTTAGCTAATTTTGAGCCGAAATTATAATGTTAACAACCCTAGTGGTGATTTATCCTTCCCCGACTCTTCCACATCACTCCAGCTTCGCTGCCACGCAACCCTCCTAGCTGCAGCCGACCAGAACAATAGTCATTTGTTGTTTTTCCTGTAGATTTCCTTTGCCCAACCCTTCCTCATTGTTGCCATCGTTGTTCCAACCTTCTACCTTCGTGTCGCTGTCGTCTAGCCCTTCCTCTTTGCTGTCATTGCAATCCCAACCACCCACAAAACCTCCTTTGTTTTTCCTACAACCACTGACTTCCCAACCGCCCTTATAACCCTCTATTGTGATTGCCTTGCTGGCCCTAACACCAGTACCTGTTGTTGTCCCTCGACAACCAACTAAACCCCTCCAACTGCTACTGTCGCCACTCTCCGCACACCATATAATCATTTCAATCCACCTAGTCAACCTCCACCACCCTTGGATGACACCATAGTGTGAGCTTCTGTGTCATGCTATTGCTAGTTCCTATTTCCATTGTGTGGTTGTAATTCCATATTTTGAGTTCAACAATTCTTTTTAGTCTTTTTATTGTTATTTGGGTTAGGTCCAGTATCATTTGGTATCAGAGCTAGTCTAATCTTAGTCCTATCCTCCGATTACCGAAGTCACCCACCACCTAACCCATTCTCCCCCCAAAACCCCCCTTCCTGATTTTTCAAATTAGTCCCCAAAAACATTTTTTAAACACTCTAGACCACCCTCTTTTTATCCCTCCAAAACTAAACCTTAGCCACGCCACTTAGGAGACATCTGTAACCTAATCGAGAGGAAATGATACAATACCGCTTATTAGAAATCCTCAAAGAGATGTTCAGGAACTTACTAGGGAAGAGGTATAGAGGAAAATCCTCCAGTTGTAATATAGGCTTGCCGCCATCAAGAGAAGACAAATTCAAAAGGGTCACTCATAGCCAAGTGATATTGGCAGATAAAAAAAATACAAGGAATCTCTTACGACAAACAAATTATAGAGATAAG
The DNA here is from genome assembly GCA_022702705.1 of Papilionanthe hookeriana x Papilionanthe teres. Lineage (NCBI taxonomy): Eukaryota > Viridiplantae > Streptophyta > Magnoliopsida > Asparagales > Orchidaceae > Papilionanthe > Papilionanthe hookeriana x Papilionanthe teres. Next base: position 44,175,146 of record CM040423.1, on the reverse strand, counting down.
AAACAACTACCCCAAAGATTTGGCATGAAATATCAGAGAAGTCGGGATCTTGAAGTAAATGTGGATTTACGCATGGATTCAGACGAGTCATTGAGTAACTTTAGACCGTAAAACATGAGTACCAGAAGCCCCACTAGCAAAATGATGAAACTAGTCATTAGCAAATTAAAAAAGAGCGCATCTCTATTGTGGGAGAACTTGAAGATTCTTAGACAGGAAGAAGAGAAAAATAGAAGTGTTGCATGATTTAAAGATGAAACAAGAGATGCAACACTATTACATACCAATTTATTACAAACAAGATGTTCAGATCCTCGCTAAAAAAGTGGGAGGTAACATCATTGGATAACCGCCACATCTTGCAAATAGAGTACAACCCCAGGATCAAATAACTAAAGCACAAACAATGAAGCATTCAAGCCGACCACACATGAGTAAAAACTAATTCAAAGTGACGAACAGTTAGAGCCAACCAGCATTCTCAAATTCATCCCAGCCAGAAAGTGCATCAAGTACTACTGTTTTGGGCACAGTGCATCATATTGTCAAAACAAGAGTGTGGTCTATTTGGCTGAACAAGGAGCAATTGAATAAATGGATAATCATAGAATAGATACTGAAGAAAATGATGACACAAAGGAGGAGCATTAGCTACCAATTGATGAGGGAGAGATACGTGTAATTCAAATTGAACCCACGATAGATACCCCAACGGTATTAACAGTTGTTTTAGAAGGGAGTGAGTCTGGATTAATAGACGTTCATACAGAGTATAAGATTTTGATAACGCAAACTACATTTTTGCAGGTGTTGAGAGGACTACTAGCAGGACTGACATTGGATATCCAAAAGAACCATGAGTTTAAGGAGTTGATAACAGACACGGGGCAACACAAAATAATAGAATTTCAGAATTTTCATATATATAGCCTACCTTCTAATTTTCCCATATTGAGGGAGATCCAACAAATCAGACATGACAAATGTTTGAGCAACTTCTAGAAGACTACAAGTCATTTGAGTATTAAATTCAATTCAACAATGTACCCACTTACAAATGGTCAAATAGACAGGATGAAGTGCAATGTTGAAAATAGCCTTAGGAGCTTTCGGTGAAAAAAACATCCTATAATGAACTCCAAGTCCTTCCAGTGAAGAAGAAAGGGCTTCTCTTGAGTGAATACTATTGAGTTGCTCTGCCCGCCAAAAATTTCTGTCCAGAGTTAGTTCCTCCAAAATAATTTAATTATCAGCTGCATTGTACCGAGTGCGAGGAGTGGAAAAGGTAAATTATAGGCTTTAGAGTTACTTTGTTAGAATCTACGTCTATATACAATTACAGCTCAGGTGGTGCTAAAAGAGGATCAATACATATTCTATCAGGATGTGTTTTAGAATGACAAAGCCCACGTGATTGATTTACGGGTAGATTACAATATTTTCGCCTCCTACAACGTGACCAACCTGACTCATTACTATAAGGAAACAAAAGCCAAGACGGAGCTCCCTCAACTCAGGGGGATTGACGCGGAGCAAGTAATTGACACGGGAGGGGGTGTCTGATACCAGCCTGTGGCCCGGACAGGTTCAGTCCAACGTCTATGAGAGCTAGTCAGCTATTTTTATGGGAGTACTGTCCCTTTCTAATAAAGGGGCCCACTTCTAGTTATCATATTATTATAAATTTGATTTCCTGAGACTCTAGGATTAGTTTTTGCATGAGTTTTGCTTGTGATAGTTGCCGACGTCTCTAGTTTTTCAGTTTATATGCTTATATCTAAGGGTCGAGTGGTGCGCCGGCTGTATTTCTCTCCTGAGGTAGTGATTTATCCTTCCCAACTCTTCCACGTCGCTCCAGCTTCACTGCCATGCATCCCCCCTCGCTGCAGCCACCCAGGACAACACTCATTTGCTGTTTTTCCTGCAGATTTCCCCCGTCCGCCTCCCTCTTCACTACTATCGCTGTTCCAGCCCTCCACTTCCACTGCCGCTGCTGTCCAACCCTTCCTATTTGCTGCCATTGCGATCCCAGCCACCCTGAACCAAGTAACAGCCCCTCCTTTGCCATTTCCTGCAGCCACCTGACTTCCCAGCCACCCCTATCACCCTCTGCTGTGGTTGCCTTGCTAGCCCTGCCACACCTGCCTCCTGCCGTCCCCCCACAGCCACCCGAATCCCTCCAATTGCTGCTGCCACAACCCTCCACACCCCATAGAACCAATCTGATTCACCTAGCCGACCTCCACCAACCCTGGATCACACCCTAGTGTGAGTTTGTGTGTCGCGTTGTTGCTCGATCCTATATCTGTTGTGTGGTTGTAATTCCCTATTTTTAATTAAGATATACTATTTGATTTTTCTATTGCTGTTTGGGTTAACTTCGGTATCACTGCCATAAGAATGAAAGCTGTAGAATTCACAAAGAGCTGTCAGCTCCGAGATTTTGCTTCACCATGTCAATCATTGAGACCAATCAGCCCTTAGTTGAAGTTCACAATATGGGAGGCAAGAATAAATGTGTCCATTTCTCATGGCATTTTTATAACGCCATTACGTCCTCATACACATGAAGTATTTCACCAAGTAGGGTTAAGTTCATAGCTTATCACATTTAAATACATAAGCTTGTATATATATATATATGTATGTTTAGTTTAATTGATCGATTGATTATTTATTTACTTCTACGAGTTTTGATTGTCATGGTTTTTAGTTAGAAGAAATTTTGAAAGAAGTTTTAAATGTTGATGCACAACCAATTCAAACCCCCACTCTTTCTTGGGGAGGCTTTAGGTTCATATTTACTATTCAAAAATAAATCTTAATAGAACTAAGGAAACACCATAGATGAACACTGAATAAAAGCATGATGCTGATGGCACATTTTGCACAATAGAATGAAACGCCCCAGTTTGATAAGATGTATGTATACCATTAAAAACTGGGATAGAATTGGATTGAGTATTACATATTATCCTAATACATGCAAGTCACATGACTCTTCAATAAAGACCTCTTCAGTATCACAAAGAAGCCTCTAGTTATTGAAACATGATTTTTTTAGTCTTCTTTAGCTTCACCTTCAATCATAATCGCTGGATTGAGATGAATTCACTAGTTGAGGCATGATTTGGGGGGACTGGGATTGAATATAGCGAAGCAACTTGATAGAGTTGATCTAGTAAAGAGAGGCCTTCGGATCCATAAAGATGAACGAGGGGAGCACAAGGATGATATTCAATCATAATAAGATTGTCAAGCAAAGAAGAGAATGTAGTAGAATAAACACACACACACAAACACACAGATATATGTATATGTATACATTTTAGTTCTCATTGTGAAATAATCTTATGAACACACACACACACACACACACACACACAAAAAGCATATGGAGGCGTTTTCCCACTCTCGCTAGGGTTCTCCATGGTGAATCCTAACATCTGCTATTCGAATCTTGTTCGATCGTGCTCGTCCTCCGTCGTCGTCGCACTCGTCAGTCTTCGTTGTCGCCGTGCGTCGTTTCCTGACATATGCCCGACCTCGTTGTTTCCTGCTAAGGTGCCCGCCGCGTAACGGCTTTGTTTGATCGAGCGTTTTCGAAGCTCGTCCTTTCGAAGCTACTCTGATGCTCCGTTTCGACGCTCTCTGTGCCGACTTGTTCGACTTCCTCTCGACTGGAGCTTCGTCTGGCGCTCGCATTTTGCGGTGCTTTGCTGTAGGTTTCTGCGCCTACAATCCAGCTTCTCGTCTGCTGCGGCTGTGCGCGTGGACTGGCGGCAGATTTGTTGCGCCAGGCAACTCTCCTGGAGTGTGTGAAGCACGCCAATGGCTTCAGGGCTTTCCTACGCTGCCGCCTTCGCGGATAACAACTCCGCCAAACCCTTCAATACTACAGTGGCTCACAAACGCAGCTCCCCTTTCCACCTTGCCAACAGTCCGATATTCCGCCAGTCGTACCATGATTTAATTGCAGGACATGGTGATTGCATTCTTATTAAAAGAGTAGGGAAAAAGGCGGGCAAACCAGCGCTATTCTTCTCTGATGCTGAAATCTCATCTCTTACAGAAAAACACAAATTTACACTAGTTGACAAGTTCCAATTAGGTCGCCCTAAGATGGAGAATATCAGGAAGGTTTTCGAAGATTTCAAGCTAGTTGGGGAAAAAGATGGGCTTTCTCGACGGAAGACATGTTTTGATTCAGCTATGCATAGAAGAAGACTAAACAAGGATTTTCTCGAAGAAATTCATCACAATTGAGGCCAAACCTATGAAGTTGCTCAAATGGACTCCTGATTTTGATCTCAGTCAAGAAACACCCTTTGCGCCTATTTAGTTCTCATTACCTGAACTCAAACTTCAATTCTTTGACTATCCTACCATATATGCAATTGGGAACTTCCTTGGAAACCCTACGCAGATAGACACACCTACAGTTCATTGCTCAAGGCCTTCCACTATAAGGATTTTGATTGAAAGGGATATTACACTACCAGATGCAGAGGAAATCTGACTTGGTTCTGCTCACGATAGTTATTGCGAAAAATCGTTATGGAACAAAACGCTTCCACTGTATATGACTGCAAGATGTTCAAACACCCGCAAAAGAAATGTTTCAAATTACTACACAAGATAGGAATTGGTATTAGGTGTAATTCAGGAACTCCCCACTGCTCTAGACACATTGGCTCCACCTGAGGAGGGACTCACCACAAGACCGGAGTTGGTATCTGAAGCAATTGCCCCTACTTCTGACCTTACTGCAATAGATAATGTTCGGATTGCAAATCAGGATAGTCCTACAGCTCCTCTTCAGGAAGCACCAGGTGCATAGGAGACATTACACACTGAACCTCTCGCTGTTGCAACGGTTGACTTTCCTTTTATTGAGGTTCTACCATCTAATCAGACCTAGGATTGCATGAGCCAATCTTCAGATGAAGAATGACATGTTTACACTTCTCGGCGGAAGAAGAAGGCTGGGGGCACACTTCAGCTTGGAAACTTAATGAATGGCACTTTGGTTACTCCTGACAATGACATGACACTTCAAAGTTTGATATCTGGCTCCGTCACTAAAACTAGAGGAAGAAACAGGACAAAAATGACCCGTCCCTAGCTTTTTATTTTGTTTTGTATGTTTTAGATTTTTTTTTTTGAGTTTGTATTCCTTTATGTTAGGGTTTTATTATATATTGTTATCTTATGGGTAGGGTGCCTCTTTTGGGTCCTCTCATACACCCTTGATGTATCATCTCTTTTTCAATAAAATTAGCCCTTTGGGCTTCTCTCTCTCTCTCTCTCTCTCTCTCTCTCTCTCTATATATATATATATATATATATATACATATATATATATTTTTTTTGTGAAAGTGTCAGCGAGCCGATTGCATTGAATTAAAAGAAAGTGCAAAACAAGTGGTATGAGAGGGCCCAAAAATAATTGAGCACACCTCATAAAAACCAAAAGGTACAATAAAGCTCAAACAGCGCGATGCAAAAGATACAACAAAAGAAAAATAGCAATTAAAGGGGACGAGGTCGCAAGGCTTCCCCCTGCCCCTGGTTTTGTAAGCGCAGTTAGAAATCACATGCTGAAGAGCTTCCCCATTACCAGGGGAAACCAGACTATCATCCATAATGTTTCCAAGGGGGATAGGGCCCCCGCTTTCTTCTTCCTCCGTGAGGTATACACTTATCATTCCTCTTCAGTGGACCTGATAGTCGAGTCTGAAATGGGAAAGGATGTTCTTGTGATAGGTTTCTACGCGAGAGCTGTCCTGTCCTATGATCAGGTTGAACAACCAAACTAGGCAGTAGCTCAACCAGAGTAGTCGTATGCACCTTTTCCGTCAACATTATATGATTGTTAGTTTCTTCCCTATATTCAGTCATGTCGTGGTCGGAGTGCCTTTCCTACTGTAGTAGTGGGTACGATATGGAAGTGTAGTGCTCGCAGGTAGAATAAGGCAGAGCGATGGCCTCATCCTGTCTATCGATGGGAACTACCTGATGCACCTCCACAGGTTGAGCCATCTCAACCTGATCTGCAACATTAGTGGGTATCTTCGGTGGGGAGGGAGGCGGGACATCCGACGCAGAAATGTGTTGTCCAGTAGTATTTGCACGTGGAGGTTTGAGGTTCGGATGCAAATGGTAACACTGATGGTGGGAATGCCCAAACATACGACAGTGGGTACAGTAGAGAGGTACTTGTTCTGTCTGCTGGTTGCGGGAATCGCTCGATGTTGTGTGTCAATCCGGAACTTCTCGGAAAAGGTAGCGTGATGTCCTGTTCAATCAGTATTCTAGCCTCAGAAGGTCGAGTCAGATGTTCTGTGGGCGGGTCGGTTTGAAGTGGTGTGCCATAGACCTTTGCGAAGGTAAATATAAGCTCTTGATCGTAGAGGTGTACCTGCAGATCTGGGAAGCGCAACCAGACGGGGATGATGGGAGGCTCAGAGCGATGATCAAAATCCACCGTCCATTTCAGCACCTTCATCACCCGATTGTCAATGCGAAGTGTTCGTCTAGCAAACACTTGGCTCTCTCTCTCTCTCTCTCTCTCTCTCTCTCTCTCTCACTCTATATATATATATATATATAACATTTGGCAATTACCAGCACTGACATGTAACGAGAAATTCAGAAGTTAAAAACTATTATACCATTCTATAAATGTGGTAGATACATTAGTTATCAAATAACAACCAATATTCTCATGTTTGAAACAACAAAATATCAATGTGACACCATAGTAAGCTAAAAGAAGCGAATCTGGAAACACTTCTATAAGACATCAAATAAAACCAACCAATAAAAACATAATTTAAAGTGCATAATATAACAGTAGTATGCAGCTAATAACATATTTTATTTTGCATAATAGCAAAAAAAAAAAGAAAAAATGTAGAAACAGTACTAACAATAGAAATTTCTCCGCCCGAGGTGTTCATCGGAATGAAATACACATAGCATATTTCCATTGATTTAGCTCAAGAATTAATTCATATGTTCAACTCATAGAAATTTTCTCAATCTTATGCTGAGGCCACTTAAGGAACTGGTCGAACCTTGGACAATGCTCCAGCTATGCCTCTGATAGTTCTAGGAGTTGTCCTGCAGCATCCCCCAATAAGAGAGGCACCAGCCTCGCTCCACTTGCTCACATAGGAGACAAAATCTTCATCACTAATGCCAGAAGATGCCTAAAAAAGTATGCAAAGTACATCAGCTATCATTAACCTTAAAAGGCATAGTTGTCACCTATACTTTTTTTCTCCACTCAAATATATTCTGAGAAGATAAGGATGTCACATACATCTATATATGAAGAATATAAGAATGAAAGCAACAGTCATTCTCTTTCCATCATGAAAAGTATGGCCATTTGTAATGAAATTTGACATCCGTTTTTAACAGTCATAACATTTGGAAAAGAGACGGGTTTTGCAATTCTAAATGATGCTTTTCTATGTTGGGAGAATGGAATGTATGAAGCTAAGCTTAAAAAATTTGTACAAACTCATTTTCAGCCCAAAATTATTAAGTCAACCAGCGAAAAACAAATAACTTTTGCGTACTTTAAACTATTTAATGTGGGAATAAACTCAATATTGTCACATAACTTAACCAATCTCTCTCTCTCTCTCTCTCTCTCTCTCTCTCTCTCTAAAGTGTGAGAGCTCCCTACATTGATCATCATTCACCCTTAAGCACATATAGCCAACGATTTAGTTGCATGCCCTTGAATCATGCTTGACAGTAAAAACAGTAAAAAAAAAAAAAAAGAATCACAAACCACATAAACCAATTTATCCAAGCCAAACCAATGACTCAAGTAGCACTTTTTAGAGTGTATGGATCAAAAGAGAACTAAAATTGTGCTTGATATACCAGTGGCTGAATACATTTTTAACCTAAAAGACTAAAGAGTATAGATGAGAACCGAGCTCTTAGATTTTTACTGTTGGAACAAATGTTGTTAGTGGAACGATGCCAAGAGCCTGATAGGGATATAAATCATACCCAAAGGGCATAAATGATGTGATAAAAGGCTAGGTCTCAATGATCATTCACGTGAACTAGTCTAAAGAAGATATTGTTGAACCTGTTTGATTAAAAAAAAAAAAAAAAAATCAAACCGAGCTGTTGATATTATCGCCGAGAATATTCCACAAGCTATTAAAATGCACCAACTTCTTCCCACTGGTGATCAAATTATGATTATTTATCATAACAGCTTTATGATTTTGAATGGTGCTTTTAGAGTGTCAGCTGTGGTAAATAAAAAAAAATTTCATTTTTATACTAGAAAGGGCAACAATACTAAAAAAATATATCGGTGCTCTTTTTTTCATTAGGCTTCAAGCTAGATGAGACAAATATAATCTCCGTATCTTTTATGTCAAGTTTTTTTTTTTTTTGGCTCTATTATTTCTTTTTAAATGCCCATGTTGCACTCTCTTCATTATCCCGTTAATATTTTGCTTCTTAGATAAAAAAGAAAAACCAAGCGGCAAAGACAATTTACAGGAAATCAGAAGGAGATTTTAAGGAGAATCACATAAATTCAGAAACAGATTTTGGCATGTTAGAGTTTTGGCTAGCCTGAGATTTCATGATGCCCGAGTACTACCAATAATACTATTTATATATGACAATAAAAGGTTAACATTATAGAATTGGATGTCTTACTAAATTGCAAAGAAAGTACAAAAATGGACCAAGTATAGGTACTTGTGCAGCGAGTGAGGTTGGGTTCTAATTTACTACTAGTTAAGAAACTCTGCAGGGTTCTGAAATGAAAGTGAGTAGCCTCAGCAAATTGTCCCAACAAGAACCCTTAATTAGCAGGCAAGTACTCTTAATGAGTTGATCAGTTAAGGCAAATAGACTTGACGAATATAAGCAACTTCCTAAGCCCAGGGCGCTCTCTCTTCATTATCCAGTTAATGTTTCTGCTTCTTAGATAAAAAAGACACCAAGCTACAAAGACAATTTAGAGGAAATCGGAGGGAGATTTTAAGATTCAGAGCCAGATTTTGGCATGGTAGAGTTTTGGTTAGCCTGAGATTACATGTGGCCCAAGCAAGACCAATAACTCTATTATAGATGAGAATAAAAAGTCAACATTATAGAATTGGATGTTTTACTAAATTGCAAAGAAAGTACCTAAATGGACCAAGTGTAAGTACTTGTGGAGTGAGCGAGGTTGGGATCCAATTTACTACTAGTTAAGAATCTTTGAAGAGCCCCAAAATGAAAGTGAGTAACCTCGAAAGACTGTCCTAAGTCCCTTAATTAGCAGTCAAACACTCTTAACGAGTTGATGAGTTATTTAGGCAACTAGTCTTGACGAATAGGCAACTTCATAAGCCCATGATACACTCTCTTCATTATCTAGTTAATATTTTGCTTAGATTTAAAAAAAATAATTATAATAAAAAAATAATAATAATAATAAATAATAATAATAATAATAAAAACTACAAAAACAAGTTAGGGGAAATCAGAGGGAGATTTAAGGAGAATCACATAGATTCAGAGAAAGATTTTGGCATCGTAGAGGTTTGGCTAGCCTGAGATTGCATGCTGCCCGAGCAGGACCAATAACTCTATTTATATATATGAATAAAAGGTCAACATTATAGAATTGGATGTCTAAATAAATTGCTAAGAAAGTACATAAATGGACCAAGTGTAAGTACTTGTGTAGCGAGCAAGGTTGGGTTCTAATTTACTACTAGTTAGAATCTCTAAAGGGTTCTGAAATGAAACTGAGTAGCCACGGCAAATTGTCCTAGCAAGAACCCTTAATTAGCAGGCAAGCACTCTTAATGAGTTGATGACTTATTTAGGTAAATAATCTTGACGAATAAGCAACTTCATAAGCCCCTTGAGCAATTTCAATATCTAAATATTAAGCATCCAGTAAGGCCCCACACATGGGCAATAAGACGAGATTCTGTTCTAGGTGACTCAAAGCTTTAGGTGATTTTTAAGTTTGGCGAGTGCTGGGTTGCAAACAGTTCAGGCAATGAATTGTCAAACTTGATCCAAGTTCTTACTATAACTTGATTAACCCAACTCAGGAGAATATATGTGCAATCAGCTATATGATCTGGGATTAAAATCAATACTATCATGCATACAAAAATGACTAAGGTCTATAAAAAAAGGGGTAGATTGAAAGCAACAATCAACCGTAGATAAAATTACAAAAATTTACATGCACAAATTTGATATGCAAATGTAATTTGACTGTTTCATGTTATGCTTGAGGTATGCACTCCACAGAAAATAAACTATCACAAAGTACTTCAAAAGACAATAGAAATATCTAATGTGCCAGTTTAATCAGATAATTAGCGATAAATTATAAACTCACCAACCATTCCTTCCTATCTGCATCATATCGTTCCCCACTGTTAGGATATATTACAATTGGTTTATCTGTGACCTATGAAACAGAAAAAAATAATAAATAAATAAATATATATATATATATAAATATATATATATATATATATATATATATATATATATATATATATATATATATATAGATATATAGACACACACACAAAGCACTAACCACTGAATGGCAAAAGCAAGGCCATCTAAATTGAACTGTTCAAAATAAACTAAAAAGATCATCAAATTTCCTCCAGCAAGGTAAACAATTGCTTTTAGCGTCTCATTCATGACAATTGGCAAAGAAAAGGATCAAAAAGTAAACCAACAGAATGATCTGAGTAAATAAATTTATTTACTATTTATAATTATCATAAATATCATATATATATAAATATATATATATATATATAAACTATTAAATTATAATAAAAAGTTGAGGGTCTTTTTTAAATGGCAGGATTGTGCCCGCCAAAAAATATTTCTAGCTACGCCACTGAAGATGAAGAGGAATTGGTAATCAAAACGCATAAAATAATAATATATTATTTTGGTTTCGGAAAGTATAAATCAAAAGCAATTTTATAGAACGTTTCTGGAAATATGTTTTTACTTTCTGAACATAAAAGAAACGTGGGTAACAAAAACCTGACACAATTCCAATGGCATACATTATATATTTCTTCAGAACTTTCATGCAACCTTATTGGACGGACACGTAAGGAAAAAAGATAGGACTGCCAGGAGATGACTAATCAGCTATTATGAAGTATTGATGAGCCTCGCAAGGATTGCTCATCCAAACACGTACCTCCCTGATAGAGAGAATTAGTCCATGAATATATCTTGGGGGAGTGCAGTTGATACCAACTGCAACAACCTTCTCACATGCATTAGCGATAGCAGCACACACCCGTATCGAATCTCCACTAACAACATTATTTTCATCTTTAGCGCTAAAAGAAAACCAAGCAGGAATCCTGATGTTATTCTCTTTGAGAAGCTCCACATAAGCCTGCAAAATGATACAGATATTTCATAAATAAATTATTCTAAGCTCAAGCAGAAAATCTGAAGTTAAATACCATGAAAAAAAAAAAAATGGAAAGCACTTATGAAGGAAATCTGAAATGGATAGCGTGTTTCGGAGGTTCTCTTCACGCATTAAACAGTATAATTCCTAACTCCAAAAAAAAAAAATCTGCAGTAACAACTCCGCTCCATAATAAACCAGTAGAACCAACACTGCACCAGAGGCACCTTTCATTTTCTCCTTTTTATAACCATTTAAATGAACCTAAACTCCTTCACATCAGAACTAAAAAGTCCCAATCTGGTAAGTTGAATCTGAAGCACCACTTCAACATCAGACTACCAGTGGTTGGTTTAGCATTTGAACATATTATAATGGAGATGATGCCCATAAAAAATAAACAAGCATAAAACGGAAGCTGAAGAATCAGCCCATAACCAAAAGAGTACACATGACGCACCAGAGCTTCAATTTTATTTGGAATTGTTTCGAAAGCAATCAGATCAGCACCTGATTCTGCAAGTACCTGCAGCCTTCTCCTATGAAAATCTTTCAAAGTTTGCAAAGTTACTTCTTTTCCATAGTCTCCACTATAAGAAATCAAAATAAGAATCATTAAAGACAAAAATTTTGGCAAATAATAGATAAAACAAGCAGATCTAAACGGAAAACAAAGCGTTCCTAAACAATTCTATACCTATATTCAGAACCGTTTGCTAGAAATGCTCCATAGCTTCCAATGGAAGCTGCAACCAGAATAGTGTGTTTTCTTAAGTTGGCTTCGTCCGCACCTAAAGCATAGGGATCATTCGGACGAATACTCTGAAATATATCCCGAGCTTCACAAGCAATTTTGACACTTTTAAACAGTAATGCTTCACTTTCTTCTTTCGAAAAGCCTCGAGCTTCAAAGCCCTGAATTGTGGCCTACATAAAGCAAAAAGGCCAAGTTACTAATAAGTGCTGAAATGGTAAAAAATTATGAAAACAAAAGTATCATACCTGATAGGATGCTGAAATTATAATGTTTGCACCTGCGTTAAGGTAGTCCAAATGAACCTGCTTCGGCAATAGCAAGTTAGATCAATGAAAAAATAAATGTGCAGATATGCATATATATATATATATATATATGATGATTCAGCACAAACACAATCTCAATAAAAAAGTACAAAAAGTTTCAGTACGGTTAATGAAATGTTTTATAAGAAATTATTGTATTGGGATACAATCAAATAGAAAGATATGTTTTTATATCAACATACCGATCGATGCACTCCTTATTTTTTTCCTTATGTATTCATTTTGTAGACTTATTCAGTCAATAATATGACTACGGTCAATACAACATATTCAGATTCATGATCTAGTTACTTTGACAAAAATAAATGTTGGTCAATATAACTTTAATTAGACTACACTTTTCTTTTCCTCCACTCAGAATATTAGATTTAATTGAGCATCCACTAGCTAATGAGCTTTCTAATTTACATCAATTTCCCTGCAAAAAGACGAGATGATGTATTGCTTGTCACATTGACTCCAAGATATTATTTGATCATTAATTAGATTCCTTTTGTACCTTTTATTATCCCTATCAAAAAAGCGTTACAAAATCCTTTATGAAGAAAAGCTATTAAAGATGAAATAGATGCTCTATTAAGTCATCGTACATATGATTTTGTTATTCCTCCTCCCAAGGCTTAGTTGTTACCCATCTTGATGGCCAAGTCAAATACTGTAAAACTTTAATTGTTTCTAAAAAATTCATACAAGTCTAAGGCTTTGACTATCTTCCCTGGTTGCAAGACTAAACTAAATTAGAATCATTTTCTTCAGAGTTGTCAATCAGAAATGGATTATGTTACAAATAAATGTGAGTAATTTCTTTATGATGACCTAAATGAGAGTTTATATTAAGTAATCTCCAAGATATGTTGCACATAAAAAGAACAACAAATACCAACATAAGGAGGCTATTTATGTACCTAAACAAAGTCCGAGAGTTATTTTGGAAAATCATAAAATTTCCTAGTTGAGATTGGCCTTCACAATAGCACAGTATGTCATTTATCTTCACAATGCATAATAATTTCATCCCAATGTTTCAAAAAACGTGTTTCATGTGCAATGCCAAGTGGTGTCACCCACTTTGCTTCACTGTCGGGCAATATTTGCGAGTGAAGCGTGCACTTAGCATGTGAAGCGCGCTTCGAAGCACTGAAATGAGTCAGTTCGATTCACGATTAGCAAGAGGAAATAAAACGCAAAAATAAAAGCTTTGATTTCGTGTTCGAAGGAATTCAAGGAGGTGTTTGAGAGTTGGAGGGAGATGAGAATCATCTTTGATTTTGAGCTAGAGTTCGAAGTGCACTTTGAACGCTGAGAGGTAGACACTTCGACTGCATGAGGTTTGAGAGGGTCTCCTTTGACATTTGACCAAAGGGAGCACGCCAAGCTTGTCGGACTTGCTAAGGAGAGCCTTTAACCATCGACCAAGCGAGATGCCAAGATTTTAGAACCCGTCTCACCAAACCAGCTCAATCGAACTTGCAAGCAACCCACGAAAGAAGCCCAATGTGGTTTATGTTAATTTTTTTAGGAATATTTACATACATGCCACTCAATTCCTATGTATTTACATATCTAACATCTAAACTTAAATATAAATAAATATTGAAAGATATAATTTAAAAATTAGATATTATATGTATAAAAATTCATAAGATTTATGTTGTGTACATAAACCACTTAAAAAAGGTCCTCATTTTAAAATGATGCTCCTCATATTATATGTAACGTGTATGATAAAAATGAAAAAAAAAATTCTTCAAATACAATCTTAATGCTGGTTGATCAGAATGTAAATAATATGTGTGTTTACTGTGCCAGCTTTTATTATGGAACCTTTCAGTTCTTCAACTGAGATGATTTCATATGACCTCTTACTTTTTTAAGACTAGTTTTCAAGCATAGGAGCAGGCATCAAGTTAGATATTGTACCACATTCTTTTTTATTTTATATCAATTTTTAAGTGATACTTTATGTTTTATAACTATTTGTGATTATATTTATGCATTAATAGTTTTATATAACCTATTAGTGCGTTAGTTATTAGAAGTCACTTCACTCTACGCTTTGTGCTTTGAAGCAAAAATAAAGCAGTTATAAAACCCTATAATAAGAAAAGGTAGACACTAATCCCATAGAAATCCATTGAATTCTCTAAGGACCTATCGACCCGACTAGTCATAACAAAAGAGTATAAAACCGACATAATAATATTATAATAGCAGTTATATTTCATACATCACAATCAAAACACATGAATATAACTACAACATATTCACCGATATTTATAAATAATTATGAAACTGAATAATGAGATGCATCACATCAAAACTATAAAATAAATAATAAATACTGAAATTATGGAATACGAACAATTAAACACAAGGCTATACAACAATAAAAAATATTAATTACACATTAAATTTATTAGCAAAAAATAAAATCTACTACCAATATATGAAAGGAATTTAAGGGGTACGAATGACAAAACTACAAATAGCTAGGAATCTAATATAATTAGCAAGAATAATGCCTCTAACTAGGAATGATATATTTATCCTATAATAAAAAATAGTTACTTAACTAGAGATGAATGCGAACCTTCAAAATTATTCATGCTTTGCTCGATACTGACTAGTAAGTCCTAAACAAATGAGAATGCCCAAAATTTAATAATTATGTGATTAATTATTTATTGAATTAGGTATAATGGACATATAATCATTATATATATACACCAATTTAGGCTCCAAAAATTCTAAAAGCATCCCAAGTCTCTCTGTATTTATTTTAGTTTTTGTTTTAAGAGAGTTTTGAAAGGTCAAATTTTCAAAAGGCAGATTGGGTTATAAATAAGACACTGCTCAAAGATTTCGCTCTCGTTTCGAGAGAACTTCTTGATCTGGGTTCGAGGTTTCCAATAAGCACAAGCCCCATAGTTAATTACCTCTCCTGATACGGGAGAGCACTTTCGATTAAGGCTGGTCGTTAAGAACTGAATATTCAATATATAATAGCAGCAGATTTAAATTCAAAAAACACTCGGGTCTCTCTGCATTTATTTTAGTTTTTTTGCTTGGAGAGAGCTTTGGAAAGTCAAATTTTCAAAATGCGGATTGGATTGTAGATAATACACTAAACAGAAAATTTATCGTCATTTTGTGAGGACTTTTTGATTTGGGGTTTGAGCTTTCCCATAGGCGCAAGCCTTATGGTTAGTTAGCCTCCCAATAATAGGAGAGCGCATTCGATCAAGGTTGGTCATTAGGAATTAAATATCCAACATATAATAACAGCAGAATTAGAATTTAAGTTTTAAAATTTGTCACTTGTAGCTAAAAGCGGATGGAGGGAGAATGAAGATGAAACCTGATCAAGATCTCATGGTTCTGTCATCTGGGATCATCATGGTCTCTGATCTACTTAGTCAGAGGAGGCAGTCGACCCAACTTGACTGAAAGATCATTATCAACAGCTATGAGTTACGTTATCCAAGGTATCCTTATAGATCTGGAATGGTTGTTGTCGAAGAAGATAAATCTACGCTGAACTTAGCTAACATAAGATTTTATGTCAATCAATTATACTATTATGATTCACCTCAAAGAGTAGAAAGTCATCGAGGAGCATACGAGCTACAGTCGTGATCGTAATATAATGGTGTTATTTGAAGACAACCACCCGGTCAAAAGGCTATGATCGCAACCGCTATTTTGTAGTGTCATTTGGTAGTAGAAACATGCAGATAGAGGACTCGAGCCACGTCATTATTGACATGTGATTGTTTTGATTTTGAATATAGAGATGCAATTGATATCACATTCACATTTTGTGAGCTAAAGTCAATCAAAAATCTGTCACACTCGATAAATTGTTGCAGAGGGCAGATGAAATTTGTTTTTAGCTTTTAAGTGATTGAATTTTAGTTGATTATTTTGAAAGTTCTAATTCAAAAGATTGACTCCTTCAGTCGAAATATTAGATCAACATGACCATCATCAGAAAAATTGTTTATCTTTGAACCCTGCCGACCCTGTTACACTTGCAGATGATCGGGTTCAGTAATTGAAACATTTAAAACATTTAAATTTAAAAGGGAGACCTTTAGTTTTTGTTAGTTTAGACTTTTAAGATATGAGTCTTGTCGACTCATGTCCTTACAATGAGGAGGATTAGACTAAGTGATTTGAGCTTATAAGTTCTTATTTTATGATCTAGACATTTATTTTTAAATTACTAAACTCGTCAACTCCAATCCTTATGAAGAGGAGGATCAAACTAGTTCAGTGGGAATTAAAACTCTATTCTATAGACAAGACGGCCCGATTAAATTGCGCAACATTCTCAAACCTAGTATTTGAGTGCTCAATATATATTGGTTGGAGTACTACATGATTTTATATTTCATATATTTGAATAAATTAAAGAATTTAAGGACTTTGAAGGCTTGTGCAACCTTTAAACTATGCTTATGATTTGTAATTTAAGTCCAGAGATTTTGAAACCATTTATATGATTCATATTTATATGAATCTCCAAACGCATACACAACTTAAGAAAGTACAAACAAGTCTCGAAATATTTTCATATATTCCAAATCATTGCATTTGACTTAGGAATAATATGAAGTTTGTATAGGCTTTAAAGACTAACTTTTTTGAAACTATAAGTTTTTATTCGAAAATTATCACATGCAATGTTACATCTTCGGGCTTTAATGGGGACCGTCTTCTCTTCGTTAGCATGTGTATTATGAGTTCAGTGGCGGGTTTTTAAAATTTTAAATTTTTTATGTTTGAACTAATCTTAAAACCCTAAGAGTCTAAATTTTAAAACCCAAACTTTAAAATATTTTAAGCCTAGAAAGCCTAAATCTCAAAAGCCTAGATTATAATACTTTTATAATCCTAAGAGCCTATATTGTAAAAGATCGAATTTTCAAATTATTTTAAAATTAAAATGATTCATATTTTATTTTATTTTATTTTATAAATATGAAATTTCAAATGTTTGAAAGTGATTAAAGTCCAAATCATTAGAAATTTCGATAGCCTCCTAGTGTCAAATCACGTTAGGAGGCATGGGAGAATGTCAGTCTCCCAACTGTCTTAAGAGACGCATTGATTAGTGTCATAAGATACTACGACCGGAGAACAAAAAATATAAATTTAACCCGCGATCTTAAAAGATGTAATGGGTTTTCAATGTACTTGCACAAAAGATTAGAACATAAACCAGCATTTCTCGAATGGTACTTAATTCTCACGGATGGGTGGCTTAAAATTCTAGTTTTAAAAAAAATTCCAGAAATCCATCGTTTTCCCCGAATGGTACGTAATTTCCCCACGAACGAGTACTCGCACTATCCTCGAATGGACTTTTCAAAAATTGCCCCATAGTCCAAAATTATACCTTTCCAGTTCAAACTTCTACGACGGCGATGACGAAAATAAAGTAAAAGAACATTACAATGCATAAGTAAATAAACAAAGGTGTTAGGTCGCAGTTTTTGTGTGTGTGCGTGGGGTGGTTGGTGGGTGTGTGTGTGTGTGTGTGTTGGGGACGGGGGGCACGGGGTCGTGGTGCGTGGATCTGGTAGCACATTAAGGGCTCAATTAAACAAAGAGGGCTCGATTTAAAAGGAGGGTTCGATTTAATGCAGGGGCTCGAACAGAAAAACAAGGAAGTTTCGTGTGAGGGAGGAGCAGTTCGGGCTCTAAGGCAGTGGGGGAATCGAAGAAGCGGTGTGGTTGAGGCAGAGAAGCTCGATCGCCGGTTGGAAGGGAGCAGTCGGCGGTGTGCCAGGGCAAAGCCGAGCTGTTAAGTTTGATTTGAATAGCAGATCGAGCGGGGAGGCTTCGTTGCGAGGCAGGGAAGAATTTGTGCACTGCTTTGGTGAGGGAGAAGGAATAAGCAAAGAATCGCGGCACAAAGATTGTGTGCGGCTTTGGATTGTGAAGACGCGCGATCAGGTAAGGAGCACGAAGAAGAAGGTCTGGTTCAACCCTTCTGTGCGATTTACCATGACAGAGAAGACAAGGGAAAGCCTGGAATTCAATGCTAGGTTGTGCACCGAAGAGATCGAAGGTAAGAGGCTTTAGCTTTGGGGTTACGCATGAGACAGGGAAGAACGAAGGTGTCATCGCGTGAAGCAGTGGTGTGAAACAGTAGCAGAAGAAATACCAAGAAATACAAGTAAGAAATTTACCTTCTGTGGATTTCGAATAGGAAGAACAGTAGAGGCTCACAGAACAGCGACTAGTAGAAGACGAAGGAGAGCGAAGCCTGGGAACGAGAGTGTGAATCGTGCGAATGATTACAGAGAAGCTTTGGTTCGTCCTTGTAACGAGAAATTATCACTTGCTCAAATAAATAACACCGAGATGAAAACCTGAAAAATTATCAGTGATTATTGGGTTATTATGAGTTAATATTTCAATAATGTGTCAATGATCCTTCAATAACTCTCAAATAGAGTTTATTAAAGCCTTGCATCCGGAAAAAAATTGAGTTCGGACAGCGTACGCAGAGATGCGTACGTAAATAAGTATATGGGGGTTACACGCGAGTTACAAGGGGGTTACAAGCGTGTTATAACATCCTTGTACCCCTGTGTAAATCACTTGTAACCCGAGCTTCTATTTCATCCATTTGTACACAAGAGTTACACGGGAGGTATAAGAGGGTTATAACCCCATATAACTCCAGTGTAACCCGCATGTAACTCCTGTGTACATTTTTACATACCCATCTCTGCGTACGCTGCCCGAATGCAAATTTTTTCCGTTGCGCCGGCATGGTATAATTTCTCACTTGTAACCGAGAAAGTGGGAGAGTGGATATTTCCTTTATGTATGCATCTTTGGCCGAAAAAGTAAGTGAATAATTAATTAATTAATTTTTATTGTCTTTCTCTTCCAGCTTGTTTTATTTCACGGTCAACAATATAACTTTGAAATACGAAGGGAAGTTTTCTTGGAGCTTTTTTGGAGCTTTCTTTTCCCCGTGTTTCTTCCTAATCTAGGTCTTCTTTGTTCTCGAGTGTGTACTGGATTCTCTCTATCCAGTTCTTAGAATGGCTTCATCCATTCCGACCTACAAAGATGTCGGGCGGGTAAACCCTATGTCGAGGGGGATGTCATGTTTCCTTCCGATTTTCATGACCTTCCGGCAGAAAGTGGTTCTGAAGGGTTGCTTAAGAAGGCTACTCATAAGAATGCTAAACTTGTTTTTTTTTCTGATGAGGAAACAAACATCCTCACAGAGTCTTTAAAGTTTATGTTGGTCGGTAAATTCTCTTTTGCCCACCCTAGAATGAAGATTATCCGTAAATTTTTTTCTGATTTGTATTTGGTTGGCGGATGGAAACTGGGTTTGATTGATAGTAGGAATCTTATGATTGAGTTGCAATTAGAAGAAGATTATACCTCTCTTTTTGCTAAGAAAGTTGTAACCATTGAGAAGTGCTATTTAAAACTTCTCATATGGACTACTGACTTCACTCCATCGGAGGAGCCCCAGGTTGTGCCTATCCAGATAAGATTTCCTAGTTTAAAATTGCAATATCACAATCTAAAAGTTCTTTATTCTTTGTGTTCTCTTTATGGTAAACCTCTGAAAATGGATGCTGCTACTAGTAATTTGTCTAAGCCTTCTTTGGCTAGAATTTTGGTTGAGAGGGATGTTAGTCCGGCTTTGAAGACTCTATATGTTTGGGAACTGCTAATGATGGTTATTGGCAGAAAGTTGAACAAGATTTTGTTCCACATTATTGTATTCATTGTAAAATATTTGGGCATCTATTTTCTCACTGCTTTAACGCTCATCCTGTATTGGGAAAGAATAAGAATAGAACTGAAAGATCTCTAGAGGAGGCAAATCCTAAAGCTTTTCAAGTTTCCTTGCATAATAAAGATGTTATAGATGCAATTCATAATTCATTATCACATTTGCCTAGCTTAATTCAGCACCAAGTTGATGATCTGTTTTCTAAAGATGTTAATAATGATCTGGTTCTTGAGAATAATGTTACTAAGTCAGTTGTTCCTGTTGATCTAGTGTATAATCATATAACTGTTACAGTTAATGAGACTGATTTTGTACCTCGTGATAAACAACTGGTTTTGCATCAAAAATCTGATATTGAACAAGTTCTTGCTACTAATGATACCTCTAAAGCTAATATTGATGACAACTTTAATGGGGAGATCCAAGCTATTACTGATGAAGTTTCTGCTCTTACTCGTTTAGAGCTGGAGGAGGAATGGGTTCAACGATCGTCTTGTAAAAGGAAAAATAAAAGTAATAGAGAACTG
This sequence comes from Papilionanthe hookeriana x Papilionanthe teres, assembly GCA_022702705.1. Taxonomy (NCBI): domain Eukaryota; kingdom Viridiplantae; phylum Streptophyta; class Magnoliopsida; order Asparagales; family Orchidaceae; genus Papilionanthe; species Papilionanthe hookeriana x Papilionanthe teres. The sequence goes on along the minus strand of CM040423.1, from coordinate 44,154,304 downwards.
GATTTTGTGTATCCTGAAATTCCTCCTCATTTAATTGGGAAGGATGTCATGAAACCTTTTTCTAAATTTATTAGAGGAAAAGATACAGATGAGTATTCTCAGGCTAATATTTCTCGTCCTAATAAAGGAAAATCTATCTCTAATGATGAAGTTTAATACTATGGTTTGAAATATTAGAGGCATTGCTAAATCGAGTGCTTCTTATAGACTGAGGAATTTGATTCGTTCTTATACTTTAAATTTTTTTGGTATTCTTGAACCGATGATTGCTATTGTTAATAATGAGATTTATTTTAAAAGATTTGGTGCTTTCAAATCTCTTGCTAACCTCAATAATAAAATTTGGTTTTTCTGGAAAGATTCTCAGAAAATTGAGATTATTGTTAATCATGAGCAGTTATTGCATATTCGTATTCATTATCTCAATGAATCGTTTCTTTTTTCTATTATTTATGCTGGTTGTAACAAGATAATGAGGGTGGAGCTTTGGAATTTGATTAAGTCTTTTAATCCTACTAAAAAGGCTTAGATTTTGGGTAATGATTTCAATCTTATTTCTTCTATTGATGAGAAAAATGGGGGAGCCCCTCCTAATCTCACTCTTATAGATGAATTTAATACCAATATGATGGACCTGGGGCTTCGTTATTTGGGTTTCCTTGGGAGCCCTTTTACTTGGCATAGAAAGAAAGTGTTTGAAAAACTTGATCGTTTTATTGCCAATTCTGATTGGATCAGCAGTTTTGCTTTACATAATGTTCATCATCTTTCTATTAGTGCTTCTCACCATGCTCCTATTCTATTAAAAGTCATGCATAACTCCCATAAAACTCAGCATCATTTTAGATTTATAATATGTGGACTCTTCATGATAGTTACTATCTATTTCTTAAAGATAATTGGAAGACTAATGTCTGAAGTGTTTGCAAAAGAGTTTTGTTAAGGCCATCAAAAGGTGGAACTGGGAGGTCTTTGGGCATTTGCATAGAAATATTGAGAAGCTTGAAGAGAATGTCAACTCTCTTGAACATAATTTTGCTAATAACATAATTGATTTGAATATTCTTATTCAGGGTCAGCAACAGCTAACTGCAACAATTCATATGGAAGAAAATTTCTATGCTCAAAATGCAGCTAAAACTAACATTCTGGATGGTGACCGGAACTCTGCCTTTTTTCATGCGTATATAAAGAATAGAAGAAAGGATAACTTGATCTCTAAAATTATCACTAATGATGGTACAGTAATTCATAAAATTAATGTTATTGCTTTACATGGTGTTCAGTATTTCTCTGTTGCTTTCAATAGGGGGGGTGACTATCTCTTTCATATGGATAATACTCTTTATAACAGCTCCAATGTGGTTGATAATTCTTTGTTGACTTGTATTCCTAGTGAAGCTGAGATTAAAGGAATCTTTGATCTTATGGAAGATAGCAAGGCTGCAGGCCTTGATGGATTTACGGATGAATTCTATAAACATGGTTGGGGAATTATTCATAAAGATATTGTTGAAACTATTCAAGATTTTTTCAGGGGCGAAGTTCTTCCTACCTATTTTAAATCTTCGAACATTGTTTTGCTTCCTAAGGTGAGTAATGCTTCTACTTGGGATGCTTTTCGTCTCATTAGCCTAAATACTGTTCTGTCTAAAGTTATTTCTAAAATTCTGGTTAAGAGATTACAACCTTTACTTAATAAATTTATTAGCATAAATCAATCAACTTTTTTAAAGGATAGAAATATTTGTGATAATGCACTTATTGTTCAAGAGCTTCTTATGGATATTGATTATAACAGTAGAGGGGGGAACATCATTTTCAAAATGGATATTAAGAAGGCGTTTGACACCATTTGTTGGGAATTATTATGGATATTCTACATGCTAATGGTTTTAAATCTGAGTTTAGCAATCTCATTTATAGAGTTCTCAGTGGCAATTACTATTCTTTGCTTATTAATGACAATACTTATTGTTTCTTTAAAGCTTCTAAGGGCATTAAACAGGGCGACCCTTTGTCTCCTTATCTTTTTATTCTGGCTTTTGACTACTTATCAAGAAGATTGAATGCTTGTATAACAATTATCCCAGTATGAATCATATTCATAAAGGCAGAATAAGTATTTCTCATTTATGTTTTGTTGATGATCTTATTATTTTTACCAATGCCAACAAGTCCTCTGTAAAAAAGGCCTGGGATGAGATAAACTGCTTTCAGGAAACTTCAGGTTTATTCTTTAACACTTCTAAATCTTTCTTTTATTGTTCTAAGAGAGTCTTGGCTGCCAAGAAAAACTGGATTATGGTTTACACTGGATGTAATAAAGCTCTGTTACCTTTAAACTACTTGGGTTTTAATTTGAATAAAGGTAGAAATCGTAATGCTCTTTGTATGGATTTGTTTGATAAAATCAAGAAAAGGATTTTATCTTGGGAAAATAAAATTGTATCCTTTAGAGGTCGTATCACTCTTCTTAAAAGTGTTCTTACTTCCCTTCCCCTCTGTACCTTGCAAGCGATGAATATGTCTGTTAGTATTATTAAAAAAATTAAAATTATTTTTAATAAATTTCTGTGACAAAGAAATGACACCTCTAAAATTCATTGGACTAGCTGGGATAAGTTATGCAAGCCTATTTATAAAGGTGGGCTTGGATTTAGAAGTTTACATGATTTGATCAGAATCAATTACATGTAGTTATGGTATAGATTAAGGAAGAATGATTCTGTTTGGGCTTCTTTAATGCTTTCCAAATATTGTCATAACAAGCACCCTTTGTTTGTTACTTATCATAATCATGATTCTTTTATTTGGAAAGAAATGCTTAAAGTTGCAAGGATTACTGAGGATCTCATTATTTGGGATATTAGCAAAGGAGATTGTTCCTTCTGGTATGATGATTGACTTGGCACTGGTGCTTTAGCTAACTATTATGGTGGTATGGCTGATATTGACTTTAAAGTTAAGGACCGTTGGTATGATAATCGTTGGTATTTAGAAATCTTATTCAGATGGTGCATCGTGAGGATGCAAATTTCATTGCTTCTATTCATATTAGTGGTGAGAAAAATGACGTTCCTAAAATTAAAGGTAACATGGGGAGTCTAACTCCAAAAGATTTGCTAAGGCTACTCAAAATTTTCAGGGGCTTGATCTTAGATGGAATTGGAACTCATGGCTTAACCTTCTATGTCCTTTTTCATTTGGAGAGTCATGCATAATCTGATTCCTACAGATGATTTACTTAAGTTGAAGGGCTTGCAGCTTCCTTCTTGTTGTGTTCTGTGTAATAAGGAAGAAGAGTTTATACCCCATCTTTTCATTAATTGTCAATTTACTATTGAGATTTGGAAACAGGTAGGTTTACATTTTAATTTGAGAAGGAATCGTGTTCAGTATAATAATGTTGTTGACCTTTTTCAAGATTGGAGAAGTCTTGGTCATAGATTTTTTAATGTTGTGTCGGCTGTTGTTCTTTGGTTCATTTAGGTTACCAGGAATGATGCTAAACATAAAGGGTTGATTCCTTATGCTCCCCGTACTATTAGTCTGATTTATAATTATATTATGAAAGGCTTAAAATTGTTAACTCCTTCAAAGAATATCACGATTAACTTGCTTTCATTGATGCAGAAATTGGCTTATCCTATTCCTGATTGTAATAAGGTTGTCACTATGGTGAAGTGGTGTAAGTCTTAAGGTCCTTTTTTTTAAATCAATACTGATGGTTGCTGGAAAAATAATACTGCTAGTTTTGGAGGTGTTTGTAGAGACTTCTTGGGTTCTATTGTTTGTTGATTTTCTGCAGGTGCCATTCCGGTCTCTCCTTTGGTGGCTGAAGCGGATGTTATTGTTTTTGGTTTGCTAATAGTGAATAAATTGGGATGAAAGTTTGTTATTTATGTGACATATTCTTTGGTTCTATGGAATTATTGCAGATTTCTCAAGAATTATCATTGGAGTGTTAACATACAAATGAAGAGGATTGCTTATTTGTCCACGGACTTGGTTATTAGGGGGTCACATACTAAACGAGATGGTAATAAGGCAACTAATTGGGCTGCTAAATTTGGCTTGAATCTTAATGGTGCTATGATTCTAAAAAGGCTCATTTTGATTTGACATTATTAACTTTAAATGATGTGTCCTAATTGTCTTTTTTTGTTATTTGTTGTGTGTGTTGTGGTGTTTTGTATTTTGTATTTTTTTTTTTTTTTTGGAAGAGGACCTCTAGATTTTTTCTTTTTGTGTGAGTTGTATGGGGAGGTTAGATAGGACCTCTTCCCTTTTTTTGTAATTCTTTTTTTAGATGGAACGCGTAAGGAGCAGTATAATGCTCTTTCTGCAAGAAAAAAAAACGAAGGGAAGGAGGCCTTACGGTGCTCGATCGACAGAGATAGGAGGAAGAAGGGAGGTGGCGACTGCAAGAGGTGGGGGAGGAAGGAGAGGGGTTTTGGAAGATTCTATACACCACGATCCTGTCGTTGCGTTCATCATTAGCTCTAATCATGACTGTATCACAGGGGCTCGAAGAAGAAGTAAAAAGGTAGGAGCTTCGGTGGCCTTGGTATGCCATGATCCGTCAATGTCTTTCCAACTAGTTATATCGATGCTGCATCGCAAGGTTTGATCAATAAGGCAGTGGTTTTGGGTGAAATAAATATGGCTTTGCGTCTGTCCTCCCTAAATAGTTAAAAGAGGGGGTAAAAAGGAAAGGAATATGGCATAAGCCTTGCTCGGTAAGGCTACAGTGAATCAAAGAAAAAGAGGAAAGAAAAAAAATTACGATATTACATATCACCTCACTTAAAAGAATTTGATATACTAATTCAAACCCTGGTTTGCATCAAAATCCATTAGTGGAAAAAACTATAAGTGCAGTAGATATATGTGTTTTGTTTATGATAATTCCACAATCATAAAACCATTTAATTACATGCAAAGATGAATCAGATGACATAGTTAATGTGATATGTAGTTGTAATGAATAAATTAATGTACTAAATGCAAATTTATATAATATGAATGAATGTGATGTCCCAAATTTAAACAATATTCCTGGCGGTTGCTTTGAAATAATAATAATACTTGTCACTACATCAGGAGCTTCATGGGCTTCTTGTTGAATCATAATAAATGTTCCAGATCGAATCATCTGCTTAGGCCGCTCCAAAGCCTAAAGCCGCTAAAATTGGTACTACACTGTTGAGGGGTATTGATAAATCAATGACAAGTGCTGGTATTACTGGTACTACAATGCAAAAGGACATGACTGATACTTTGAGACACTATCACTTGTTGTGGCTATTGTTGAGGTTGAATGTAGTTTTGACTGTCAGTCCTTTGTCACATTGCTTATGGTGTTGAATTTTATTAAATTTATGTCACCCGTTCTTATATTTTTTGACCTTGATCTCTTGGTTTACTGTAGGCTAAGTTTGGGTACTGAAAGAGCAATCACTGATCTTGTGATCGATGTTGTAGCAGTTGAAGTACTTGTCAATAGTTAGGTTGAAAGGTCCAAGGTGTCTCTTCCTGCAGTAAGGACAATTAAAGTTATTATTCTTTTTATCTCTCTGGTGCTTCTTTTGTGGTCCTTTCTGCACTGAAGTATCAGTGTTCTTTTCTTTTTGAGATAGCATTTCCTTCACATGCATTCAGTTTTAACTTGGCATCTATAGCTCGGTCTACCAATTTTTTGTAGGTAGTACACTTGACAATAGACAAGCTCCTCCGAATATCTTCTCGTAGGACAAAAGGTAGTAGTAGATCTTCTGATCCTCATGTTGGCCAATCAAATAGATAAATCTGAAGATTCTGACAAACCACATCTTGTTCTCGAAAAGTTTTCATTCGTTGCTTCAGCTTCCTCAAATCGTTCATCAACTTAGAACAGTATGTCATAGGAAAGTATTACCCCATGAATAGTCTCTTCAAATCTGTTAAAGAAATTACTAAATCTGGTCCAAAAGTGTTGCAGCGATGACTCTCCCACCAACCATAAGCTTCTTCACGCAACTGGAATGTAGTGATGTCCACCTTGTCGTCTTTAGGACACTTTATATCTCAAAATCTCTTCTCGATATCATGAAGTCATTTGCTCGATTCAATCGAATTCAATGTGTCGTTGAATGTATGAGGGTTATCTTCAGAAAACGGTCCATCACTCAATTTATTGCTCTTTATTAAAGTGTACCGCCAAGAAGAGATGACCGATAGCCACCCCCTGCTCGCCCAACCGCCCACAAATCCCTATCCAACGACCTCCACCTTCCCCGAGCGTCGGTTTTGCAATTCCCATGAACTAGTCGGACCCCAACGTTACTCTCGCAACATCTGCCACTCGCCGAATCCACCGCACCCACTCGAGAGGGTTGTTTTTGTCTTCTATTATTTACTTATGTCTTTTATTTCTGCAATATGCATTATCTATCATTACCTGTGTTGAGTTCTTGTTGTTATCGCATCGTCCTTATACCCCTTTGAAGTCAGCAATAAAAATGTGTGTTGTGGTTTTAGTTAACTCCGGTATCAAGTACTTGATCATCTGCCTCAGTATATGATAAATTGATTTATTTGATCATTACCAGGCCTGCATTTCAATTCACTAGGTTATAAGATGCTAATTCTAGCCCTAATACGAGAATGAAAAGAAGAAATCGCCAGTAGTCTTGTATATCAAATTGACTGGTTACAAGAAGATCAACTTCAGCACTGATTATAAAATGATATGACACAAAACCGCTGTTCAGCCCACCATCTACCAATTCTACTTTCAGCTTACAAACTAAAGGAAGATTTCCCTTGATAACAAGAAGAAAAAAGAAATCAGCGAGTAGCCACAAACTCAACAATTACACGGATTACTTCAAATATTTTCCATAGTCCCACGCAAATAGACACAATTAGACAAGTCTAATCAAACAATTCACAATTTTAATAAAACAACTAGAGAGAAAGCGAGTAGAAGAAAACATGGGGGAAGAGGGTGATGCCTTGCGGATGAGATCGGGAGAGCTGACCAGACCCTTGGCACTCCATAGAGGATCGTTGAGGTCGGCGCCATGTGCCTCGAGCTCCGTTGCCAGCCCACCGTCCACCACCGCGCAGCCACCGACTTGCCGGAGAAAATTCAGCATCGCCGCAGATGGATCCTTCGACCCAAAACCCATTCGAGGGAGAAAAAGACAGATCGCCGATGGCGCGATTTCGAGAGGAGTTCCGGCTGCGGAAGGCTTTAACGCGGGATGCACTCGCTTGCTCTGGTGTGACTATGCGGATACAGTGTATACGGATTATGGAATTAACATCTAAATTTCAAATTTTTAAAAAATAAAATTTAATTTGTCAAAATGTTTAAGTATGTGTACTTTTTAGTCTAAATGCATTAAATGGTGTTTAAATAGTATTATTATATTGAAAAAATATGAATCGGTATTTAATGTTGACTATCATTTCTCATATATTCCGATCCCCAATATGGGCATTTAGTGTAGATTCAAATCTGGAGCAGAGAGAACTGAAGCAGAAATTGACATCCAATAGGCCTCAATTACGCATAGGGCTGTCAAAACGGCTCGTTGTTCGCGAGCAGCTCGTGTTCGGCTCGTTCGCTAAGTTAACAAACCTTAACGAGCATAACACGAACAAAGATTTGTTCGTTCGTGTTCCGCTCATTTTGGCTCGAAATAGTTTTTATCAATTACACACACACACACAGATATATATATATATATATATATATATATATATATATATATATATATATATATATATATATATATTTTTTTTTTTTTTTTTTGATAAGCAGTATTTTTTAAAAAATTTAAAAGATTTATAATTAATTAAAATTATTAATTAAGTAAATTGGATAAAAATTATTAAATTAGATTCAAATGATATTTTAATGTAAACAATAATTCTTAAATGCTTGCCAAACCCTTAATATCTTATGTTTACATGATTAGGGTTGTCAAAACGACTCTTTGTTCGTGAACAACTCGTGTTCGGCTCGCTAAGCAAACGATTCAAACACAAACACACTTTCTGGGCTGGAAATATAAATGAGCCAAACACGAGCTGAGCCTCGTTTACACCCCTAATTACGCACAAATAGTATGATTACATATATTATGTGAATATAACGCAGAATTATGCTAGGAATACTTCATTATCCTAATAAAAAAAATTGCATCAAAATGCAAAATGGATGTTTAATTTGGATGATGTAGCGTTTAAACACTGATACGACTGAAAGGAATGTAATTCTTGAATCAATTCCGAAGAATCAAATTAGTGATGAATTTTACTAAGAATTAATGAAAGAATGTGTTAAGTATATTCTTTTAGAATCCTTGTGTTGGCAAATATATTGTAGTAATTAAATTTGGGCACGCAATTAACGTAATGAACTGATGGCTGAGTTTTTCCTCTCGCACCGAAAGTTTTGATGCTCGAAAGTTTTGCTAACAAATAACAACAATAATAATAAGATAAACTATGTGATGAACAAGTCAAACCAATGATCCTAGTAACATAAGATAGGGGTTGCAAGTTAGTTGGCAACCTTTGAGGGGTTGTTGAAATGATCGAATTGAAATATATTGGTAAATAGTATGCATCGATTGCCTCCACTCTTTCATATATGCACTAAGTATTTTGTAAATCATTTTAAAAGATTTATGATCCTGTGATTAGTTGTAACATCTACATCTATAGATATATACATACATACATACCTCAGGTTCAAATCCCCGTCTGGCTAGTTTGCTCATAGTAAGTTCTTAAATTTTGAATTAGTCAGCACATATGCGCTCATGGCATCGATAACTATGATAAATATTTGAGTCCCTAATCAAAGGTTATATTGATAGTAGTTGTCATCAAATCAACATTGTCAACTTAGATCAATAATACTTTAGCAAGCTCATATTCCAATATAATATTAATTTTGAAATTAAAAGAGCAACATGAATCAAAAAAGTTATTTTTGTGACTTGGATTGGAGAAAATTATTATAGAAGGTCGAAGCAAACAGAATAAGATGAGTGTTGCGATATAACCATTGCTTTTTTTTTTTTTAAATATTGGAACATGTTGCAATTGATACGTTATAAATAAATTCTCATAATTCTGCATGAATCTCGAGACAATCTTTAAAATAGTTAATATTCAAATTTTGATAACAAAACATCAAGAACTCTGATTTTAACAAACTTATGGTCAAACTGACCGGCTCGACGAGATGGACCAAATGATACCAAAATTCGTCCAAGTCGAGTTAAATCAAGGTCAAATCAAGCCATTAAACCACTTTTGAAAGCTTTCGACATACTTAGGAGGTCAAATGAATGTTGAATTTGACAAGCTTGTTGTCGAATTGAGTGTCTTGACAAGACAACTCAACGAGCCCTGTATTGCTCGATTATGATATCATTAAGGCACTCAAATATGTATCAAATGAAATTTGATCGAGGGAATCTCTCTAGTTTGTCTGATCAGAGTGGCTTTTATTCATTCATTAATTGCAATTGGGACTTTATAAATAGGGGGGGTGGGGGTGTCAAGTCTGAAGAAGAGCCTGAAGCTTAGAGAAGGAGTTGAAGTCCAGCATCACTTTGTCTTCGATCATCGCCTACCACCTGACCGTCGTCGACCATCACTCGTCGACAGTCACCTGTCATCATTGGCCGCCGATCACCATTGTCTGCTGCTCGTTTCTTACAACAAGTTCATTCGCACAATGACGTAGCTCTGAAAAGTGTGAAGCCCTTTATTGCATGTGGGACAAGGGATTACACTTGTAATCTTCACTTTATAGTGAATGTCTTCAACTGGATCTGACCCCATAATTTTTCTCTTTATAGGATTTTCATGTAAAAACTTCTGATATTTATATTGGTTGTTTATCTTTCATCTGAGCGTGTGGTGAATTATCGAGCAACACTAAGATGACAATCTACTACTCTACCATCGTGGATTTTCTAGCATGCATCAGTAATAAACTTCATAAAGGCACTTGAGTGATTTTGTAGATTAACTTTGTCCAATTTCTATCCATCAACATAAATAAAAATCTAAGAAAATCTTATAAATATTAACCAAATAGTTTATTTTCATGCATCTCCAATATAACTGCCTCAAATCAAAGATCGCATTGACTTCAACCTGAGGGTTGATGGTACAAGAAAGTTATTGATTGAATTACATCATTTCAAATTCGCTTTGATGTGCAAATAAAATGAAATACTCAAATTTGAAGGGTTTTAGTCAAACTTACAGTCATAGAGTTTGATGGTAATTAGGAGAATCATCTTCCTTTGTTAGAAGCTGCCTATAATAATGTTCAATAAGCTAGTATCAAGATAGCTCCTTATGAATCTCTTTATAGTAGAATATGTCAATCACATATTTGTTATTTTAAGAGGGAAAATGCACGTCTATGAAACCATAAACGAGACCATAACTAATGGGAAAAAAAAACATGATAAAAATTCATTTGATTTCTGACTATATATGATATGCTCGAGTTTATAAAGTATATATTTGTCATAAATGTAGAAGTTCAAGTTACTAGCCACATTTCCCTTAGTGTCAATCCTACGAAAGGAGTCACTCAACTTGGTGGATGAGGCAGGATGAAATATTTGTTGTTTAGTTTTTTATTCCTAAAAGAATTGTTGCTATGACATTTAATATGGTGCTTCATTCCCAACATGCTTGAGTGCATAATGTATTTTACATGTCATCACTTTGACATTATGTTATATGGCTCCTTATATGCTAGTGAGTAATGCTCAAGGTATTGGAGATACACTATAATTTGAGTAGTGAAGTGATATCAAACTAGAATTTTGATCGGCAACCAGAACAACTCCATGATAAGAAACACCCTTTTACGAAGACCTCGTTGAAAATAATCATGAATCTTAAGGTAGTTCAAGAAGTTGGAAATGAAATGAGAAGGCATTCTTCGTAATATTTTAAATATTTACACAACTTTAGGATAAATGTTTTATAAGAAAAAGGGAGAGTGTAACATCTCTCATATTAGTAATATTTTTATTTATAGATATCTATTGCAATTGATGAAGCCCGTATTGATGGTGAAAGTGTATACCTATCACCCACTTCATATGTATTAACATATATCAACCACTAAAACTTCAATTCTTACTTACAGACCACCTAATTCATATGTTTTCGACTTATGTTCGGTGGTTTGTAGGTGGAAATTAAAGTATATGCAGTTTATATGTTAATACATATGAATTGGATGGTAGTTATGTAAATCTCCCCTATATATATATATATATATATATATATATATATATATATATATATATATATATATATATATATATATATATATATATATATATATATAACTTACTATAATATGCATTACAAAAAATTATCTATTTGTAAAATAACAACAACAACAAGTCTTTATCCCGACTAAGTGTGGTCGACTACATGAATCTTTTCTCTCCATTGCATCCTATCAAGTGTCATAATTCATTTATTTGTAATAAACTAATATCATTTTTTTTAATACAATAAGCCTAATTCTTTTAAATCTACCTTTGTCTTTCTTAACATATGTCGAATGTAAAACATTTGCTCTCCTAACTGGATCATCAGATGGTTGACATTTAATGTGACCAAACCATCTAGAACTACTCTCTCTAATCTAGTATGTCCCTAAAGCTACACTACCCTATCTCAAATATATTCATTTCCCATCTTGTCTCTAAGTGTCAAGCCTCTCATCCACCTAAGCATTCTCATCTCGGCAACACTCAACTTTGTTTTATGCTTCTCTTTTAAAAGCCACCATTCAAGGCCATAGAGCATTGCAGATCTCACCACCATATTATAAAATTTTCCTTTCAATCTAAGCAGTACTTCTCTATCACACAATAAGCCCGATGCATTTCTCCGCTACAACTAACCAACATGAATTCTACTAATAACACCCCCATCTATATCACCATCACTTTAAACAACAGACCTGAGATGTCTAAAAACATTCACACCTTTTAATGATTTGATCACCTACAGTTGCAACTATGCCACTAGAGCTACTACTATAAAAATTATATTTCATGTATTCAGTTTTAGATCTACTCAAATGAAGACCTTTAGACTCCAATGTAGACATCCATAATTCTAGTTTTTCCTAAACTAATAACTATATCCACAAGAAAGCTATCAACAACGAAAACCATTCACCAAGGTATACGTCCTTCACTAAATGTCTAGTAAGAGCATCCATGACTAAAGCAAAAATATATGAGCTTAAAGCTGATCCCTAATGTAATTCAATTGAAAATACTTGACCAATCCACATTTTGTTTGGACACAACAACTTTAGTATAAATATCTTTAATAACTTGAATAAAATTCATATCAACACATTTCTTCTCTAGAATTTTCCAAAGCATTTCTCTTGGAACCTTATGCTAAGCATTTTCTAAATCAATAAAAATTATATGTAAATCCTCTTTATTCTCTTTGTACTTCTCTATCAAACCTCTCAGTAATGTATAGCTTTCATAGTAGACCCGCCCGACATAAATTCAAATTGATTATGAGAAATCTTTATATCATGTTTTAACCTATGTTCATTTACCCTCTCCCATAGTTTTAAGGTATGACACATCAACTTAGTTCCTATATTTTTTGCAAACTTCTGTGTATCCCCTTTATTCTTAAAAATGGGGACCAAAATATTCTTCCTCCACTCCATAGTCATTTAGTTTTTAAATTAACTTAAACATTTTAATTAGCAAATAAACTTCTAAATCTCTTAAATATTTCCACATTTCAATTAAGATGTCATGAGATCGTACTGATTTTCCACCCTTAGTTTTTTAAAATCTCTTCAACTTCCTTTTTACTAGTACGATGGTAAGAATAAAATATTTAATTATTGTTAATAATGTTAAGATCACTATGCTCGATCATATTTATTAGTTTTTTTTAAATGCAATTGTATTAATAAAGTAAATAATTATTCATTTTTATACAACAATCACGTAGGTCCCTAACTCCATTTAAAATTGCAACATTATACCTATTTGATTTTTTTTTTCCTTAAATGTTGCATAAAGAGAACACAACACTTTTAATTTGTAAAACCAACGTTCTATCTTCCCAACTTATTGAATAATCTGCTAATAAGCTGATTAAATATAATCTGCTGATAAGTTAGGTGATGCGGCTATTACAAATTTTATTTTTTTTTGGAAAAGCCAGACTTAAACCAAAAAGCTCCCACCGCACCTAGGTAGTTGCGGTGTAAAAACGCTATTTTCATAGTTTTGAAAATGCATAAGTTGCCAAAACACAATTTACCCAAACAGATTAGCTGCGCTTTCAAAACACTACCGCACCAAATAAGCTGTCAAAAAGGACCCTTAGACAAAGAATGGTGATACTGAGAGTCTGTGGGTCCATTTGCTTTGTAAAAATAATTGCAAAAATGTAACAAAGAAAAATTATATCTAAAAACTATTATAGTTAAGATGAAAAAATACAAAATAATTATTTTACATCTATCAGACTGGCATAACTAGATGCGATTATACGAAGTTATTTCTCACCACAAATAATTAAAAAAAGGAAAATATAAATGCATACCACACACTGAATTTGATATTTACAAATGATAAAAGTTTGTAATAGTGATTTCTCATTTGATATTGGAGTGGTATGTATGTAAATTTTGAAATTTTAGGTGATAGATATGTAAAACAAAAGATTTGAATTGTCTGTAAATAATGCATCCCTAAAAAAAGAGGATCATGAAACTAATACTCTAACGGTCCAATAAACATAATAAAATGCTTCCAATAATGAATCCTAGTTTATATTAAAAGAAAAAAAAATAAGATTTACATAAAAGCCACTCAACTCCTATCTATTTACAAATTTAACACCCAAACCTCAACTTTTACTTACATATCCCCTTACCTACGCATGAAAAGCTGTATTGAAATCTTAAAAAGATTTGGGTGGTACAAATGTAAAAAATAAATTTATGGTGTTACATATGTAAATACGGAAGTATATATATGTAATAATGGCCATAAAAAAATCGTGACAAATGGTGCAAGTGGCATGCTACTTCCCTAACTTCCTTCTTTCTCCTTTATTTTCTTAGACGACGAGCTAAGTTTAATCACACTTTAAAAGAAAGTTAGCAGGTTTGACATGTTTAGGATGCAGTCAAGAACAAATCCTGGAAGGAGGGAGATTCACAGAGAAACCACACAATTTATATATATTTACATATCTACCAGTCAAACCTTACTTGCATAGCACCAAACTCTTTAACAGTACATCAAAAATATCACATTTTTACCGCAATCACTATTCACTTTTTACATGCAATATTGCAGTTTTACACAAATGAGTCTGCTGACAATTACCTCTATCATTACTTGAAACCGAGAATAAGAAATGGAGATTTACATACATGCCATTCAATTCTTATGTATTATTTACATATCTTACATCTAAACTTCAATTTTGCATACTTGAAAAGGCATACCTTACTTAAAAGTTAAAATGTTGGTATTTTTTATGTGACATAAGAGATATTTAGATGGTATAAATGTAAAAATAACAAAGTTTAGGTGTTAGTATGCATATGTGTAAATGCCCTGTAAGAAAAGCAATGAGGATTTTCAAGTCATAACTGGAAGCAGATTAGCTATGAAGAAGAGATTGTAGAGATTGTGGAAGCTATAAGCAGCTGCTTGGATGACTTAATAAAGAGCTAAATAATATGCAAATCAGACCACCAGAAACTTCATATTTACAAATCAACCACCCTCTTTCATCCATTTTTCAAATTCTCACTCAAATATCAAATTTTATGGTAAAACCCCAACCCATATTCTTCATTTTTATCAAATCTCCATAGTTTGATCGTGGCATACATAAATGCATCGGTTCGGTAGTTCAAAAAAATCACCCGAGTCTTCAATTATAAATATCAATGTTCGAGGTGGTTTGTATGTAATTATCCCAAAAAAGACATCACCTGTAATGTCAAAACAGTGAACTGCTTGGGCATAGTGGGTATAATTTCATCAAGACGTTGTCCGGGATCCCTTCTATTTCTTGTTTTATATTTTATATTTTATTTATATTTTAATTTAAAATAAAGTAAAACTATGAAATCAATATAAAGTATAACAAATATATTTACAAAGAGCTCCTCCCATCTCTAATAAGACAGATGAAATTTTAGTTCATTATTTCCTCACCCAAATTTAATCATAATGAACTTTATGACCATCAATATCATTAATTAATCATGTATTACACACATCTCAAAGCAACTACGTAGATCATAAAGCTTTGAGTTAAAATACACTGTTATAAGTTTTTTCCATGAAACAGCTCCAACATTAAACAGTTTAACAACAAGCATGTAAATGTAAAGCCAAATCACCTTCAATAAAGAATATCAAAAAGACAAGAAGCAATATTTAAAACAAAAAGGAAAGGTGGTGGACAATAAAATCGTATAAGACTGAAAAACTTGTCAAGATTCAAGGAAAAAAATTCTAATGTACACACCAAAAAGTAAAAATGGAGGGACGGAGGAAGAAGAGAAAACCATGTTTGCTAAGGTGAAGAACAGGTTAAGGCCCGCGGGTTGGAAATAAGAAGCATAAGCATTTGGTAACTTGGTCTTCTGGAATCATACCGCCTCCTTTGCTCGTGTCGATGGCCTCCAAAAGCTTCACAACCTCGTCCATTTCAGGCCGCTTATCAGGATTTGGGTCCCAACATCTTCGCATGATGTTCGCCAATGCACTCGGGCAGCAGCGAGGGATATCCGGTCTCAAGTTCTGTTGGACCAAAGTTTATGGAAGATTTATATAGATGCCACTCAAATTCTATGCATTTATATATCTAAAACGTGAACTTCAATTTTGACATGTATATGCCACCTTATGTAATACATGAAAAAGGTGTATTTTACTTTTTAAAAGTCATAATACAAAAAGTAAAGCTTAGGCATTAGATCTGTAAATATTTTTACTTAGATGTCACAAATTATAAATATATCATTTGTTTCTAAATATATTTTTATTCAAAAATCTAACTGATGGTCTCAATGGCCAATTTGACATATTAAGCAATAATGGCAAGATTTGTGCAAGAGAAGGTCATATATGTAAATTTATTTTGAAGTGTTTTGAGTAAATGGAAATATTTGGTAGCGAAAATTTGAAAACTAACCTGCCTAACAACAGCGGACGAGATTTCAACAAAGCTTAAATTAGGATATGGCATGTCACAGCAGTAAATCTCCCACAAACATATGCCGAAGCTGTATACATCACATTTTCTATTGTACGGTTTACCATCAAGGACCTGCACAATAGAAATTTCATGGATACTCATTAAAAAGGCTGAAATCAAGGATAGGCTTATGGAACAAAGCTTGCAGAACAAACTTAGCAAAAATGCACCTCTGGAGCCATGTAGCCGAGGGTACCGGTCTCACCAGTCATATCCTTGGGGTTTTGTGCCTCGACTCGAGCGACACCAAAATCCGCAATTTTAAGGTTTCTTTGGGTATCCAACAGCATATTTTCAGTTTTGACATCGCGATGAACTATCTTCTGTGAATGCAGATAACTCAACCTACAAGTCAAATAATTATGCTGAAGATTATCATTTAAGATTTGAGAAAAGTGTCAAAATAGTCCCCTAACTCTTTGCAGGATGTCATTTAGTCGTCAGTCTTTAAATATGGGCTGAAATAATCTCAATGTAAGACTATTTTAGGCCCAAATTAAGAAGTCCGGAGACTAATTTGACACTTTTATAGACTCTAAGATTAAAATGACCACATGTAAAAGTCCCCATGTAAATAGTCAAGGGACTATTTTGACACTTTCCCCTTTAAAATATCACATTATAAGTGCAATATTTAGAATAATAGTGCACTCACCCTCTGGATAAATCTAATGCTAATTGGATTACAACTTTGTAGGCAAGCTTCTTTCGGCTGTTTTTAATCAAAAATGTCTTCAATGTTCCCCCGGCAAGATACTCCACAACAACACAGCAGGCTCGAGCAGGGAGGGAATTGTTGCAGTTGTTTGGTGATTTTTTTTGTGGAATTTTGAGCTCGCTAGTTCCCATAGATGCACCAACAAACTGAAGCAAAGAGAAATGATCATTTGGATTGTAAATAAAATGAGGGAGCTAAAAAGATGGAGGAAAAACCAAAAATTGAAACAAAATATTACAACCAGGATTTGAAAAGTCTTATTAACGTTCGTAAACTTTATGTAAAGGATATCTTATGCCAATTTAGATATGTCCATAAGAAACTTACATTTGTAACATTTGGATGGTTAAGTTTATGCCACACAGCAACCTCTTTCTCGAACGATGCCCTGAGAGCAACTGTTTCAGCTTCAGTGGCATAGCCATCTTCCCCCCAGTCCAATAGCTTCACTACAATAGGGCGAACGGAATGATCCGAGTCAAACTTTTGTTGGAAAATAAACACCGATCAATAGTGAAAAATTATTTTAAATGATTTAGATCAACCAAGCCAAAAATGTTTATGCAACAAAATACCAATTTCCAACTTTGGTTAGATGCTTAAACGAAATTTTCATTTGTGAGTAATAAAGAAGGATTAGAAAATGACAGATCATGCTAGGCTAAACTGAAGCTGTATGAGGTAGGTCATGATCCATGTAATTAGGCTCTCGAGGTAGAAGAGTCGGTTTTTGTTATTTTAAAGTCCTACATTAATTTTCTTGGCTTCAAATAATCTCCTCATTATTAGCCAAATGCAAAATGTTTAGTGTCCGCCAGATAAATTCCCTATCAATTCTGATTGATTGCTACATGGTGTTACATCTATTAAAGACAACTATGGCACAAATTTTAACCCATGTTATCATTAATTACACCGTTTTCTTTCGAAGACTCCACATTGATTCTATCTCTTCTTCTTATCAATGCATCTTCTTCCATCAATTGAAAATGCCAAAAATACAATCATATTCTTATCAATGCATCTTCGTCTATCAATTGAATAAACCCAAAATACCAGTTATATTTAAAAATTAGTGTTCACAAAAGGCTAAATGATAGTTATTTTCTCATAATTTCATCCCCAACTTTACAACAAAATGATGTAGGACCATATGTTGCTACCAACAACACTCAAATTGCAAAGTGGCATTTGCATACATATCACCCGATGTATTTGCGTATTTAACATCTAAACTTGTGAGACTTATACACTCAAATCTTTCATATGACATTAAAAATACCACCATTTAACTTGTAAAAAGTTAAATACACTTTTTAATACGTAGGTAATGTGGCATGCAAGGCAAGTAAAAATTGAAGTTTAGGTGTTAGCTCAGGAATTGAGTGGTATGTATGTAAATCTTCCAATCCCAAAAGTGAAGAAGAAGACGCAACAAGGGCTTTAAAACCAAAGGTCCAGCTACATGCAAACCCACAAGCATAGAGAATCCACACCACCCTGACTCAATCATCAATTGTGATCAAATGCAGTTGCATGACACACCCTTCCATCGTGGACACTACACAATAATTATTATCATATCCGCTTGATAATCCTTTGTTATTCTCTCCTTTTTAGACACCCAAAGATATCACCGATGATACAAAACCATGAACTACTCCGATACCATTTGGACTAGAATCACTTGGTTATATCACCTACTCCAATAGCTTGAAATTATGAATAAGGCACAGCCAAGGCTTTGCAGTTGAAAGTACAATTGCCTGCAACCCTAAGAGTGTGGTGAATCAAAACCAACCAAGACTTGATCATCAATTGAAAATCTATGATTGGATAATCTACAGTGGACGGCAAAAGAGGACGGTAATTAGAATATACTGTGCACATTTATATCAATCATTTTAGCATTCTCATTTATACCAACCCAGTTTGACAATCACTAATAATCAATTAAACTCATTTATATCACAACTAAATTTCTTTATGGCCCAACACTTGATCCATTTATAGCATAGGCAATTCTATAATTTTTTTCCCAAGTCTACGTAACATTACTTAAGCTCATAACCCTTGAGTCACTTCACTTTAATTAACATTAAAACGACAAGTTATGCCTTGATCTATATATTACACTTAAACCTACCACACATAAGCATCAATTGGATCTTCCAAACTAACAATTATTTATTTCACATTTAATTTTAACTTCCTATCATGTATTCAACTATATTTAAGTTGCTTAACTTCAGAAAATTCCCCTATTTGTCTAATACTCCTTTGGATTGCCTAAACATACCTCATACAAAATGCAATCTCAATTGGATTCTCATCTAAATTATCTTCTAACAACTAATTCAAAGTTAAATCAATTTCAATTTTTTCAAACACCATACTTGTTTTTTTATTTAACTCTACTTTATAAATTCTTCTTTAAAACTCTACACATTTACCAACAAATAATGTTTTTATTTTTCTTTGATATCTTCACCTTTAATCCAACCATTTTAACTCTTGATACAACTCATTGATCAAAATTAGTGGATCACATCATATTTGCCTTGGCTACTTAATATCACATTTTCATATTCTAAACTACCATCCTCGCAAAATTTTTATCCTCCTTCTTACACCACCAATCTCATTATAAACGATCTGCCTATAAACTCTTGAAGGACTTCAATAAAAGTCATTTTAATTCTTAATTTTATTACACATTTGGTTTAACTTAAGATTTTCTATTTTATCTCTTAAATAACATCAGCATTAAGATTATCATTTATAGCTTCTTACTATCCCATCTTATCTTTTGTTACATTGCTTTTGACTTCTAAGATACAAATCAAGAACTTTTACTTAATGTTTGTCATCAATTTTTTTTTCCTGGAATCACCTTAAAATTTAAAGGAAAAAAATATCTATCCATGATTAATATTCTAAAATTTTAAAAAGATCTATCCATGATTAATAACTTCACTTTCAAAGCAAAAGAAAACACAACAAAACATTGCGGATATAATTTTTTACCATTTGCAATCAAATAGGTAACTATAAAAATTAAATATAACTTCTCCGAGCACATGAAAGAAATAGTATACTATTCATACCATATAAAGACTACAATACACACATACTCGCATATAAAAAAAATTAGAGGCGATTAGACAGTTGATTCAAAGCAAAGAAACCTCTTAAATAATCCTCAACGGGTTGGGCATAACTTAAAAATACAATAGTATCTCACAATTAATAGAAGAACTAGCAAACAAAAATAATGGACACATTCAATCAATGTAAATCTTCCATATGGAAAATCTTCTCATGGAAAACTGAAAAAATCTTTCACAATTCTTCTACAGACTCATTTTCTAAAAAAATAATCTAGAATAATGCAATCCAGCTATCAGTTCATTATATTCCAGAATCTTGTTTTTATAATATTAGTTGTAAAAGGAGAAAAGGTCAAAGTGAAACTTTTTTAATCCTATTTTACTGTATAGCCTTTGGTTTCATTGTCATAGTACTTAACATAAATGTAAAAGGGCACTGTCAGAGTTATTTATAATAATACCTTAATCAAAACTTCATCTTTGGTCATATTCTCTCACATTTCTCATTTTAAGCTAGGTGTGACACCATAATTTAGCATAAATATAAAGCTAATCATGTGCACATTATTTAGTAATTTGTTGCCAAACCAAAACCATTAACTTCCATTATATTTGCCTAGTACAATTTAAAGCGAATATTTTTTTTTTTTTTGCTTCATCGCCTTAATCCTGATCCTTAATTTCTAATACATGGTCATAATATAATAAAAGGGACATTTTTTGTTTTCTTTATTGACCTTGCATCTTACAGTGGACCACTAAACCCAGTTCTCAAAATTACATCTGAATACATGCCTAGCTGATAATTATTATAAACAATTTGTATATGGATAACATTATTATCAAAATATTAAAAATTTGCAATTACATTAGAATCCCTTAAGATGCATAAAACCTATTTATTCTTGAGCAGCGTAGTGTTATTAATTGACAAAAACCAAAAAAAAAAAAACGTCTAATGCAATAATTAATATGACCTAATTTAAACAAACAAACTCTAACGGCGGATTTAATAACGATAATAAAAATTCCATATCACAGCGGAGCACACAATTTTATGAAAAAAGTGGTCGCATTAGTCACCGTGAAAAGTTGCACAGATTATTAATGATGAAATTCTCATGATTGAACAAAACTTAAAATTAATCTAAAGAGCCATCGCCCAACTACCCACAATTTTCATGCAAAAAAGATTTTTGCACGATAGATCCAATGTCATATATTAATGGACAAATGATTTGAGGATTAAGAATTATTGAGATGTCAAGCAAAATGACTGTAAAAATAGCAATTTAGGAGAGCGAAAAAAATTTCAAAAACAAAAAATTAAAATTTTTAATGACGACATATTCGAGTCCATATATATGTATATATATTTATATATGTATATGAAATCAATCTTTTCAGTATTTTGTAAATAAAAAATATGATAAAAAAATTAATATAATAAAAAACAAAATTAATTACAAGTATCCAAATCCAATAACCATATGATTCATATTATAACTAGGAAGTTAAATTGACATTCATACATATAATTAAAAATCTTCAAAATGAAAATTGAATGATGCTTCAATGAAGGCAATCCGTGAGCAAATAAAAGAAATAAAAAGTAGAAAACAAGTCTCTAGCACAGTGAGAGGAGATATAACGATAGAGACACCACGAAAGACAAAGGTGATTTAGGCTTAGGGCTTTAATGTTTATGCAATCTTTTAAAAGATGGATCAGTTTCATAGAAATAACCGCTAAGATATTAAAATAAATAAACAAACTGTTCATTCATATTTAGATTTAAATAAATAGAAAAGTTATTTATAAAATAATAAATTTTGTAATTTGATAATTTAGTTTAATTTTATTGTATGAACATGTCACTAAACTAATGGGGTGTTAAAAAAATCAATTTTGGAAACAGACTGATCAATTGCTATAATATATATCTGCTGGAAAAAAAAAGGCTATTAGAGGTGATTTAAGTGGCCATATGGATTTTTGTAAAATGGACAAGAGAATACATGATGGTAATGGAATACGACATATATAAATACAATAAAAGCAATTACAATCAATTTCAGAATAATCTATGTTTTTGCAACATAAAATACAAATAATAAATAAGAAGAACACCCACTTGCTTGCAAAAGAAGAGTCAACAAATAACAAACAAATTAGTTCTTGCTTAGAAAAAAAGAAAAAATATAATTGCAAAGATTCTAAAGTGATTCCAGGAGAAAACTTGATCATACAATGCATGATAGTACTTATGAATTTACATTTTAAAAGCATAACGAAAAAAATAAAAAAGAATTACAGCTCTACTATAAGATGATGAAATTCAAAAGGTTAAAAATTATCAATCTTTCAATATATACTGTTACAATAAGTAACCTAGAATTCATTAGTTGATTCTAATATGATGTGGGGGAAAAATGGTTAATTCTATTAATAGGATTGCTATAAACATTTTAGGAGAGGTTGACAATAAATCATAGATATATAAGTAGACTTGGCGGTCAAGCGAAGAAGTACAAGGGATTATTAAGAAAAAGAAATGCATTTTAAAATGTTGGCAATAATTAAATAATACTAAGAATTATAGTGATTATAACAAAACTAGAAGTATTGCAAAACGGTAGCAAGTAAAGCAAAAGAAATAACTTTTAACATATATTAGGTTAGTACTAAAGAAAAAAATGAGCTATATAGAATAATTAAGATAAGGGATCTAAGGAATTCAATCAAGTTAAATGATTAAAAAAAAAGTACAAAAACATAAAAAAAGATAAATATGTTAATTTGAGAAATTTCTAAATGAGAACTTTAATAAAGAGCTGATTTTGGAAGGTCATAACAAACATTATAGTGATGTACATTATAGATTTATCCAAAAAAGGCAAAGTAGATTTAGTTCTAAAAAATTCATTAAGATAAGGCTTTGGGCTCGTATAAAATAATGAGATATGGAGAATGACAAGGGATGGTAAAGTTGTTTATTTCAAAATATCTCAATAACTTTTAAAACTAAGAGAATGTCAAATGATATAAGATCACCTTAGTGTCAATATTTAAGTTCAATAATAACGTTTAAGGAGATGCTAACTATAGAGAAATTAAACTTACTATTCATACAATGGAGGCATGAAAGAAAAATTAAAGGAATATAACCTTAGAAAAATTATATCAATTTCATATAACTAATTTGGCCTCATAAATGATATAAACAAGTTTCTCATTAAAACAATTAATGGAGAAGTGAACAAAAAAAAATAATCTTCATATATACATTTTCTTGATTTGTGAAGGTGTCGGATTGAGTATTATAAGAATTAATTGTGTACTTAAAGATAAATTGTGCATCTAAGATATGTTGACATTACTAAATATATGTATGATGGAATACTGATTAGTAATATAAGTAATTGTGGGGCTAATAAAGAATTTTTAATTATCATAAGTTTATACCAATGATCAACATAAAATCCATAGCTTTATGTATTGATTATGGAGATACTTAAATATTCAAGGTAAGATGCCTCTGTTTATGCCTTTTGCAGATTATAGAATATTGATTAGCAGACATACACTACAAAAAGTGATAAATTAGAGCAATAGATAATATATTCAGAAGTAATAGATTAGTGAAATAAAGATTGAGCGCATGCTATATAATTTTAGTGGCATCATGGTATGATAATAAAAATTACAATTCAACAGTATTAGAAAATAAGATATTGCTCGAATCTTAAAATTTTAAATGTATTTGAACTCATTAATAAATAAAAATAATAATATAAATTACAACATTACTTCTATGGTTGAATATTCAACTCACCAATAATGGGCTTAAAACTGTCATAAACAACAAACTTCCACTGAATATAATCATCCCAGTCATACATATGTTGCGCAAATTCATCTCATCGAAACTCCATAAGAAATTATATTAAAACTATAGATTTTCTAGGTTGAAATCGTGTAAAAATTTCAAATGAACTACGATTGAATGAATCGGTATATTAAAATCAGAACTGCCGCAGCAGCATGGCAACGTGCATAACATATAACTATCAATTAATCAGTTCTACAGTCATAATACGTGAAGAGAATGAGGTTAAGTACCTGCAACGTCTTGACCATCATAAACGCCTCTGTAAACAGTACCGTAAGTTCCTCGAGCCACCTCATATCGAATCTCAAGTTTAGACAAATCAATCTCCCATTCCTCCTTAGAGTTCTCAATCTTATCCTTACTCCAAGCCTTGTTCAGCCGCTTCTCCAGCTGAATATCCAAGCTCTTGAGATCAATTTTATCTGCTCTAAAGTACATATCATTACCACTATGGCTCCCCAACCCCTTCAATTTGGACTGCTTCACCTCAGCTTCAGACTTATCCTCTCTCTTTGAATCCATATTGCAGACCCAACCCAATCAAAATAGCTCCAAAGAAAATATATCTTTAAAAACGAGCGGAAAGAAAAAAAAAACCAAACAAAACTTTCACTTTCTCAATTTAATTCGCCGACTAAAAACCAAATACTCGGAGAGAACCCTTAAAAAAAGCTCTTTCTCTATAATTTTTCTTCAACTGAAGCTACACAAGACATGAAATTCACCAGAATATCCACCAAATAGAGCCAAAAGATGAAAAAAAACGGAAATTTCAGCAACGGACTATGAGTCAAAAAAAGCATTCAATAAAAAAACGCCAAAAGAAATTATAAAATTCGATCAGGAAACAGCACACGTAATACAACTCCCCCTTTAATTATCAAATCAAATTAAAAAAAAATAAATATTTAAAAAAAAAAAACTACAGAAGCCCACAACCGCACGAACACGATACGAAGGGAAAACGGCAACCAAAAGCCCGAATCCCCGATCGAAAAAACTTGATCTTTACGCAAGAATTCCGCAAACAATAAACTCAGTCGATGAACACAGATGGAGGAATGAAAACCCTAGAAGCAAAGAAAAACGGTTGCCGGCTTCGCTGACCGGAAGTCTGGTAGCCCTACCATACTTTCTCTACTTTATTTATTCAACAGGTTGAATAGAATATAAATGAGAGAGGGGGGCGGGGCCCTAGAGCTGCTGGCTCCTTGAGGAAGATGATCTCACATTCGTCAGCTTGTGGGATAAGTGATCAGAGAGCAAGTCGAAGAGGAGCTCTCTGAAATAAAAATACAAAAAAACACGAAATATATGTTTGTGCTATGTTTTATTATTTTAAATTTAGTTCCAATTTTTGAATTATTTGAAATAGAGGCGTAAAGAAGCCTTTATTTATTTATTTAGCTATATTTTCGTTTGATTTTAAATATCACTTGTATTCTTTCAAAAATAAAATATAAGATGGGGGACTAAAAATTAAAATCTCGGTGCATTTACATACATACCATCCAATTCTCACGTATTTACATATAAATCACCTACTTGCAAAATATGGAAAAATTATTCCATACGGACAACGTACGCAGCGCTGCGTACGGATAACGTAAATAACCAGCTAATAAACTCTGAGGTGATGTATTTCATGATTATCGGGAGGTTATTAGGAAGTTATTGCGGTATTATCCCAAATAACCAGCGAATACCTCCTAATAACGCCCCAATAACCTCTGCGATTTTATTTTTATATTTTTATTTGTTATTCAGAGTATTGTGAGGTTATTGGGAGGCTATTGCCTGCAATAACTTCTTAATAACCTGTCAATAACCCCGCAGTTTCATTTTAATGTTATTCACGGAGTTTTTATGAGTTATTAGCTGTGGTTATTTGCGTTGTCCGTACGCAGCGCTGCGTACGTTGTTCCTAAATATGAGGGGCGTTTGTTGAATGATTGTGGGAAGAAGATTTTATGAGTGATTACATGCACACTAGCCAAATCTAAATATTTATATATTTACCACCGAAAATTATATTTTTTACAGTTATATCACACAAATAATTTCTTAAAAAGAAAAAAATTTGAATTTTTTAATTCCGATAAAAATAATATAAATAAATAATAATATTTAGTTATTTCAAGTCAAAACGCGTCGAATATAAGCTACCAAATGTTTATTCGTGTTCAGAACTTTTGTAATTCGAGCTCATGAAAAATTATTTATTTTCAGCTCGTCTGTTTAACAAATTAATCAAACATGAACTATTTAGCAAGTCGAATACGAGCTGTTTGCGAATCACGGGCTTGTTTTAACAACCCTAAATAATGGGACAAACTTTTTAAATTATTATATTTTTGGGGCAATATTTACATACATATCACTAAATTCCTATGATCCTATGTATCTAGTTGTTAGGTCCCTCCCTTTTGGACGTTGTCACGTGGAAATATACTTTTTGGCTACATAATCAGGTGATAATTCTATGAGTGTGATGGAAGCTCTATTGGATGTCAAGTGGTGTTATGGCAAAAAGTTTTGAGTAGCATGAGATGAAAAAAATGGTGATGTAACACTGTGGTGGAAATTCCAATTGATAAATAATATTGTCAAATATTTTAAAGATGTTGTAGTGATCCATCAACTTAGAAGGACTCTTGGTGTGTAGATATTTCCTGGTAAGATTATAATTTGAGATGAACTTTATCACCCATAATGAATTGAACATCTAAGTGGTGATTACTAGTTCACTTACTCATGCAATTTTGGGCATTGAGCAATTGGTGGCTCGCTACCATATGGCTAAGTTTCTATCTTGGAGAAGGGTGTCGATGATTGCTACCTTTAAAAAATGTTCAATATAAGCACTTATGTGTGATGGTAAACTCTCTAGAGGGTTTGGAAAGGGGATTGTTGAATGGTTGTATGGTATGAATTATTGTAAGAGTATTTTGCTTATGGTAAGAGAATTGACCACTTCAAAACATTATCCATGGTGAACAAACAACTATATTACTCAAGTCCCTCGTTATTCAACTTTATTTGATCGTTGATTTAAAGAATAGTGATATGTGCTATGATGTAACTAGTCCCCATTATCTTGAATAGCCCTTTCCATAAGGAGTTAAAAAGAGCCAATTCGTATTAAGGATAATAGTAAGGGTTGATTTAAAATGTATTTTTGTTGCATTTAAAACACTTTATAAATGCATGAAAATGTGCATTATACTTTTACAATTTTATAGTAATGATTTTTTGATGTGATATTAAAGATTTGAGTGTTATCCATATAAATATCAAAGTTTAGTTGTTAGATAAGTAAATATATAAGAATTATGAGATATGTTTGTAATAAAATTATAGGCAAAAAAATTATGGTTGCTATTAAAATTAAAGTTATGAAAAAATTGGCCCAAGCTAACCCTCATTGAAATCGTTAAATGTTGAGATTGACAATTTAGTAATTTTAAATTGATAAGTGTTTTGAAACCACCATGATATTTAGAGAAGTGTTCCACGTATCCATCATATAAGTCAAGTTATATTACAATCATCCTAGTTTTGATATTTTCGAAAATGTAGCAAGTACTACTTTCAACATAAATATGATAATAATTTGTCATCATCAATTAATGAGTTACTGAGATTCAAATGCTGAAATAATGAGTGATCACGCAAGTTCTGATCTAAACACAAGCAAAGAATATATGATTTATATCAACCTAAGTGATTGATAATATGTAAGTAATGACTAACAACTGACAATTAACAAGTAAGCTTGGATGATCAATGGCAAAGGCATAAATTTTCCCTAATGATGCACATAAGTTAATTAGATAATTTAAAGGGGCTATAAGTTTAGTTTTTCAAATAAAAATACCAAGTAGAAAAAAAAATACTAATATATGCCTATTAGATTTTAAAACATATAAAAAAATTAGAAAGCTACAAAATTAATCGTTAAGTGTTAGTTGTGTATATTCATAAGAATTGTGCGGTTTTTAAGTAAATTTTCGTAAATATTTAATGTCTGTTTGCCAAAGCACTTATTTGGTCAAATGATTCTATTGCCCCCAAGAGTTATAATAATTAAAAAAAAAAATAATTTTACAAGCCGAGTATTCATTTTTAATTAATGACAAGAAATAAACTGACTTTAAGCAACTGAATTCACAAATTACAACTCCGAACATTTAAAATTAAAAAAAAATTAATTTTTTTTTTTGATAAGTACGAATTATATGTTCACTAAATTTATTTTAAGATGATGTTAAATCATTTTTTATTGATTAATTGTAGATTATATTATCTTATGACAAATGTAATGAAATAAAATCGATCATAACTAAATTTTAATTAAAGTATTGTTTCAATCCAAACTTGTGGCCAATTGTCCTCATACAATATGATTGAAAAATACCTTTATAATACTATATATACATAAACATTATCCTATATTTTGTTATCATATCCACATTCTATATAATATTCAAATTTAAGTTCACCGTTATTGTGATATATAATACAAAAATGACTTGTCAACTAATTTCCTTGGAATTTTATAGGGAAATTTACATATTTACCGCACCATGACTTTTAAGTATTTAAATATCTAACATAAGAATTTTGATATTTATATTAATAAAGTTTTTGATGCTATAAGCCCATAATGAAAATATGTTTCACTTTTGTAAAATTAATAATAAGAAACATAGTAATTTTTATGTGGTATTAAAAATTTGAGTAATAAGTTGGTGGTGTAAACGAGTTGAACTCGAACGAATATTAGCTCAGCTCTTGTTCAACTCGTTAAAAAATATCATTGTACGTGTTCGGATCGTTGATATTTTGAACACAAATTAAAACAAGATTTTCATTTTTATATTTATATCACTCCACATTTGCTTGAAAGGGGCATTACCATTTAGATTTAAACTTAATGTTGTAATATGTGAAAATATCAAACGAGTGGTAAACAAAATGAATACAAATTAAAACAAAGACAACAAATTTCCCTAAAACAAACAAATATCACAATTTTACTTTCAGTAATATTCTTTGGAATACGTTAAAAATGTAGAAACAAATAGACCTAAAAATAAGAAAAAAGATGTTTTGGAGAGAATATGCATCAGAGTTTGATATGGAGCCGCGGGATATGTACTCGGTCCCAAGCTTTCTTCTTAGTTTATTTCATTGTTCCACAAATAAGTCCTGAGGAAGAAGCAATGGGTGTCATTTTGATGTTATCAGTAATGCTGAATCCATCAAGTAAAAAATGGGACAAAGAAACATAAAATATTGCAGCAGATATGTTATTTTGTCGCTAATCCTGATTAATGGGAGAAAAAAATGGTTAAAATAATAAAATATCAGTAAGCTTGGAATAAGATCACTAATTAAGCAGCTTAAAAAAATAAATATAATAAAAAAAGGAAACTGGCTAAAGCAAATCTTATTTCTTCCTAATAATATTATAACCTAACACCTAATAAAAAAATATAATTATTTTCAAGGGATTACTTTGACAGTTACCTTTTCACGCCAAGTGTAGTGCAGATACATATACATATGGTGACAAAGTAGAAGAAGACATTTGTCAAAACTAACTTGTTAGGTGTCCTTCATGATGCCAACAATGGAGCAATGTTGTCATCTATTTCAATTATTGACATTTTATGTCGAAGACTAGAAGGGCCTAACGGGAGACTAATGCAAGTAGAGAATGACTAAAAGCTGCAAGATCAATATGAGAAGAAAGAAAAAAGATATGAGATTTGGGTTACAACACAGCTCAAAAGGGAATTACAACACAACAACAACAACCTCTAGCGAGGGCCGGTTGAGAATATCTGACGACAATGGTGGCATCGGCAAAGCAGCAAGGAGATGGGAAGTGTTGTTGGTTATACAGTAGGTTGGGAAGGGGATTTAAAGTCTGTTAGGCACAGCTGCGTCTTTTCAGCATTTCAACAGCAACTACACTGCCCAGAAAGCTGCTGCGGTGAAGCTGCTGCAGAAAAGCTGGCTGTCTCGTTTATTACAATTGTGTGAAAACAGCTGTGGGACAACTATTTCTAAAAAAATGACCAGTCTACCCCTATTTAGTAAAATTTTTTTTAACAGAAATGTGGCACCAATTACTTGTGTGTGTGCTATTAAGTTCTTGCTCCCACGGCTTTCCAAAACACCAGAGGCTGAATAAGAAAATAACGAAATAAATATCATTATAAAGTGTCGGGCATAATTTAATATGTATAATCATAATGACTAGATTAAAAGATGTATTTTTTTTATTTTTATGCGTTAATCTTAGATATATATATATATATTAATTTCATCTTATTTAATTATTTATATTGTCTGAGAGAGATTGTGATATAACTATGAAGTATAAAGTTTTACTATTTTTTTTAATTTCATCTTATTTTTTTATTTTATCAGCTAAGTATTAAATTAAAATTTTTTAGCTGATTTTTCATTTTCCCTCAAATTCTGCTCAGCCATTGATCATGACCTACAAACATTTTTTCCCACCCAATACATATCATAATATAGTTGTTCTACATTAAATAATTAATCTATATCATGTTGCAAACATGCTCTATATCCTTAATCTTCCTAACATGAGAAACAAAATACAAAGTATTTTCTATCTTTCCTGGAACATAGGTTCATACTTTCTCTTTAAAAGTTCAACGAGCCCTGAAGGTGCAGTACTTGTAGTAAAAAATAACCAACAGGAATACACTGAAACTATGAACGGCAACAACAAAAAAAGCTGAATATGAAAATTTGCCGTGATTTGCATAAAAAGCAATTCACTTCAAATACTAATTAGCTAAGATATCCGGAAATCTGCTAATAAGCAGCATATAAAAATCGCTAGTTTTGAATGTAGTCTCATGTTAGTACCTTTGGGAGAACTAGTGTTGACAGGACCACCTAAAACGTCTCGAGTACTGAAAAATAATCATATTATCACATATGGATTATAAATAACTGTTCATTTATCATTCAAAAATGCATCATCTAGTTGTTCAATCTATCGTCTGTCATATACAAATGGAAGCAAACTTATGCTAATGCATACACATGGGCAATGGAATCATAAATGCTGTGTCTGTGTGAAAGAGAGATGGATATATATATATATATATATATATATATATATATATATGTAATGAATCCGAAAGAACATATAACTCTTAAACATACATTCTGTCCTGAAAACGTCATTTCCGTTAAAAATATTTTTATTGCATAAGCAAAGATAACTGTTATGAGAATGTATGGAAGTTTAAGCACTTTTAACAGACTCAAATGGGTTCATCTCTGTGATATGATTTCTTCAAATACGAAGAGCATATTCAATGCCTAGTCCAGGAACAACCTGAAGATGGCTCTTTAAATGATAAAGTGTGAGGCCCTTTATGTTCATCAACCTCATTATGGTCTTCGGTGTTGCTTCTGCAAATTTAAGGAAAAAAAATAACAGAAAATTGAGGCACCATATAGAAGCATGAGCACGTTAAAAGGAACAAAGAATTATCTTAATCTTTGTGCATTGGATGTAAAACGAGTTGAATGCCAATTAAAAGCATTGACTGCATGAAACAAATGCCTTAACAAGAACAGAATTTTCATTGATGCATCTGAAACTTATTGTAAAGTTCTTTCATCGTGAATTACAGAAAAGAAAACACTCGGATAAAATCGAAGAATTCATGCAGATCTAATCACCATAAGAATTCATGCAGATCTAATCACCATAATGAGAAACTGGCTGATTGGCCATATCGCAGACAAAAAAAGAAACAATTAAATGGGAACAATAAAAAAACTTCAGGTTGGCGAGTCACACTCCAGACCATCTATTGGGGAAAAGAAATTGCGCAAAGGCAATAACAAGCATGTGTAAAATACCATAAAACTGAGGGACATGAAGATTCACATGACTCAACCGTGCTAGCTTATGTTCACAGCAAAGAGATACCTTTACACAACTCTAGAGATGAAAATGATACAAAAATTATTTGAATATATACATCTATATGAGATCATATAATGATGTAATATTACCTAAAATATAATATCTCATGCCTTTCGTTTCTTCTTTATGAAAACAACCTAACCAAGCCACAAGTTTCTTCACCCATGGCTCCTTTCATCTACACTTCATCCAACCTTGACAACATTGACATCGACAACTGCCACTCAGCAACTTAATGTTTGTTTGACGCTAGCTCCAGCCATCAGTCTTGAGGATAAAAAGTTTCATCTGCCTCAAGTAAATTGCTGTCTAAGACATGACAGCTAGTCTCCTCAAAATCTCCCACCAGTTGCAGCCTCCACCACCACCATAGGCCCTTATCAATGAAAGGGTCTCATCTACACTCCTTTGTCGTTAAACATGTGCTTCAACCTAATGACTATTTCTCAGCTCTGATATAAAACAGCTATCACCTAACATATGCTCCAACACACTGACGAAGACTGCTGGCCACCAAGGGATCTGCCCAAAGTTATTTGTTGGCCTTCTTGAGGGAAATGACAAAAAAACCTATTGTTGATGATAATATCTTAATCCAATAGCTTTTATATTTTTAGATCTTAGTGGGGATTAATACGGAAAGATTGCTAAATTTGTGACCGGATTTCAATGGGTCACATTGGCCTCATAAAAAAATTAGGAGTACAAGGATTAAAAACCTCTATCGTTTGAAAGAATCAGAAAGCACACTTTTTTAAAGATTTAAATATATTATTATTATAGTTACCATTTGTTCAAATCATCTTATATTGATAAAAAGTCCACAAATCATTTTGAAATGGAAGTCAAAATACAATTTAGATGTATTACTCATCACTCTAGCGAAAATCAGAAAGCACTTATGGAGACACATTACAGAATTTAGAATCTTCAAATGCTAACATACTTGAAACTATTCAACTAAATGGAGTTGTGTATTGGAATCAAAAACACACTTCAGCAATTGAGGAACTTGGATAATGAAACCAAGAATATTCTGCCTGATAATGCCTTTATCACTGGTTGAGATCATTTGATGTTCACCTGCATTTGTAAATAAAATTAAAACTTCTAAAATTTCTTGCAATGCAAAATTATATGATGCTAAATCCTAATTTATGGTCCCTACCATGCTCATCAGGTGACCAGTTCTTAGCCACAAAAGTTCTTGAAATGAATCACACAAAAACAAAACAAATAGACCAAGCTCAAAAGAATAATCATATTAGCACAGT
Organism: Papilionanthe hookeriana x Papilionanthe teres; assembly: GCA_022702705.1. Classification (NCBI taxonomy): domain Eukaryota; kingdom Viridiplantae; phylum Streptophyta; class Magnoliopsida; order Asparagales; family Orchidaceae; genus Papilionanthe; species Papilionanthe hookeriana x Papilionanthe teres. Next base: position 44,120,991 of record CM040423.1, on the reverse strand, counting down.
TATCGATCAGTCAATCGTTGCAGATGATTTAAGATAAGAGCAAAATGATTGGTGAATACCTTATTGAGACTATCCTCTGCTGCCTTCCGCTCCTCTGGATTGGGGCACAACATAGCCTATATGTTGTGAAATTTAGAGCGAACAAAACACAAATCCAGAAGAAGAACACAGAGATTTACGAGGTTCAGCAAAGATGCCTACATCCTCAGGAGCAGAGCGCGAATTTACTATTTCAGAGGAGTTACAAGTTCGGTTCACATACCCATAGGGTCACACATCTATTTATAGATAAAAGCTACGGATAAATTACTAAAACGCCCTCGCTCCCCCAACCCACTAAATTCCAAGAGATATTCCTTTTCACTAGGAGACACCTCTTTATTCCAAGAGACTCCAAATTTCCGGTATATGAGCCATACATAACAAATCTCCACCTTGGCGAATATTTAACCCCTTAGGAGAAATGCATCACCCCGTATATGAGTCATACCTAACAAATCTCCATCTTGGCGAATATCCAGCCCCTTACGAGAAATGCTTCATGGAGTTTCTTACACCATAGAGGGTTGGTCAACCATGCCAATTACAACACTTATCCTGTTCGCACCAACACCTCGGTGACTGCTGTCTCGCGAGCTCCGAATCCCTTCGCGCTTATACGCGAAATACCTCTGGGAAACCCCTGTTCGCGAATACTCATGGCTGCTCGCTTCTTGTATCCTGCCGAACTCCACCTGTCGCAAATCCTCATGCGACGAACTGGCGAATTTTGCTGGTCGAACTCCTCTATTGGCAAAACGAGGCTCCCGTTCGCGATAACAGCACGCGAACTCCTCTCCTCTGTGAAACTGATAAACCATGCGACAGCCTCCTTTCCTGGTCACGAACTCCAGCTCGCCGAACGTCTTCCCGCAAGCAATCGCGAATCGTCATGACACCCCCTGCGAACCAGAAGCACGCCCCTACGAACTGTCATGACTCGAAGAACCGCAGGAACCGTCGCTGCTCCACCTGTTCCGTGTGAACTGTCGCGCCTGTGGAACCGCTTCACCGTTGAACTGCTTCCTGTCCGAACTGCTCCCATCCGAACTGCACTATTCGCAAAACATGATTCCTATTCACCAGAACTAATCCTTATGCAACAAACTGACGAATTTGCTGGCTCCACCTGTCACAAATCCTCATGCGACAGACTGACGAATTTCGCTGACTCTACTTGTTACAAATCTTCATGCGACAAACTGACGAATTTCACTGGCTCCACCTGTCGCAAATCCTCATGCGACAAACTGACGAATTTCGCTGGTTCCACTAGATGTAAATCCTCATGCGACAAGCTGATAAATTTCGCTAGCTTTACATGTCACAAATCCTCACGCGACAAACACGAATTTCGCTGGCTTTTCCTGTCGCAAATCCTCATGCGATAAATGACGAATTTCGCTGGTTCCATATGTCGCAAATCATCATGTGACAAACTGGCGAATCACTGACTCCACCTGTCGGAAATCCTCATAAGACAAAATGTATTTCGCCAAACTGCGAAACTGTACCTTGTCAAACCGCGAAACTGTTCCTCACCAAACCGCGAAACTGTACCTCATCAAACAACGAACTGTCGTGCCTGCTCCGCCTCCTCTGCTCGCGCGGAACTTGTGGAAACCTGATGTATTCGCCGAATTGTTCCTGCTCGTCGCTCTCGATCGAAATGTCGATGTGGTCCTCCGATCTATTCCTGCGAGCCAATTGCGATTTGCGAATGCTTCCCTTGCTGAACTCCTCGACAAACTGCTCCGCTCCTGCTGAATTCCTTAGTTAAATTTTCAAACTTGCTGAGGCCAAAATTTCTTGCTCAAAATCTTTCCAAAAAATTTCTTTTCCAACAATATTTTCTTAATTAAAATTTCCCATAATTAAGATTTTCAGAAAAAATATTTTCCTTTTCCGCGAAACATAAATTTCCTTTTCCAGGGGATAGACCCGAAATTTTCTTTACTGGTGCCGAAATTTCCTCTCCCCTGAATCTTTCCGAAATTAATTTCCTGATTAGGAATTAATTTCCTGATTAGATTTGATTACTCTTTCCAAGCTTGCCCTCAGCTTGCCTTTCCTGCTACCGCGTCCAAATTAATTTCCTGATCCGAAATTAATCTCTGATTAAGGAATAATTTTGATTTTCCTTGCCGCAAAAGGAACCTTCCTCCACGTCCAGAATGCATAAATTAGGGAGGAATATTCCTCCTAGATTCTGATTAATCTCTCTGCCTCCTGATTAGGAAAATCCAAGATTCTGTCTCGCAGCTGAAGCCTGGGAGAACCCTCGGGCGAATCCGAAGCCAAAAGGACGTTGCGCGATGCCTTACTCCTCCTCGCGCGCCAGGCAGAGCCTCTCTGCGAATCTGAACCTGCTCGCACGAATTGCCAAGAATCCTTATCGCGAACCCTTTGCCGAACAATGCCGCGAACTCCTGATATCGCGAACTTGCTCGCCTTTGTCGCGCCCTGGGCCGCGCACCACGATCGAACTGCTCCGCCTCGATCGCCGAACCTCGCCGCGAACTCCACCGGCGAGTCTGCCAACCGCCGCTCAACCGCGTCTACAACCCGATCCTACTCCTGTCTGGATCTGAAATTCCTTCTGCGGCGCCGGGCCAAAATTCTCTCCTCTGCTGCAAACCAAATCTCAAAATCTTCTGCTTCTCTGCGTCGATTTCCTCCGCCCTCGAGCCAGGCTCTGATACCAATTGTTGTGAAATGTAGGGCGAACAAAACACAAATCCAGAAGAAGAACACAGAGATTTACGAGGTTCGGCAAAGATGTCTACATCCTCGGGAGCAGAGCGGCGAATTCACTATTTCAGAGGAGTTACAAGTTCGGATCACATACCCATAGGGTTACACATCTATTTATAGATAAAAACTATGATAAATTACTAAAACGCCCTCGCTCCCCCAACCCACTAAATTCCAAGAGACATTCCTTTTCACTAGGAGACACCTCTTTATTCCAAGAGACTCCAAATTTCCGGTATATGAGTCATACATAACACTGTAGAATGAGAGCGAGGCCTGGGAGGTTCAATGCCGCGGAGAATGGAAAATAAGAATCCCTATCTGGTGATCTGAACTAGGAATCAAGACAAAGAAGCAAATCCTAGGGTGTCTTATTTCACTTCTCCTTGCGGTAGAAATGGAGAGAACAGCAGCTGGTGGTGGAGAAGGGCGTCGAACTGGAGGTGCATTGCTCCCCGAACATGGGCAGAGATATGCTAGCATCATCCAAGCGGCGGACGACGAGCGGAGCACCTTTCGACTTCCGTGGTTTCTCTCTTTAAGGGCAGCTGCAACTTCTCTACTGTTAAGGAAGTCGAAGATTGGCGGGAAAGAGAAGAATAAAAACTGTGAAGGCGTGAAGGCGGGCGTCAGGAGAAGGGCATACACGTAAAAGTAAAAGAGAATTGTCGCAGTAAAAACCGACTGCGGGAGGGATATGGCGGCCTGTGTTCCGCTGCACGTCGGGCCGCCGCGATCAAATCATCGCCCGAAATAGGGGAGCTTTGTGGGGTGACGCTGCGCCGCACAAAAAAATCCCCCCAAACGGGCCCTTAGTGGGCAATTTGAGAGTTAGAGGACTGGGGCGACAAGAAAGGCTGCCGGTAAGGGACGGCTGAAAGTAGGGTGATGGCTGGATAGGCAAACAACAAGAACTACTGCAGGTAAAAAGGAGTCAAATTCTGGTTGCCGATTGGATGCGTTGGACAGCGAGCACCGCTGTAAGGAAAGGGGGCAGTAGGCCAATAGGAAGGAGTAAGGGTGGCCAACACCTAAGGGAGGGAAAGGAGAAGGGATAGAGAGGAGAATAGGAGAAGATACAACACCACTTTAGAGCAGGATATAGCTGAAGCACCATATGTCCTCGAATACAGGGCTGGCGGCAGTGTAACCCTTTCTAATTGTAGCTCGATCCAGCAAGGAGCTAGACCCGCAATCTCTAGGTTGGTTTTGTCGGTCCATCGGCCAGCCGCATCGGCCAGCCGCATCGGCCAGCCGACTAACCGGCTGGCCTCCTCAGCCCCGCATTACCTAGTAAAACTTTTAGAACATAATTTTTCAAAAAAAGAAAAGGCATAATATCATAATTTATTGTTTCTCAAACTAGAAGAGCACAAAATGTAGTTCATCTCTGAGGGAAAGCACAATGTTTCTATCTATACCACTATTATACCGACATTATACCACTATTTTTTTAAAACAAGGTAAAACTTTTAGAATAAAAATTTTCAGACTAATAAGGTGCATATCATCATAATCTATTGTTTCTCATATCAAAGGAACAAGAGATGTGGTTCATTTTTAGAAAAAATATAATATATCCACCTATACCACCACTATACCTCCACTTTTTTTAAAATATGGAGAAACTTTTGGAACAAAAATTTTCAGATTAATAAGGTACATAATATCATTACCTATTATTTCTCAAATCAGAGGAGCAAAAGATATGGTTCAAGTGTGAAAAAAACACAATATATCAATATTTACCACAACATTTTAATAATATTTCTGAAACATGATAAAATTTTTAGAACAAAAATTTTCAAACAAAAAAGGAACTATGCACATTTACCTATTAAGTATTTATTATATGCAATACCAAACAACTATTTTAATTCCCTTCCTTGAATACACCCATAATTGACAACTCATAAGTTGTCTCTTTTAATTTTTTATGCTTACCCGTGAAATTTCCTTTCCATATTATATTTGCATATCTGATAGCTTATGAGCAAGAAACCAACATGAACTTCAAATAAATGAGACCATGTAATCAATGACATGAAATGCTTTTCTTAGCTTGAATACTCAAAAGTGGGACAATGGGTTCAAATGGAAATATTATCCTTGAACAGTAGACACTAGTTGTGGAAGACACCAGCTTTCTAAAAGCCTTAGGTAACAACTAGCCACAAAGTCCCTCATGTTGTGGTATATATATAGAATGATCGACGAAGAAAGCAAAAAATAGAACGAGAAAATTCACACCAGAAAAGAACACACAGAGCTTTAAGTGGCTCGACAATTTTTGCCTACGTCCATACAGTTGCACAGTATTTTATTGCTTAAGGATTAGACATTGTCAATCGGCTAGACAATTACAAAAAAGATCTATTTCTGTCTTCCTCTCTCTCTCCCCTCTTTCTCTATATCTTTCTCTATACTCGAGAGTCACTACACGACCGAAGATAACTCCAAAGAAAGGATCAAGCAAGCACCTTACGATTTCTCCTCTTACTGTCGTAAGCCAACACATGAAGAAGAGCAAAGCTAAAAAGCCAATGCCTGCTATGTCCTCCGCCTCCCAAGACTGATTCTTCCTCAGACTTCACCGCTCTCAACTACTAAAGTAGGAGTCCAAAACAAAGGAAAAAACCTTGCGATATCTTCTTCGTTTGAACTGGAGAGATCGCTCAGTCTTCCCTTTCTTCTTCTGTGTTTCGTGAAAACGAGGAGGATGGGCTTTCTGTTTGTGAAATTAGGGAGGCGGGGTGTTTTTCGGTTCGCGGAAATAGGAGAGGAGCGTAGCAATGCTTCGCTTTGCGGGAAGGCGGGATGCAGAAGGCGGAAGAAGTTGATCTTTTTTTTTAAAAAAAAAAAGAAATTTGAAACCAGGCTCCTCATGACACCTCACAGCTAACCAATCATTCCCATCCACTCACCACTACCGCAAGCAAACAGATTTTAGTCAGCTAGGTAGCTTGAGCAAGCAGAGTTGTGGGGGTTCGAACATCCATATCTTTAAATAGTAACAAAAGCCAAAGCAAGTTATTGTCATATCATAAAATAAGCAAATCATCTGGAGTTAGCAGAAATAAACAACATTCCCAACGGCTAAAACTATGCATGCATGATAAAAAGAATACACATTATACCATGATCCTATTAATGCGGGGCCTCGAGATGTTGATGCTTAGAACCGTACCTTGCATTTTAGAAGTGTTATTTCCAAAAGGCACAAATCAATAATTTTATATACATCGCCATGGTGGCAGGCCTCTTTACCAGGTATGGATTCTTTGCTTTTTTATTGAATGGTCTCAAGGTCAAAATGATGTCAACCTTCCCATAACTCCTAGAACACCCTCGAAGATGCCCATTCAGGATGACAGTTAATCATCATCATCAGTATTATGAATCTTTTATTAGTATTATTCTTCTTCTTCTTATTATTATATTTAATTTTTTTCTATGTTTAAAGTGTGAATACGCACATCATAAACTTTGCAATTTCATGAGGAAATACATATGCTAATTGAAAGAGCAACATACCCTGACAGTAAAGAGAATACTAGTGTCGAGGACTTATTGGCCAGATGCAATATGAAGCCTCTCAACATAACCAGCACGAGGAGACTTAACAACATGCTGAAACAATCAACACCAAGATTAGTTCATGTAGAATAGGTTCATCAAGAAGAAACTAAGGAGTATAAAACTAAGGTCCAGCCCACCTCCATTTTCATGGCCTCAGCAACTAGAACTGGCTGTCCTTTTTCAACCTTTGCCCAGTTATCTATCAAAATTTTGACCACTAAGCAAGCCATAGGTGCCAACACACTCCCCTTTAGGCTGTGAAGCCGGCTGAAAACTAGGTTTATGATCACTCACATCATTATTGGAATGATCAAGACTCACAGATTTTCGGTAATGATGGTGATGTTACCCGTGCCATATATGTATGTGGTTGGCAATTATCCTGATGGAAAAGGAGAATTGCCTCTCGCTATAATATTATGATGATTTTTGTGCAGAATATATCAAACTGAATTGCTAGAGTTGATATATAACGAACTGTTGAGAAATTTAGGGCGAACAAAAGGCAAATCAAGAAGAACACAGAGAATTAATGAGGTTTGGCAAATATGCCTACATTTTTGGGAGCAGAGCGACAAATTTACTATTTCAGAGGAGTTACAAGTTCGATTTAATACCCATAGGGTTACACATCTATTTATAGATAAACCCTACAGATAAATTACTAAAACGCCCTCACTCCCCCCAACCTACTAAATTCCAAGAGATACTCATTTTCACCAGAAGCATGCATCTTTATTCCAAGAGACTCCAAATTTCCGGTATATGAGTCATACCTAACAAATCTCTACATTGGCGAATATTTAGCCCCTTAGGAGAAATGCATCACCCGGTATATGAGCTATACCTAACAAATCTCAACCTTGGCGAATATCCAGTCCCTTAGGAGAAATACTTCATGGAGTTTCTTACACCATAGTAGGTTGGGCAATCAAGCCATCTGACCTGACTTAATCAATCATGCTATAGCACCCAAAGCACTTTACTGTTCGCACAAAAATTTAGCTGAACTACTGCGAACACCTTGCCCGAAGCCTTTTTCTGTTCGCGTCAACGCCTTAGCCGAACTCCACCTGTCGCAACTCCTCCTGCGACGAACTTGCGAACTGTGCTTTGCCTCTGTCGCGATTCACTTGCCGCAAAATCACCTGCAACAACTTGCGAACTTCGCTGACCAAACTCCTCTATTCGCAATACATGATTATTATTCACCGGAACCAAACTCCACATGTTGCAAAATCACATGCAAAAAACTTGCGAACTCAGCTAGCCAAACTCCTTTGTTCGCAAAACATGGTTCCTATTCAGCGAAACCAAACTCCACCTGTCGCAAATCCTCATGCGACAAACTAACGAATTTGCTGGCTCCATCTGTCACAAATCCTCATGCGACAAACCGATGAATTTCGCTGACTCTACTTGTCGCAAATCCTCATGCGACAAACTGGCGAATTTCACTAGCTCCACCTGTCGCAAATCCTCATGCGACAAACTGCACCTCGCCAAACCGTGAAACAGTACCTCGCCAAACCGCGAAACTGTTCCTCATCAAACAGCGAAATGTCGCGCCTGCTCCGCCTCCTCTGCTCGCGCGGAACCTGTGGAAGTCTGCTGTATTCGCCGAACTGTTCCTGCTCGCCACTCTCGATAGAAATGCCGAACTGTTCCTCCGATCTATTCCTGCAAGCCAATTGCGATTTGCGAATGTTTCCCTTGCCGAACTCCTCGGTAAACTTCTCCGTGCCTGCTGAATTCCTCAGTTAAATTTTCAAACTTGTTGGGGCCAAAAATTTCTTGCTCAAAATCTTTCCAAAAAATTTATTTTCCAACAATATTCCCATAATTAAGATTTTCAGAAAAATTAATTTACTTTTCCGCGAACCAGAAATTTCATTTTTCCACAACAAAGTCAGGGATTTCCTGCCTTTCTCCACCGCATTCAGCAGAAATCGGAAATAAATTTCCTGATTTTCTTCCTTAGAAATAAATTTTCTTCCAACGGCAACAACAAAGATCCTCTCTCAGGGAAATTTTCTTTCTTTTATGCGAAGATTTATTTAATCGAGTCTCCCTTAATTAATTACCTTAATTGAGCTTCCAATTTTCTCCTTAATTAAGTCGCTTAATTAAGCATTTTCTTAATTAAGCTTTCATGTTTCCTATCCACGCGCTTCCGACAAAAGGATTTCCTAATTAAGAAGGGAATATTCCTTGTAGGATTTCCAAAGATTTCCTTGCCTTCCTTCTCGGCCTCCAGCAGCTCCTTACGGTCGTTCCCTGTCACCCCTCTAAAATCTCTTCTCTGACTCCAGGCGGATGCCTACTCGAACGCCGCCCGGGCTAGATGTCCTGCTCAGTCCTGCCGAATATCGCACAACTGCTTCGTCCCAGCCTGAGTCGCGAACTCCCAACAAGCTCCCAGGTCTTGAACTGCACGCGAAAAACACTTCTGCCTGGTCTGATCGCGATCTCCTACCGAACTAACTGGTCCACTCCTGGCTAGCACGATCTCCGCGGACGGCTCCTGCTCCGCGAACTCCCTGCAGCACCGAACGAACCTGTTGCTGGCGACCACGATCAGCAAACGCCCGCGACCTGCCTCTGTCTGCCCACGATCTCCTGTTCGGCCTGGAACCGACCGAAGAACTGCTGGCTTGCTGGATTCTCGCGCGAACTCCACCTGCGCGGCAAAACTCCTCCACTCGGCTGAACTTCGCTCCAGAACCGCTCGCTGAACTGCTTCTGCGACGAATATCACGCCGCTGCCTGTCATGCACGCTTCTCGTCGCAGAATCGACGAACTCCACCTGCGTCGCGCGAACCCGCGACGTTCCTCCTGCAGCACCTCGCCGAACACTCGAATCTGCTCCTGTCCGGATTCGGAATTTCTCCTGCGGCACTCTGCGAACTTATCACGCAGAAACCGAACTTCCTCCTCTGCCGCAAACCAAATCTCAAAATCCTTCTTCTCTTCCCTGCGTCGATTACCTTCGCCCTAGAACCTAACTCTGATACTACTTGTTGAGAAATTTAAGGCGAACAAAACGCAAATCAAGAAGAAGAACACAGAGAATTAACGAGGTTCGGCAAAGATGCCTACAACCTCAGGAGCAGAGCGGCAAATTTACTATTTCAGAGGAGTTACAAGTTCGATTCAATACCCATAGGATTACACATCTATTTATAGATAAAACCTACAGATAAATTACTAAAACGCTCTCGCTCCCCTAACCCACTAAATTCCAAGAGATACTCCTTTTCACCGGGAGACACGTCTCTTCATTCCAATAGACTCCAAATTTCCGGTATATGAGCCATACCTAACAAGAACGTACTACTCTGAGAAATTGACCTTAAAATATCGTGCCAAAGTAATATGGTTGCTCAGTCCACCAGTTTCAACAATGAACTTGCACTCACCCAAATGAACGACTTTGATCTCCATGACAGGGGAATCCCCACCTTCAAACTGCCCATGACATAGTTTTGAGACTAAGAAATTTAGGGTATGTATAAAGAACTCGTACTAAATAGGTGAAAAGAAGCATACAAGTATGAGATCTCAAAAATTGATTTAAGATTTATAGAAAGAATAGCAGCATAGGATGAAATAAAGGCACAAGTTACACGGAAAAGAAGGCTTAAATGCATAAATTATGATCATATAAGTTTACATCCAAGACGAATGGATTACTATGAGTACTAATCTGCTAACACTGCTATTTACCAGTATCAGTTCAAATTCAAGCGCATATTTAGCACCTCAACTAAATATCTTCCTTTCGACACACAGTTGATGACCAGTTTCAAGGGTTCAAGTTCATTCTCCCACTCAAGTTCATTCTCCCACTCAAGTTCTATCAAACACTTAGCAGAGTGATGCATTTGAAAAAGTGGATTAGAATACCACAATGAAACCAATTTGTCCCCACCTGCAAATGTTAATTTACTTCGGATTCTAACACAGCACTAGCTGAAAAAGACTAAAAAACAAGTTTGACAAAGATATAGCCAACCAGCAAACTTTTCCTTGTAGGTATTATGGTTCTTTTCACAGATGCATGCTGCAAAAAAGCTGCACCAAGTTTGGAGGAAGTCGATGTCAGAGCTGCTATATTAACTCCTGAATCAATGAAAAGATCCTCTTTGAAATGCTCAATGAAATGTGTTTCAACTAAGCCCTTCTCAAAAGCCCAATGGTTTGCAAGTTTGTACAGAAAATCTATATTAGTCGGCAAAGCTGCAACCAACATTCATACAAGAGCAAATGCAATGTAACCATTACAGCTTTCCCAAGAGCAACCATAGAAAAGAGGCAACACAGCAACTGTAACTCCAAAGTCTACCATTGGATGAGATTGTCCAGAATTAGCAAATCAGAATTCCAAATATGTAGTTTACCTCCCTATCAAATGATTTGAGCCAATATTAAAGAACGCTTGCATTGAAAGGTTAAAAAAAAAGTAAGTTTTAAAAAGTAGAAAAAATGAACAAGATCTACACATAACTAAGAAGGAAATAAGGTTACAGTTAACATTGTGCCATGATTACATGTATAATAAGGAAATCATGCAACTCTAAACCCGAGGAAGAAATGTAACTAAATATTTTGTATTCAGCACTACACAACAAACTTGAAACTATGACAAACCTGAAAGGTTAGCAAGCAGTCCTTCAGTTTGACTAATGCAGCTTGTCGATATTCTCCCCACACTACAAGCTTAGCTATCATAGGGCCGTAGTGCATGCTAACCGTGTCTCCCTCCTTCACTCCTGTTTCAACTCGCACTAGTTCCAATATGTATTTAGAATGCAACAATTTGGGTACAAAAATTTATAGCTTAATTCACAATCCACAACTTAGGAGCATTACATGCTCGAGAAATGGAGACTGGATGGTGGTAATGGAGTGAACCAGTTGCAGGGAGGCATGCCCTATCGCCAAAATAAAAAAACATATCAAGATAAATTACACGCTAAAAAATCAGTTAAAAGCACAAACAAAATTGACCTGCACGAGTTACAATCATAGAAAATACTTGAGAAAATTATTTTACCAGAAGATAGCTGAAGCAGCTAGAACATGCCACAAGTAAAAAAAATAATAGAGAATGTACAACGTCAAACTCAGAAAATAGCAAATCAACCGAAACATATGAAACATTTTTCTCACTATTTCTATATGTATTATGTGGGATAAATCTGCTACAAAAATATTTTGTGTTAAGAAATGCATGCAAAAATATCATTCCACTATTTGTAGCCACTCAATGAATTTATCTGGACCCAAATATGGCTAGTCAATCTTCACTCTAAAATCATGTCATCTCCTCTGATATTCAATGTAAAACTGCCGGGGTATTGATTCTTTATCATTTAAAATTTCTTGATATGAGAGATTCACTTCATTCTCTCGATTCGGTGAGTCGCCATTATGGTTGTGGGTGATCTCTCAAAGTTGTCTTCTCTCAACAGCGGCAAGATTTTATTTCAATTGGAAAATCTCCCTTTACATGTCTTCCATCATAAGCTATTAGACACCCCTTTACAAGTGTCCCTTAGGTAGAATTGTGTCATTTTCTCTCAACAAAGGTTTCAAAAGATGTAGCATTGTGGATTAAAGATTGGCCGAGGGCCTAGATTTTAGTAGTAGATGTTGAGATAAATTTTCGGTGGAGGCAGAAATGCTATCTTGTTTGGGCAAGGAATTGAGGTAAGAATGGTTAGGACATTGAGTCGGTGGAAGATTTAGATAATTTGGATTTTAGGTTTAAACGCAATAAAGACAAATCCCTAAAAATATAGGATTTGTTAGACTCTGATATCAAATGAAACCAGAATGGGGCAACTAGTCGGCATGAGAATGTTAGAAAACGGGTTAGAAGGGTTGTAGGATGAGGAATGAAAGTGAAAACGCACAAACCAAATGTCGGAACAACTGTTTGGTGACTTTCCGACTTAAAAAAATAGCATGGAGAAACAATGAAAGAAAGATAAAACAGAGGTTCCACCACCTGTATTCTTCAAGATATAGAGTCACCACTTGAAAAAATTAAAAAGACTACAACTCTCCAAATATGAGAAAGCCGTAAGAGAAGTCTCCAAATAATATAAGCAAAACAAAAATCTGTCCAACCAATCCAAAACAAAATCAATATACAGTTGCAAAGCAAAGTAACATCAATACTAATTAAAATAATACTAAATAGGGGTTCATAGCCCGACAGTAGTCAAACAAATAGAAAAAATCGTGTTGTTTGGGACATCACGAGACAAAGCCATTCGTTCCAATCCACAATCGTAGATAACGTGAAACGCAATATCGTAGTAGCTTCTGCATCATCCAACAACACTCAATCAAGGTCAAAACTAAAATAGAATCAATTAATATATTAGTAGAATTATCTTTGTATGTCTCAAATACCCCTTTCTATAAAAACAAGTCTTTTCAAATTTACAAAAAAAAAATTAATAGAATGACTCATCGCTTATTTTATTTTCATTGATCTTTACTTGAAGATAAAAGACACAAAAAATTTTGTAGTTATAACCACAGTTTAGCCTCATGCACTTGGATAAATTCCTATGAATAAAAGATAGGGATTTTGTAAGAGTTACAATTAGAGTCGAATGATGAATGATAAAAAAGATGCACGACAATGCTATAGGATCACAAATAGACAGTGTGCATGAGATCAAAATTAGGATCATAATTGCGATGACAAGAATAATGAGCACAAAATGAGACATACGATCATGAAAGTAATGCGCAATCACATAAGTTATCACATAATTTTATAAACTTGGGGAGCTATTTCATAGCTTTTGATAAGGTCTGATATCCTTTTGTTAGGATTTTAAATCAACAAATTTATAAGGTAAGTAAAAATCAAATTTTGTGGCCTAAAAATAAAAATAACTTATTATCTTTGCATATTAAATAATAAATAAATTTTAAAACCTAGTTACAATATTTCTTAATTTGGATAACTTCCAACTCAAAACAAGATTTGAAATCAACTTCTTAAAACTACTAAATAATAGAAAATATATGCAATCACAGTTGTGTCCATAACATCAACTAACTGTAACACTGTTATTGCCGAAGAGTATTGTTTTGCCCATAACATCAACTAACTTTAACATTGTCGTTGTGGGGTCCCAAGCACTGGATGTGAAAAGTAGTAGGATGTGTTATGTAGTCGACAACCAACGTAAAATTTGTCGAAAAATTATGACATGAATGCTTTTGATCATTGTGTAAATGTTAAGGCGTCCCCGGAAAGCAACGTGTTGTGTGACCGATTACACTGAAAAGTGTGTAAGGGCCGCTACATCGATGTCCAGGTGTGGTGTCAAATAAGAAAGGGTTCCCACATTACGGACAGATGTAGATACAAAGTTAGTCCATGAAACTACTATTATAATAGGGTCTTGGAATATAGGTACTCTCACAGGTAAATTAACGAAATTAATTTATACTATGATTCATAGAAAGATAAATGTCTTATGTATTCAAGAAACTAAATGAGTTGGAGAAAATGCTAAAGAAATTGATAGCTTAAATTGTAAACTTTAGTAGTTATGTAAGAGTCACATTAGAAATGTTGTATGCGAACTAGAAATTTCATAAATCTCATTTTGGAAAATTTGGAATCATGACGGTTTTGTTTTATGAAAATTTGAAAATTTTACATAGTCCTGAAAATTATGAAACTATTGCTGCTTTGTTTTGTGAAAGTTCTGAAACTTCCAAAATCTCACGTTGAAAAATATAAAATGTGTGGTGGCTTTGTAATTGAAAACCTGAGACGTTTATTGCTTCGGCTTATACGATTCAGAAACCTCGTGAATCTCATTTTGAAAAACATGAAGTCGTTGCGGCTCTAGTTCGTGGAATTCAGAAATCTCTGATGTTCCATTTTTTTTTTTACTTTATGATTTTGTTGGTGGGAGATCAGAAAATTTTGATTGCTCTTTTCTCTTTAAAACAAATGTATACATGTGCGGATTTTGAACTCTTGTGAAATCTTACATACCACCAAATTCCTATGTTTTTACATATTTAACATCTACACTTTAATTTTTACATTCCACCTTTTCTATGCCTGAAAATATGTATTTTTAGAAGTTAAAGTGATGGTATTTTTTATGAGTGAAAGACTTTTGGTGGCATAAATGTATAAAATAAAAGTTAGAGTTTAGATATGTGAGTGCATAGGAATTGTGTGATATGCATCTAAAAGCTCATGACATTGCTTTTCTTCTCTTTGGGTATATAATGATGCATTTATGGTCAAAGCATAGATTTTTCTTGAACATCTACTTGTTTGATGATTTATTCTCATTAAACCTGTTACATGGTTTTGCACGTCACAACACAACATGGATGATTATCGCTTCATTATCTATATGTTTATCACTATGCACATATGATTACATCTTTCGCGACCTCAAATATATACAACATTCAATTATTCTCTATGCGCCATTACGAGGTAAATTTGGTCGCGATGAGATGTTGAGTATTCATGAAGCTACCCTGCAGTGGATGAAATGAATGACATTAAACTTTGCATCGGTGAGATCCATCCAAAACTTCTCGACTTTTCCTTTAAAATCCTTCCTCACCTTTGAATCCTTAATCTAAATATTGGAAAGTTAAAATTTGTAAAACTCGAATCCAAATGATCATTAATCAACGAAACAACAAAGTCTTAATAAAATTGGAATAGTTAAAAATAATTCAAATAATATTTGCAACATTCTTAAAATCATAAACATACAATTTTCATCAACAAACTTAACAGACAAAATCAACATTTCCTGCCATATGTCATCTTGATTTTGCAGTTAAATCATGCAAGCACATTACAACAGCCATATGATCATGCCAGAATTCATCCTAGCCTTCACTCTTACCAATTATTGCAATTTTTGCACACTTCAAAAATTCATTAATTAAATATATCATAAGAAAAACCAACAGTAATTGAGACATGAGTGTTATGTTACAACAGATTCTTAGCCAGTTACATGTTCATACCAAAAAAACATAAAACATTTCGAATAAATGAAACTACTATTACAATATGAAAGTAGCAATTACTACAACAATTATCAAACTCTAATAATATAAAAATGGCATGTTTAATCTTCTAATCAAACTTCTGCTAACAGTAAACTTTGTAATAAAACTATTTTCTGAACTACAAGCGTGCTTCAAATACATGGCTAATTATAAATCATAACACGCCAAATATAATAGTCACCAAAAGAAACCACTTCCGAAAATATATTACATTTTAATGACGTCCTAAAATTATAACTTTCATAAACCAAAATATCCATTTATTGTACAAACAACATCGATAAAATGTAATAAGTCTTAGTCTAGAAGGATCCATTACTTAAATTAAATACGTTTTTCAGAAGAACCTCTGAAAGAAAGTTACAACCATTCGAATTACTACAATTAATTCCCACCACTATCAAATTTTAATCTTATAAGCTTGCATTTAATATATTAGTTACTCCTTGATAGATATTCTAGATAATCTAATACTGTAGCTTGGTAAATATTAGATGATGCTTGCTCCTCTTCATCAAACCGCTTAAAATAGTTGCAACTGTCTTTTGTTCTATTCCCAGGACATTTATAAAACATTCTTTCCTATTTCTCACCTTTGTAAGCAGTGTATACTTACATTACAGATCACAGTGATAGCAAGTATGATGTTCTTGATTTGCTTATTATTCCCATCGACCTAATCAAACTTATTTTTTGTAATCTCAATTGACACATGAGAATTTTACTGCAACACATAAGCAGTTAAGCACATTAGCAGAGGGACAAAACTTGAAGCAACACAGATAACAACTTCAATTTTTTAAGTTTCAATGAGAGGTCATCGATGAACTTACTTGAAAGCTTGGAGATCTTTAGGGGGATCTCCATTAGTTTTGCCCAGACTCAATATGTAAATACATAAGAATTGAGTGGTATTTATACATCTAAATCAACCATTTAGAAATATGATATTTTGAGAAATTCCAATTTAAGTATTTCAATATATATTTTGGTACAATAATGCAATAACTATAACTAGAAATGAACATGCTAACTAAACAACTGATCTCCAAGATCCATAAGAAAGAAAAACTAACTGTTTCGTCTCACTTCATAATTTTGTTGACCAACTGTTGGGATGAACTTCAACAAGATAAGTAGACAACAATCTTTTTACCAACTCTTTGGTGCCTAGACAGAATAATTGAAATATTAATACTAAGCAAAAAAAAATCCTTTGTTTTATACATCATAGTAAAACAAAAGACAAAAAAATTATTGACTTACAACTATCTTGGTGAATATTAGAGGCATTGGAGGCAGCTAAAGTGCATCTTTTCATTCAAAAATAGAAAAATCAGCAAATATCCTGCCCGAGCTAAGATCTAAAATAAGAAAAAAAAAACGTATGATAAAGGGTCAGATCATTTCCTGTATTCATTGCTCCAACATCCGGTCACATCAAACTGCACCAGTTTCAATTCATTTACATGTTGCCCATTGTGCTTGTAGAAGTAGGCATATCTGCCTCTCAGTGTCGACCTCACGTTTGACTAGCCGCTCGTCATCGATTTCATGCTTGACCTGCTGCTGTCGAAGGAGTGACCACACAGACATAAGTAGTAGCTCATGTGTTTCTGAAGAAGTGAGGGGAAAAGAAGTCTCACTAGAGACTAATTTTGGGTGGTATTTCACTAATATTTAAGTTTTAGGTCATAGAGATGTATATATGAGTTTCTTCTGGTATGTATATAAATACTCCAAAATCTATCTATGACAGCTTTTCTGAAGAAAAAAATTATGATGAAAATTTTTTTATTTTTTTACAATCAAATTTACTTAATATATGATAGCCATATAAAATTATATTCAAAATAAAATAATATTTATCATTATTATAATAACTATTAAAATTACAATCGTTTTTATAAAAATAATGAGAAGGGGGAAAAAATAAAACCTGCATCAGATCTAACGGATCAAAGCAACCCCGAGGGTTTTGGGAGCTAAGCCGCGAACCCGTCGCAGAGGAATAGGTAGAAGACTACAGCGCAGACAAGTAGATAGGCTCAGCAGGAGTAGGATTCCCGATTCTTCACAGAACGAGTCAGCATTCGCGCGGACGAAAATAGCGGATCAAAGCACAAATCATAAGCCGGTAGAGCGAGTCTGGAGGAGACGGGTGAAGTAGGGAGTTTACAGAGCATATTAAAAATGGACTCTGCAGATAGAGATTTCTATATTCCTAACAAAAGCACTCACTGCTCTCGTCATTCGCTGCTTCTTTGCGGGGCTTTAGAAATCGGCAATGGAGATGGAGAAGGCTTACAGTTTGGAGCTGAATAAGAAGAAGAGAAAGTTCGAGTTGATCGACGATGGGGAGGTAGAAGAGCGCGCCTGTAAACGGCTCAAGACGACGCATGACAATGGCGACGCTGCTACACCTATGGAGCTGGACGATCCTCTGGAGGAGCGGGATGATCCAATGGACGTGGATGATCCGACGGAGGAGGTGGATGATCCGATGGACGTGGATGTTCCGACGGAGGAAGAGGTGGATGATCCGATGGACGTGGATGTTCCAGTCGTTCCTATTTATGCATTTCTATTAATTCCTGTAAAAATAATAAATTAATATTAATGAAAGATTTTTTAATGTCTCTTTCAATTTATTTGCATTTATAAAGTGTTTTTATCTAAAAAGCATAGGAAAGCATATATATATATATATATATATATATATATATATATATATATATTGGAATTGAAGATAGTAATGCAAAATAAGCAGGCAATTTAATAATATACAGTAAAATTAATATTATAGCATTTGAAAGAATAAGAGGTGACCAAAGATTCTTAATTAATCTGACATAGGATATGATTGAGATATCTTACTATTGTAAATGTTAGAATAAGATTTGCTTAATTCTTGTGAGCTTTTATATATTTTGTAATTCTTAAGATATCTTGTAAAATAATGCAGATATAAATCTATGCATTTGAGCACGCCCTTTTAAGTTTATGAATAATAGCAATAGTAAGTTTATAAGTTTTAGCGCTAGATAACTATTTTTCTCTTAGCTATTAATAAAATGAAAAATAGAATTTCTATCCTCATTTTTTATTTTATATAAACATTATCTCTTTACCTATCCTTTAAAAAATAAATTATTATTTTGGGAGCTCATACTAAACCATATAAGTCCATGATTGTTTTTGTATTTTCATGCTTCTGATTAGCATCAAAAAAGATAATGACAATCGCCGTGCAAAAAAAAAAATAAAAAAATCATAACCTCTTACTTGATTTTATTCACTCTTAGAAGGCATTATTCATACTTTTGATGAGCTTTAAATATATGTTTGTGGAGCAATTCATTGGAATGATAAAAGTGACTGAAATAATATTTTTTAAGTATTCTTTGATGAATGTAGCAAACTTCATTACAGTCTCGAAAATTCATTTACATCAACATCCCGAATATGATTATAATTGGGTAGTAGTAGAGCTACAAAATTACTAATATATGCCTATTACAACAGTTTGAAAGGAGCGGATAACAACTATCACTTGAGAAAAGACAACAATAACTCATGTCTGAAAAGCCAACAACAATCAATGTTAGAAGTGGCAACAATAACCAGAGGAGGAGGCAACAATAACCTAAGAAAGAAGAAGGTAAAAACTTAGGGGAGAAGACAATAATAACTTGATTAGTGGAAAAGTGTGTGCTTTTTCTCCCTCAAATGGTCTATTTATAGGCAAAAATTTGAAATAGGAACAAACTTTTAAATTTATTGAAGTTCTGCTACACTAGCACACGTGAGAGCGCACACAATCATACTCGGAACCATAAGGAAGTGGTTCGTGAACCATTACTGTGTGGAAATGGTTTTGCAACTTATTATGTCACGTTGTTGCACTCACACCTCTACGTTGTTGTCGCACGATCTCACACCCACAATCTTGCTTGTGCCCATGGCTTGTTACCGCACGGGCACACGCCTTGTTATTGTTCTCACCCGCATGCATCACAGTCACGCGCACCCATGCGCCCTCTGACAGCCCGCGCAAGCACACATCGTCCTTGCATTTTTTAGCCTACTCGTGCTCAAGCACATGTCACAGTGTTATTTTAGCTGGACGGAATGGGGTCTTTTATGGGTTCTTTGATAGATTTTCAGAACATCCCCTGTTATGTTGATTGTATCATGCTAAGTTTGATTCGATGATTTTGAGTGAAAATTTGGCTCTGGACGAAGACACACATTTACCTTTTCTAAACATTTTGTTGTCTTGAATTTGCATGGTTTATGGTAAAGTTGTTTTTAATAGAGAATATTTTGTTCTATGCAGATGTTTCCTCCTAGTGATTGGCACTGCAAAAGTTATTTTTGTAAATTTTGTGGCATGTTTCATAATCCCCTCTCTCCATGTAAATGTGTGTCTAGATTATTCACATACTCCCAGTGCGAGGAGAAATGTAAGCATTTTTCGGTTATATCATGATTTCTTGTCATAAATTGCTCTCTATTACTAAAGTGAAGGGAGTGTTCGTAAACTTGTGGTTTATTTATCAATTCACATTCGCCTACTCTCTGTAGATCATGAAGATTGTGTTGCTGATGATGATGCTTATGTTACTTCTATTGGTTTTCTCAATCTATATTATGTGTGAAATTTGATGAGGAGGAAAAGATGGGTTGCGTATCTTAAAGATAGTTTGCTCGTTGTCATTTGTGAAATGTTCTACTATTCTATTGATTTTTTTTTTTATTTTTTTTTTTTTGGTAGGGGACTTTTGTTAGAGGATCCACCTGCTCTTTTTGAAATTTAACAAATGTGACATTGCACATGAGCCTAGCATTAAGGCTTACCTGATGTTGACTTGGGGACATGAGAATTTATGGCAGAACATTCATTTAACTGAATTTAATGGAAATTGCACAATCACACTTTAACACGACTTAGAACGAATCCAAATATTGTCATTTCTTTAGGCGTTCAAAAAGTTCCAAAAGCTTATTGGGGGTTAAAAAGGAATTTGAAGATGGATATTCTCTAGCATCATTCGGCTCTTTGACTGTTCATCTAAATCTCCATCCAAATCAGCTAAGGGGGTTGAAAGAAACTCCTAAATTGTTGTACCTCATGTTGTTATTGATGAATGTTTTTTGCCCATCACCGATCACGGAAGAGGTTCAAACTGATTGCCAATGTTGAATATAAATGCCGGTAAGTGCCAGTTTTTATTTATTTAGTTAGTTATTTTCTTAATTGATTTGGCATCATTGTGATCATCATAGTGAAGTTGAACTCAATTCATGTGTATCATTGCGGAAAATTAAACATGAATAAGCTTTGGGATGGTTTGGATACAACTTATCTTGGTCCTTGGTTGAGCTTCTCTCCTTTTTCTTTTTTTTCTTGAGCACCCTTGTGGATCATGTATCATAGTTGGACCTTTTTATCCATTACTAGTACTTTACACACCTATTTGAGAAATTTTTGGTAAATTCGTGCTACAAGTTACGCTTGTGTTCTTTACAATGTCGAAAGACCATTGTTTGGTGTTGCGAGTAAAAGGCTCGTTAAGATAAGTATGCTGCTTGTAATGGATACATCAAGTGGAGGGGTGTCTTTTGAATTAACATTCTCTAGGAAATTTATTAACTTTCTGCAGCATAATCACTATTAATGCTTCAAGTAATGATAGTTTCCTTCTTCAGTTTCGTAACGATTTGTATCTGATCGTATTCGTGGAACTCTGTTAACACTTATCTGTTTAAAGAAAGCTATTGTAAGCTATTGAAAGCTTTTCTTATATTGTTTCTCTTCTGGTCATGAGAATTTACCTAATAATTTTCACACGTCTTATAGATCAAATTTAGAGAGTAGGTTTTTTATTTTTTATTATTTTATTTTATTTTTTTATTTTTTTGACCTTTTCATACATACCACCTAGTTATTATGTATTTACATATCCAATATAAAAAGGATTCATGTAGCCGACCCCACTTAGCAGGATAAAGGCTTGTTGTTGTTTATACTTATATCTAATATAATATATATATATGTGTGTGTGTGTGTGCGCGTGCGCGCGCGTGGGTGTGTGGGTGCGTGCCCGTGCGCGTGCATGCATCGTGCGTCGTGCGTGCGTGCGCGTGTTTCAATGCTTAAAAAAATCATAAGGTGATTTAAGTATGGTTGCTTGATTATGTTATTAATTTGTTACTTTATTTTATTTTTCTATTGTATTTAATGTTAATTAATATTGATGTAAAAAGAAAAAATTATTGACAAAAAAAGATTTGAAAGATACTAAAGAGATTGACTAAGATGATGATAAGATAATAATATAATTTAATATTATCAATGGTTTATCTAATATTTATGAATTATTTTTAATTGATGAGTTTTTTTTTTTTAAGTATATATATATTTTTTTATTTTTACTCCATCCACTTTGAGGCATGCGCTTCACCGCACAAAATCAAAATGCTTCAATTCTGGATTGTCACCTTTTAAAACATTGTTTATAATAATGCTCATAAAGCTATTGAAAAAAGACCCTAAAAAAGATAAATTATTACCGTAAATTTTTGAAAGAAGTGAAAGCACTCAAATATTTGAATCTTGAGTTTTGTTGATGGTTAAAACAATCTTTCAAATGTTTATAACACGGTAAAATACTTTCATCTTGAGCTTCATAGTTAATAATGTCAATCATCTCCTCACATATTATTATATTTACACAAGCATAAGGTTTGTCAGCATAAATTAGAAATTGATTAATTTAGTTTTAGGATATGATCTATTTTTGATAAGTTGATTTTCCTTTGTGGGTGATACTTCATTTGATAATAAAAATCATTCTTATATGTTCAGACCTTCTATGATTTTTTTGGTACTCAATTAATTTAGAGAATGTTACTTCATAATTTTAAACAAATTGAATATCTTTGGTAATGCTTTTTAAAAATATGTTAGTTTTATTTTAAAAATTAGATACATATTTGTTTAATCAAGGATTATAGCATCGATGTGAAGGTCTTTATAGTAGATTAAGAGGATTATAGGCTATCTTTAATAGTAATATCATGTTTGGAGAGGGAGAGTGATAATATGAAGTGACTACATTCTTAATTGTTATACATTTACATTTATATATGTGGCTATATATAGGCAAAGGAAGCGAACAATATATAAAAACACAATAAAATAGAACATGCTTGTTTTAACCGGTGCGGATTTCTACTATAAATAATTAAGAAACTGTGATAATTTCGATAGTGGTGACAATTATGAATTACGAATTATGAAAAATATGATAACATAATCTTGACGATACAAACATCATCACAATTATGTAGATCTTGACTTCTATGGACACAAACAAATTAGTAATGAAATAAATAATTTAAAATTATAGCATTTAATTTCAAAATAGTTAAACTTTAAGATTCATGTCAATTTTGTTTGTCTTTTAAAAATTGGCTCTAACTAATTGCTGAATTTATATTTGTCACCAATAGATCACAGCATACTTTTCTAGTTTCCTTTTAACATATTCAATTATCAAAACATATTTTCCCTTCTTTCCATGTGAAGTATTTTTTTATATTGACCATTAGACTTGGATATTTCATCACCAATTATAGTTCAGGCACATGATTAGTATAACCTGATAGGAAATTACTAGATAATATATCAAATAGTAAGTAGGAGGTATTAATAAAATATCATATCAGGCACATTAAAAAGTAAAGTCATACTAGAAATTTGATATTTCTTGCTTACATGCTTTGGTCTCAATTCGATGTGTAACTATATATGATGCCCTTTTGTTTTTAACTTATTAATGACTCATGGAGGATGCATTTTTCTGATTTTAGATCAGCGGTGAGCTTCGCACATTGTTTTAGCTTCACATTTTTTGTTAGTATTTATACTAGATTTTAAATTATTAGGTTTAATGACTCACTTCCAATAGACATGCAAATGGAGCTCGAACAATGGGTAACGTAGTGAGATATTATGCATGTAGAGGTATTGATCAAGTATCTATATGTTTTCGAAAGTATGCTTCTTTTTGTTTTAAAGGGAAAAAAGTACATAAGTTTTAAAACTCATATTTATAAGTTACTAAGATATTTTGTTTAAAAACATATAAGTTATACAATTATTTGATTTAAATTTAATATTTCTGGACAAATGACATCCTTAAAATAGTTAATATAAATGATGTAAACATAAAATGTAGCGAGTTAATTTATATGTATTTTTAACATAAGTTATACAATTATTTGATTTAAATCCTTTTTAGAAGGTTATTTTCTTGAAATTAGTTATATGAATGGATTAGTGGATGTACTGATTTATATGCAACATAAATTCTTTTGATGGACTAATACATTAAGAAACAAATACTAAATTAATCTATGTCTGACTTAGTAGATGAAGGGATAGTTTGTATAAATAGCTTTTAACAAAGTGTCTTATCCATTTTTTCATTCTATCTAACAATCTTGTAGACAAGTTTTAGTCATTTTCAAACATGGATATATTTTATCTCATATTTTGTTTTATATTTTGGTTTTGAGGTTTAGGTGAGTAGCTTTTGGTCCATACTCTTGTGCAAATTCTAGTGCAAATTATATTCCAAATTTATACTCTCTTTTAAGTGCAAAATTGAATGCGTAATATTTTTCTAGTCTCAATTAATTCATCCTTTAAAGATTAATTATAATTTATTCAATAAAATTATGGTTGACTATACACAGTGTTAAAATGGATGGTAAAATATATAGAAATAGAACCACCAGCGCCATAAACTACAAGAGCTTTTATTGACAATCTTATCTATAGAGTTTTACATGATTTTGGGTAAGAAACTTATTGCATGGCTTATGAACCTGAGTAGACACCCTAAAAACTATAGAAAGAGTTATATGAAGAGCTGATTTCTGCTTCTTATGGTTGCTTGCAGGCGGTGCTATACAATCATCATGTGAATAGACTCAGAGTAGAGCTATTAAAACCGTTTTTCTCTTATTTTTGTGGCCCCTTACATTGCTAAGATCTTTATTAGCTAAATTAGCTAATACCAACATAATTTAAAAGATACTTGAAATAACGATTTACTACACTATTGATTGCCTTCTAAACATTGGCTGAATCATTAGCCACTTTGAAAGATATTGATATTTTTTCTCAAATCTTTTATTATAATATGTCAAACATCATGATATCTATGTTGTTCTATATATACTCTTCTGCTACCAGAATATCTGGAAGCATAGCATTCCTACTAACTGCTATATATATTCACTGAGAGTAGCTTTATTCCTTAGGGAACCATGAAGCTTCCACGACATAAAGCCGACAACACGGAGTACCATCCTCCGGATTTATCTTCGCAAGCTCCTGAGCTTATTGAACAAATTTTGGGGATCATGAAGCAAGCCTAAATTCGCATCAGGATCACCGATCTGCGAAACCTTTATATTGTGAAACCCAAGAGCTTCCAGCAACTGGTACAACCAATCACTATAAGAGTGGTAAGTATAATTGGAGAGTGAGGCTGATGATTCATTCATTAAGTCAGGCAAAAGAACAGTCTTTGTGAGCAAACTGTTGGCAGCAATGGTGTGAAACACTTCCATTGCGTTGAGGTGAGGGAGGTAATACAGTATGCCTTCTAGCACCCACACTGTACCCTTATCCGGCCCGAAGCCGCCGCAAACCTGTAGCTTTTCAAGCCAGTCTCCATCTCTTATATCTGAGGCTACAGTTATTACAGACTTGGCTTTCATTGCCTTCTTCCGCTGCTCAGCAGAGCCCATTGCTTCCTTAACAGTGATGCTTTTACTTGCAGCAGCTCAGCAAAGTCCAATTCGAATACATGGCTTTCTTTCAGGCATTTCAGTCTGTAGGCTCTTGCATCCATACCTGCAGTGTAATTCACTCTCATAAGCAGTCAATGCTTGCTTGGGTTCTATAACAGGCATGGACTATGCATCAATGCAGAGCTTTAGCATTAATCTTAACATGAAATATTCTGGAAAGTTCATTTGTTTTGAGAATTATTTTTTCTTGTCTTATTTTTAGGCTCTGCCCTCTTTTGGAACAAAAATGTTGGTAATGCCTGAAGTCGTTGAATTAACGGATATCTGGGCAAGTGTTTTTGGTTTTAAGCCGTTTGACAATGCACAAAAAGAAGAAATTAATGTTGTGTTTGTCTGGGATGGTTTGGATTTTCTTACTGCCACAGTTCTCTCCATGGAACGACATTTTATGATAGACTTTTTTTGGACATTACTATGTTACATCTCTTGCTTACATTTGCTTCACCTATCGCAGTTTTTATTTCATTACTGATCCACATCAATCCGACCAATTTTTTTGCATTCTTTTGCCTCCAGTTTTTTGGAGCTTGTCTTTTGGTTCGTTTTTTTTTTTGGCCATGATCAAGGGCATTTAGACCTTCTTTTTTGGACTACATTCTTTTTTAAATACAAATGCCTTAGGGCTTTCTCAATATTGCTTGATAGTGACTATAGCTTGATTCCCATCTCCTTAGTTGCTTGTTCTCCCCTCTTATTAAGATATTAATTGAGGTTATAACTAATCATTATCCTACTTTTAACATTCCAAATCAATCTTCATTTATTTCTTGTCAGCAACCAACATTCTGCAAGCACCAACTGATTGGTATCCTCTTCTAAGTGACCCATCAGGCTTTATTATAATTGTTTTCTTAATTGTTTGGTCTCCTTTCCTATCATGATAATGGCCTAACTATATGCCAACCAGCACTAAGCTTACACAACTTTTGTTTGCTACCACTAACAATTGTGACTGAAATCAATCAACCATCTATGCTCAACAATATTTTTTTCACTTGCTTATCTCTCTATTATGAGAATAATTGAGCTAATTTTTAATTATTGTCTGACTTTCAACATTTTCTATTAGATTTTATTGACACTAACCAATGATTATTGACTCACATTATCCACTAGCATATAAAAAATGTCTTCATGAAAGCTGGTTAAATGATTTATCTTATCAAAAGAATGACCAAGCCTAAAATAAAATGACTTCTTATATTTTAAGTTTTTTTAACGCCTACCAATGACTGAAATTTGACACTCACTAACTATTGATGTTAGACCCACCTTTTAGTAGGAGTCAACCATCATCTATCATTTGACATTTGATAATTAATTATCATCTTTTGCCACCAACAATACACATATAATGTCTGTCAAACACCAATATTCAATAATCATTTTCTCAATCACCTAGCCTCCAACAAAGCCAATCGTTCATCATTTTCTTATGAGAACGTTGATCTCTCAAAACTCTTACAAATTTTATATAATGTCTTTCATCCTTTATTGTTTTATATTATATCAACATATATATACCTTTGTCAACTTAGTATTGATGCTTTCTTGGCACTCTGTTATATCTTCACTACTAGATGTTGGCTCCTTGCTATTCCATAATGTTCTTCTCTTAGCATTCTAACAAATTTCTTTTTCTTCTTGTGAATGTTAAATTTGTGAATCATGGGGCATCTCGATTATCCATGTTAGAGTGGCCTATAATAATCACATGAAGCTATGAATGTCCTAAATCCATGTATGATTACAGACTAACAACGATATGTTTAGATGTCAACCCTTCGACAAACAATTGTCAAGAGTACTTCACACAATAAAGCTCCATGGTATGTTAAAATATTGCTTCCTCAAAATGTGGTCGGCAACTCCTATTTATTAAAAAAATGTGATGATTTTATTAAGTTTTATTTTAAATAAAAAAAACATTGCATAATATTTGATGATTATCTATAATGTGCATTAATTTCTAAGCACTAAAAAAATATTGAAATTTATAAATATTTCTAGACAACTCCGAATCATTTATAATATCTATGCTATCTTAGAAAAAAACCTTCTATCTTCAAAAAGGGTAAAACTTCATCTTAGTTTGATTGAAATAATAAAATAACATAATTTTAGAGCATTAGACATGGATATTAAAAATATTATATGCCTATTATACAATTAAGAATAGTAAAAGTATATATGCTATTAAATAACATCCAAAATGTCTTTCAAATTTAGAAAAATACATAATCAAATAAAATTTTAATAGATTAATCTATATTAACCATTAAATTTGTACTTTCAAATGTTCTTATTCATTTTTAAGTCTTTCAAGCACATCATGTTAGGTTTAAAGATAAATTAATTGACTAACATCACACTTTTATTGTCATTAAAATAATAAATAATAAACTTCCAACTTTCAACCTGATTGTCCTTGTCAATGCCTGAGGTAGTTACTTCTATCACGAATAGAAACAATGCTTCCCAAGTCTTCATCCATTTTTCACAATCAACTTACACATAGTGCTAATCCATTCAATATCTTTATTGTTTAAGACAGACAACAAGAAGCTTTTATCCCACCAATCGAGTAATTGTTTTAAGACAAAATCTTTTACATTTCATTTGCTTATTTGTTATTCTGGTAAGAAACTCCTTTCATAAATCTGGAATTTTCAATTGTTCCAGTTTTCAATTTAGCACATTCAATGATTTTATTCAATTGGATAAGAAGAGAAGAAGCATGTGAAGCAAGATTTTAATTTTGAATATCTAATATAAATCCGCATGCTTGCAAATTTTGACATCAATCATCAACAAATCTTTTTCCAGTTTATGCTCGTCGCTCAAGAGTACATGGCCGCCACTCTCATGGATCCCACGATCTGGCACAAGGTCGCCGCCATCTTCATCATCCTCCCATATTTTTTCTAAGCTAAGAATGATAATTCTTAGCGCCTAATGATCAACCTTAATCAAAACTGCTCTTCTATTACTGGGATGTGTAATTAAACATAGGGGCACACGCCTATGAGAAACCTCAAACCTAAGGTCTTAAAGTCCTTGCAAAATAAGGGAGAACTCTCATAATAGTGTCTTATCTACTATCTTACCAATGAGGTCTCCCAAGAAATTAGATTTACAAGTCATGTGAAGCAAATAAATTGGGAATTGAAAGCCACAAATGAGACAATGATATAGTACCTAAACAAAGCTAAAGGGAAGATATGGAAGTTTGCTCAATTTTGGATCGAGCATGTCAGCAGAGAAGAAAATCGACTTATTATCGAGGCGTGCTCGCTTAGGGAACGGAGAATCACATGTACTCAGTCGGCCAGTCATCAAAGAGCCCGAGGCTATATTAGTAGAAAGTGAGTAGGTCGAAGCTCCAACTCTCTATTTAAGATCACTTGGATGGGCGCAAAAACGCCCAGCCTTTGTTTGCTTTCCTATGCCAATTTACCTACTACCTGCATAATGATATTGTAATAAGGAGGATTTGATTCGATTGAAATGTGGGACCAATGGTTCATAACGATCCTAAGGATGAGCAATATCTAATGATGTTTTAGGGGACGTTAGTTTCCTTTTGCAACATTTCACTCTTATGAGCATAAAAATTTACATTATGCACAATAATGAAAGGATTTTACTAGAGTCAAAAAATAATAAAAAAAAAGCTTCAGGAGCAGTCTGCAAGTGAACAAGAAGAAAAATTATATAAAGTTTATAACATCTTTTCTATGTCATAAAACCTACAATTAAATTTCGTTCCTAACTATCAAATTAAAATAGAATCACAGTTAGGTTTTTTTTTTCTACAAATTTCTAACTA
Organism: Papilionanthe hookeriana x Papilionanthe teres; assembly: GCA_022702705.1. Lineage (NCBI taxonomy): Eukaryota > Viridiplantae > Streptophyta > Magnoliopsida > Asparagales > Orchidaceae > Papilionanthe > Papilionanthe hookeriana x Papilionanthe teres. The sequence goes on along the minus strand of CM040423.1, from coordinate 44,091,808 downwards.
CTGTGAGATATTTCTTCATCCCAATAATATAAATCCAAAAATTAATCAAATCAGCGAGAAAAATAGATTGACCAGAACTTCTTTGAAGCAAAAATGAAAACATTTAAAGGAAGAAAGATAGTGCATGTTCAAAATCTTGGTTTTAACCTTAGATCTAACACAAATACATAAATGCTAAAAATTTTAGCTGCAGAGCTAGTTCTCTCAACACTAGTTTCTGCAACTAAGTTCAAATAATGTAGAAAAGCTACGACATCTTTTACATTCCAAAACATGAATATATCCCTCTCATGTTCTGATAGTTTGACTTAGCTCAAGATTTTCAGAACATAAATACTATACTCAATAATATGTTGGAGCTGCGTGACTGATCCTAGACACATATTATTTGTAAGATATCTAATACATTTAATATTATTTACAAATTTTACTACATGACTTAATATGTTATAATCTTGATTTGTACTTTGATTTTTCTGCAACTTCAATTTTTTGTGAGAGTTAAGCTTGTGATCAGTGTCTAGATCGTTGATGACGAGGAAATTCCATTTTTTATCGTTTCTCAGCTCCAATGACTGTGAATTGTTGTCGTTCACTACTCCACCCTTCTTCTCTCCACTCTCACCATTTTTATTTGTGCTGACAGCTCCAGTGACAGTCTCATCCACCTTTAAAAGTTTAACATTGGTCTATCCATCACAGCTCACCACAACTTCTGTTTTGTCTCATAGTTCAGTTGCAAATGTATTGTCTCATTCACTCCCTCCTCGACATCATGGGCTCTCATCGACAGGCTCCTCCGCCTTTATTTTTTTGGGATTGATGCACCCATCATCATCACTGATTAGAAAAATCTTCCTCTTCTTATTTTCCAGCTCCAGAGGTCTCACATTCTCCTCGTTCAAGCCACCAATCCTTTCCTCCTCACCATTGTCATCCGGCTGGAGTCGTTTATAAGAGATGTGCTCATCTACCTCTCCATCAATGATCAACATAAACTTCATCTTCTTCTCCTTATTCAGCTCCAAAATGTCAGCCTGTCCACGTAATTTTTCTCCATCTCCATTGCTGATTTCCAAATCCCTACACAAAATCTGCGTATGATTTAGACGTCTAAATCCAAGCATTCAATCGACCTGACAAGAGCTTTAAGTGTTATTGTTTAGGATAAAAAAATCTCTTCCTACTGAGCCCATTTCTAATAAGCTCTATAAACTCCCTGCTCTAAATCCTCTCCTTCAGGCTCGTCCTTGCTTTGATCTGACTAATGATTTGTGCATTGAATGCTTGATCATTTGTGAAGAATCAGGAATACTCCTCCTGCTGAGCCTATCCTCTTGTCTGCATTGTAGCCTTCTACCTCTTCCTCTGCGGCGGGTTCGCGGCTTAGCTCCCAAAACACTCGGGGTTGCTTTGATTCGTTCCTCGCTGCTACCTCTTCTTATTTGACTTGGATCTGTTCCTTCTATCCACATGCAAAAGGCCTTTAGAGCTGATGTTATATATATATATATATATATTTTTTTATTTCTTTATTATTTTTATAGAAACGATTGTCATTCTAATATTTGTTATAATTATCATAAATTTATTTTATTTATATTTTGAAAAAGAAATTTTATGGCTATCGTATACTGAGTAAATTTGATTGTCAAAAAAAAAAAGATTTTCATCATAATTTTTTTCTTCAAAAAGCTACCATAAATAGATTTTGGGGGATTTACATACATACCATAAGAAACTTTCATATTTACCTCTCTAACACCTAAAAATTTTAAATTACTGAAATACCACCCAAAATTCTAATTCGACGTCCATGGTGAGACTACTTTTCTCGCCCTTTTTGCAGAATAGATCCCGCGCCCCATCATTTTTCGGCAACACATGAGCTACGACTTATTGTTGTGTGGCTGCTCCTTTGACAACAGGAGGTCAAGCGTGAAGTCGACGTCGAGCAGCAGGTTAAACGTGAGGACGACGCCGACCGGCAGTTATGCATATTCTTACAAGCATGATGGGCAACAAGTATATGAAATGAAACTGCTGCAGTTTCATGTGACAGAATGTTGGAGCAATGAATACAAGAAATGATCTGACCCTTTATCATATTTTTTTTAATTTTAGACCATAGCTCGGGCAGGATATTTGCTGATTTTTCTATGTTTGAACGAGAAATGCACTTTCAATGGATCCTGTGCCTACAAAATTCACCAAGATGGTTGTAAGTCTATATTTCTTTATCCTTTGTATTGGTATGATACATATACAATGTGAAGTTTCAGTTAATTATATTGTGATAGACGTTATTTTTGTTGAACTATTATGATTGATTATTTTGTTGCAAGAGTGTGGTGACAATGAAGCAATGCAAGTAGGATCTAGTCTACTACAGTGTGTTGGATCGACTGTAGTGAGTGTGATAATAATATATCATTATCGCCTTCTCTCAAGTGAAGGGCCTCGTCAAGGCCATCAATTTGTCTCAGAGAAGAGAGAAGTTGTTAGTGGTGAGAAGTTTGGTACATAGGTTATTCAGTTGGTCTTAGGAGGCAATGTGGTATAACATGACAACATTTGATTTAATGTAGCCTTTAATGAAGTAACAAACAATTTTAGTATACCTTTTTTTCACATGAAATGCAGAGTTTTTGACTAGGGAATGTACAGGCGAAAAAATAGTGAATTTATAGATATATTTGGCAAACCAATTTTGTGTAGAAGATGTCTAAGCCATACAAAACTTGCAGCTGTAGTGGTTGACAAGCTTCAATGGTTTATTTATTTACACACTGTGAAATTATTATATTGTCAAGGCGTAGTAACTAGTTGGTGGATTTGTTAATGTTTGAGTATTATACAAAGTTCAAATCACAATAAGCTTAGAGGCCAAGATTGCTATGTTGAATGAGAAGTCCATAGTGCACTGTTCATCTTATATATCAAAGAAAACTTTTAGATGTTAAAAAATAAATATTTAGTGAATGCTCCATATATCAAATGAGATGTATGAGAGCAAATAATAAGCTTATTTAAGTTATGGTTACATAGTACAATAGATAAACACCAGTAAATGCTTGATTAGACTCAAGTGTGGAGACTATTTTGATAAGATATAGATGATAAATTTTTTTAAAAAACTAGGGAGTTTCTCCATTTTTGAGAGTGGAATGGTATTCAAGTTTGTGATGAATGTACTAGATATATCCATGGAAGATTTGGGTTATTTGGGCTTGAGACGAGAAGATGTCATTGTTCTATGGCCCCTTCTACTGTGAAAAAAACTATCTACGAATAGCAAGCTTGGAGGATTGTGTAAGAAATATAAATAAGAAAATAATAGCAATAAAAGAATCTATTTACTCATTATTTTCCATACTACTAATTAGTGTATAAAGTGATAGCTTTAATTCGTTACACAATGATTGAGTTGTAGTACTAGATGAAAGTAATTGCAGTTATCATGCAATCGTAAAAAAGATTTGGAAATGTAGTTATAGATGCAGCACTAGCAGAATAAAATAACAGTTTTAGACATTTTCAAAAAACATTGTCATGAAATGCAACTAATATTGCATTGTTTCAAGCTGAAAAGATTAAAAGGTTTCTTAATCGAATCAGACAAACAAGAATAAGTACCTCATTTAATCGCAACTGATGACATACGGTAAATGGGCAATTCTAACATCAAACATCATGAAGACGAAAAATTGTGCGTGCAAAATAAAGGGTGAGATCAGTGATCAGAGTGCTGGTTTAATCAAAACAGATGAGATCGAGGAAAACACAGAGGTAGATAACTGGATCAATGAAGCTCTATCCATTGGGGTCCCAATTGAAGATCTGATGCTGAAGGGAATACAAAGGGTTGGATGACAGTGTGATGTAAGTAATTATCGCCAGTGGGGGGGGTAACACTGGCTCCATATATAGGACGTTACGACGCATGATGGTGATGAGGATGTCCACCCCCGAGCTTATCATGCATCACATGTTATGGCGGCCAGAAAAGGCCATGACATGGCTCGACTCAATTGTAGCTCTTGGGTCAATTACATCGTGTTGGCCTTTGATATTTTGATAAACACAAAACAAATAATCTAATGGGGTAAGCCTCTCTTTATGTTTTTTATCGGCGATATGGGTTAGATTATATTCAAATCATATTTGAAACATAGCAAAACATGATTAAAAAGATTGAACTCATTTTCAATCATGATTCGATTAAGATTTAACCATTTATTTGAATAAGGTCCACAGACAATTTGAAGCATATATAATCAGAGTTTAAATCATATTTAAACACATGTTATAATAACCATGAGTTTATATGCCTATAATAACTTTCTAAAGACTAATTAATTGTTGGCATTCTTATGTGATATAAAGTTACGAAAAGATAAAGCGAATGATGGATTTTGTAAGGAAGTCTTTTCTTGAAACTGAGATCGATAAGAATCAATCATTTTCAAATTGAATGTGTTATATTGCTACTTCGGTAATACACAGTTCCCATTTTAAATTTATTTACTTGAGCTAATAAATTATGATCTAATTTTGTTTTTTCTTAAATGATAAATCAATACTTATTTAACGCCGTTCTCACATGTGTGGTCAATTATCTTAAAAAAATTATTAGAAATTGTTATATCGATCTATATTTTACTACTATAAGTGATAATACAAGCACACTGCATACAAAAATAAGTAATGTCATAAAGATATAGGCTACAAATGATGGTGGCTCAATGATGCTTTAATATTAATGTATTCATTTTGAAATGACAATCCCAACTTAGAATTTGCACGAAAGTATAAAATGGATAAGATCATTTCATTATTCTATACTTTATACCTAAAAGTAATAAATCAATTGAAAGCATCACCGATATAATGATGGCTAATATAATGGCCTTATGCTCAAATTTAACTTATATTAACCTGAGAGTGGAGTCATTTTGTTTCAATATAAATCTAAATTACACCATCAGGGAAACAAAAAAAAACCAGAACAAAAAAATATGAACATAAGAACAACAAAGACAATCCAGAAAATTAAACAATGATTTAACATGAAAAAATCCGAGAATGAGAAAAAACCAAGAAACCACACCACCAAGACATTTTACTATAAACCAGAAAGTTTTATAAGAAACTCACACAAATTTTCTCTCTACAATCAAAAGAATTTATAGGACCTCACTCCATTTCTTCCCTCTTGATCCGACCAAAAATGCACGTGAAATTCTCCTCTCCAATGCTTAGTAGGACGCCTAAGCAACCGACCTGGGAGTTGGAGCGCCCAACCTAGGCGCAAAGACATCGAGCACTTAGAACGCTTTGTGTGTCTAATGCCCCGAATCACACTCTACACCATAACAGATTATTCAGGCAATTAACAAGGAAAAGCAAAGAATAATGTCAAATATAAAAGACATAATTCATAAGTAACTTCTATAAGATAAGGAACTGTATTATATTTATTCATTGCTTTCCATAATTCAAGGAATCCATAAAACCCTTAGAGGATGCTTCAGGCAAGAATTTTGGGGTTTCCCTGCTGTAATAGTTGTACAAGTTTATGTGGAACTCGTCTATCATTCCAACTAACGTATGCATTTATTTTTAAAATAAGTTTGCCTACCCTCGAAAGATATCCCGTCCATTTTCAGAGTAGCATTAGCTCATCTGTATTAGTTGCCAAATCAGCAGAGGCATGCCTAGGCTCTACCTTGTTATTGATTCAATGGAAAATGTAGCAAAACTTGCACAAATATCCTCTATATCTGGATTCTTCGTATGGGAATCAGACAACTGAGAATCACACATTTCTGCAGATGAATTAGTAATCCTAGCAGAAGATAAATCCAATTTAGTTCATTTTCTGGGGATCTGCGTTCTGAAGTTAGAGATCTACTGGCATCAGCTAAAAGTTTACAATCATTGTTCTGAATGGAAAGATTTTTCATCTTCTCTGCATTGCCTACTTGAGATTCTTTTTCATAAACTGAACTGTTAATGAAAACAATGCTTTTAACATTATTTAAATTGCCAATTATGTACCATTTGAAAACCAGCATATTCACACTTAATTTCTTCTTTTTTTGCATTGTCAATCGGCTTAAAACCAAAAACACTTGCCCAGGTATCTGTTAATTCAGGTATTACCAACATTTTTGTACCAAAAGAGGACAGAGCCTAAAATTAGGACAAGAAAAAATGATTCTTCAAACAAATGAACTTTCTAGAAATATTTAATGATAAGTTTAATGCTAAAGCTCTGCATTGATGCATAGAACATCAAAATACTTGCTACAACTATGATTGTCAATAAAAGCTCTTGTAGTTTATGGTGCTGGTGGTTCTATTTCTATATATTTTACCATCCATCTTAACACCGTGTAGAGTCAACCATATTTTATTGATTAAACTATAATTAATTAATAATCTTTAGAGGATGAATTAATTGAGACTAGAAAAATATTACACATTCAGTTTTGAACTTAAAAGAGAATATAAATTTGACTATAATTTGCACTAGAATTTGCACAAGTGTATGGACCAAAAGCTACTCACCTAAACCTCTAAACCAAAATATAAAACAAAATATGAGATCTTATCATATAACAAATTTAGTATTAATTTAGTATTTGTTTCTTAATGTATACTTTCATCAAAAAAATTTATGTTGCACATAAATTTATATGAATACATCCACTAATTCATTCATATAACTAATTTCAAGAAAATAAACTTCTAAAAAGTCTATTTTATCCTGTTAAATATACATATAAATTAACTCGCTCCATTTTATTTTTACATCATTTATATTAACTATTTTAAGGATGTCATCGGTCCAAAAATATTAAATTTAAATCAAATAATTGTATACTTTATGTTATCAAACACAATTTCTTAGTAACTTATAAAGATTAGTTTTAAAACTCATTTACATTTTTCCTTACTTAAAACAAAAAGTAGCATACCTTTGAAAACATATAGATTTTTTTATCAATACCTCTACGTGCATAATATCTTACTACATCACTCATTGTTCGTGCCCCATTTGCATGTCTATTGGAGGCGACTTATTAAACTTAATAATTAAAAATCTAGCATAAATACTAACAAAAAAGATGTGAAACTAAAACAACGTGCAAAGCTCATCGCTCATCTAAAATCACAAAAAAAGCATCCTCCATGAGTCCATAATAAGTTAAATAAAAAGGGGACTATATATAGTTCCACATCAAATTTAGCCAAAGCATGTATGCAAGAAATCTCAAATTTTTAGTATTACTTTACTTTTAATGTGCCTGATATGATATTTTATCAATACCTCCTACTTTACTACTTCATATGTTATCTATTAATTTCCTATAATGTTATACTAATCATGTGCCTGAAACTATACTTGGTGATGAAATATCCAAGTCTAATGGTTAATATAAAAAATACTTCACATGAATAGAAGAGAAAATATGTGTCAATAATCGAATATATCAAAAGAAAACTCGAAAAGTATGTTATAATCTATTTGACAAATATAAATTCAGCAATTAGTTAGAGCCAATTTTAAAAAGACAAACAAAATTGACATTGAATTGTAAAGTTTAACTATTTTGAAATTAATGTTAAAATTTTAAATTATTTACTTCATTACTAATTTGTTGTGTCCATAGAAGTCTAGATCTACATAATTGTGATGATGTTTGTATCGTCAAGTTTATGCTATCATATTTTCCGTAATTTGTTCATAATTGTCACCACTATCAAAATTATCATAGTGTCTTAATTATATATAGTAGAAATCTGCATTGGTTAAAATTAACATATTCTATTTCATTGTATTTTTCTATATTGTTCTCTTCCTTTGCCTATATATAGCCACATATATAAATGTAAACGTATAACAATTAAGAATGTAGTCACTTCATATTATCGCTCTCCCTCTCTCCAAGTGTGATATTATTGTTAAAGACAACCTTGAATCCTCCTAATCTTCTATAAACACCTTCACATCGATGCTAGAATCCTTGAACTCTTATCCCCATTTACACAAATATTTATCTAATTTTTAAAATAAAACTAAAATATTTTTAAAAGCATTACCAAAGATAATCAATTTATTTAAAATTATGAAGGTAACCTTTCCTAAATTATTTGAGTTACCAAAAAAATCATAGGCGGTCTGAACATAAAAGAATGATTTTTATTATCAAATGAAGTATCACCCACTAAAGAAAATCAATTGATCAAAAATAGATCATATCCTAAAACTAAATGAATCAATTTCTAATTTATGCTAGCAAACAATATGCTTGCGTAAGTATAACAATATGTGGGGTCTATGAAGCTCAAGATTAAAGTATTTGAGTATTGTATAAACATTTGAAAGATAGTTTTAACCATCAACAATACTCAAGATTCAAATATTTGAGTGCTTTCACTTTATTCAAAAATTTTACGGTAATAATTTAGCTTTCTTATGGCCTTTTTTCAATAGCTTTATGGGCATTATTATAACCAAAGTCTTAAAAGGTAAAAATTCCAGAGCTGAAGCATTTTGATTTTGAGGTGAAGCGTATGTCTTGAAGTGGATGGAGTAAAAATAAAAAATGTATATATTTAAAAAAACTAATATATTAAAAATAATTCATAAACATGAGATAAATCATTGATATATATTATCTTAAGAACAATCATATATTATAATCTTAAATGTCGATAAAATTTGAAACTTTGAAATGAGATTTATGTAAACACTCACTTATATTTTGAGCACATTCAATTTTCTTCGTTTGTATTATTGCCTAAAAGAGATTTAGATCGTAACAGTAAATTTGAATATTAAATTTAAATTATATATTATAAATGGAAATAAATTGAAGAGACATTAAAAAAATATTTTATTAATATTAATATATTGTTTATACAGAAATTAATATACGTATACAAATTTCGAAAGTTGGAATGACTGGGGAAGAGGGACGCCGTGATTGAACATCCAGCTCCATCGGATCATCCAGCTCCTCCTCCATCGGATCGTCCACCTCCATAGGATCATCCAGCCCCTCCGTAGGATCGTCCAGCTCCTCCGTCGGATCATCCAACTCCATAGGTGTAGCAGTGGTCTCTGCGTCGCCATTGTCATCCATCGTCTTGAGTCATTTATAAGGGACGCGCTCTTCTACGTCCCCATCTTCGATCAACTCAAACTTCATCTTCTTCTTATTCAGCTCCAAAGTGTTCGCATTGTCCACGTAAGTCTTCTCCATCTCCATTGCCGATTTTCTAAATCCACACACAGAAGCAGCGAAGGGTTTAAACAAGAGGTCTCAGTGTATTTAGTTCTGATATGGAGATGTCTTCCTGCCGCGCCCATTTCTAATAAGCTCTGTGAACTCCCTACTCTGCGGCTTCAAGAACTTCATACAGAAAAATATAGCATATTGTTTCAAGCAATTCATGGAATTTTGGGGGATTTTTGAACGTTTGAACACCTCCTGTCTGAGCATTATAGCATTCACAACATGTGTCATAAGCAATTGATGAAAATAAGTGTTTTACAGAAACCAAGAAAGGCAAAAACTTATTGTCGAAGAACATACCTCTGGATTCAGTGGCAAAGCATCCGTGAGAATGACAGTCAAAATTTCCAGCACAATTCTTAAAAATTCGGCGTAAATATAAAGATCTCTTGACTGCAATTAATTTTAAATTCCAGTCAATAAGGTATAATAAGATTTAAAACGTACAGACAAAAAGATCGTTGTATGAATCAAATTTTTTTTTACAGAATAACTTAAAATAAGGCAAAGTTATCGTATCCTTGGCTATCATTCCTCTTCCGGCTCAACCAATAAAAACATTGAAACATTTATCATTCGTTATTTCAGTTAATTTTGTGTACCTGGAATATTGTAATAAATCAAAGCCTCTAAGACAATTTCACTGCAGCATCGCATCGACAAATCACAAATTCTATATGAAATCATATTGGAAAATGTAAAATTTTCAAGTAAAGATATAAGGAATAGAGAAATGACAAAAAGCACATTCTTTCATGCGAGCATGTCAAAAAGGCTAACCACCCATTGGGATGCATATGACGATAATCTGAGCGCATGAGGTGCAATATTGGCCAATACGGCCAGACTATTTGTATGAAGATAGGCATCCTGACAAGCACTTGAGAATTTAAAACCATAAATATAAAATATTTTGCATTTCAATTAAACAATAGAAAAATTTGAAAAATAAATTCAAATTGAATGGAAGACATTGCACTTTAATAGAACTTCTTGTAAGTTGCCACTGTGAGCATTGATGCTACTTTAGTTGGAATCATGTGAATCATTTTTTTTTAAATATTAATTCAATAGTAAAATGCCTATGGTGATGATCCATTTATGGAACAAATTGTGTTCTCTGACGTTTGTGTGGTTTAGTTCCGCTTCTTGGGCCAATTAGGGTCAGAACTGTTCATTGCCTAAGATTCTCAATTCAGAAATTGATTGAAATAAGAAAACTAAAATTTGCACCAAATGTAATGGAAAACGGGAATAACAACAACAAATGATTGTAAATAAGAAGCTGAGAAGCTATAAATAGCTGATCATGAGGATTAAGATTATAATGAGATTACCTTATATTTGTCTGCACTAGATCCTAACAAATCAAGTGTCTGAGTGCTATTTTGAATAATGATAATTACAAAATATGCAAACCCTATAACTGTTTACATTTATAAATTTTAAATATTTGAACATATAATAAATAAAAGATATGTTACCAGCCTACACTCATATCCACCAATCATTCGGATCATGGAACTTTACCAGCTGAACTTTATTTTCATCGTACAAGGAATTCATATATATGACATTAAATTGAGTTTTTGCGTTTACAAACAAAGTAAAATAAATTGTAAACCGGAAAATCTCTCTTTTAATCATCCAAAATATTATTAAAACATTAAATGATCAGAAGAAAAAAATAAAAATACGGTTAACATGTTTTGTCAGTACAATAACTTTCTGCTATAAGTCATACACGCTCAGTTACATGTTATGAGAGCTGCGTCAATGTGCAGTATCTTATACTATGACAAGTACCTACGGATACAAAGTAAAAGACTATCAAAATTTTCACAAGATGCTCCAATATAAATTACATCACAAAACCATTGTCACAAATGACATGTTAACAATTTGAGTAAACATAGAAATAAGCTCAAGAATAAAACAATAATACTTTTGTTCATAATGGCATTCTGAAAGCCTCATTGATGAAACAAGCAGTAATTATAGAGAAGTAAATACCAAGAAAATGTGTTCCTAGTTCTAACAAATTCGAGTTTAGAAGTTTTTAAGTGCGGGATGTTTCATAAAATAGCAAATATGATGTATAATTATAGAACAAGGTTAGGCATTTTAAAATTCATAACAAATTTATTGCAAAATTAATGAGTAAATGTGCAAACAACAAAAAGAGTGGCAAAAACTACCCATAGTTTGGAGAGATTATGCTTAACAGTTCTAATGAGAACTAAAACCCTCAAAGATCCAAGAGATGTATGATGCACTAAGCGTTCCTCATACCATGCCACACTAGGAAGTATCTAAAAGTACGAATAAATTTAATATAAGTATAAGTGGAAGGGCGAACATTGAAAATCAACCAAGTAATACCAGTTTATGAATGCTGGCATTGAAGGATGAGTCTTGGCTTAGAATGAGAAGAACAATTAATAGCATATAGATCTGCTTGGGTCCTCTTTGAAGCATTATAAAGTGTTTCCAAAATGGGCAGACAACTGTCAATAAATCACCAACTAATAAGATCAACGCTCTTTGATACATTCACCAACTTGATTTTTCAAACAAAGCCACCCTTTACACCCAAAGATTTATATAACTAGGAGGAATAAGTAAAAGTTGACAAAATTCAGATCCAGCTAAATTGCGTTCCAAACTAGTAGCCTTTTATTTGTTAAAGTATTAACATGCATTTAATTTTTTGCGGTGCAAGAGATAATTCAACAACATCTTATCAAGGGTTATTTTCAAAATAAAATAATATTTATCATAATTATAACAACTACTAAAATTACAATCGTTTTTATAAAAATAAAAAGAAGCGGAAAGAAAAAAAAAAATCTGCATCAGCTCTAACAGCCGTCGCACGAGGATAGAAGGAACACATCCCAGTCGAATAAGAAGAGATAGCAGCGAGGATTCTCGATGCTTCACAAAACGATCAAGCATTCGCGCGGACGAAAATAGCAGATCAAAGCACAAATCATAAGCCGCTGGAGCAAGTCTGGAGGAGACGGGTAAAGTAGGGAGTTTACAGAGCATATTAAAAATGGGCTCTGCAAATAGAGATTTCTATATTCCTAACAATAAAACTCACAGCCCTAAATCCTTAGCTGCTTCTTTGTGGGGATTTAGAAATCGGCAATGGAGATGGGAAGACTTACGTTGACAGTGCGAACAGTTTGGAGCTGAATAAGAAGAAGAGGAAGTTTGAGTTGATCGAAGATGGGGAGGTAGAAGACCGCGCCTCTTATAAACGGCTCAAGACGGATCACCACGGCGACGCAGAGACCAGTGCTACACCTATGGAGCTGGATGATTCTATGGAGGAGCTGGACGATCCGATCCGATGGAGGTGGAGGGGCTGGACGATCGATGGAGGTGGAGGTGGAGGTGGAGGTGCCTTGCCCAGTGATTCCTACATTCGAAGTCCGTATACGCCTTCTTGGAATATAAGCAGGATTGAAAGTGTCTTAAGTTTATTTTAATCTAAGATTAGTTCTTAATTTTAGGAGTCGGTTATAGTTATCTTATTTTTCTGTTTTTCTTGATTTTCTTTGCCTATTTTTATGATTTTTTCAGTAGTTAGTTACTTTTCAAAAGGTATTTTTAAAATTGTATTTTCTGTGAACAATTGGTGTGGTATTTTTCAATTAATTGAAAGACCAATTCAGCTCTAAGTTCTTCTCTTCTTGACTCAAGTCTATTAATCTCTATATAAACAATATACTAATATTAATAAAAGATTTTTTTCATGTCTCTCCAATTTATTTTTATTTATAATATATACTTTAAATTTAGTACTTAAATTAAATGTTGCGATCTAAATTTACCTTTAGTCAAAGGATTATAGTCTTAAAAGAAAAATAATTACTATAATTTAAATATTTAATAATTTTGCTCAATTTTAAAAATAATTCTGATTCCGCCCTTAATTACCGCTACGAATATTTCATGGCACAACACAACGATCGAAATATTGAATTATAACCTATTTTATTACAATTAATACACACTTTTGGTATTAATATTGTATACACATAAATATTATCCTATATTTTGCTATTATATCCGTCAAATCTCTACAATTTACAGTCTCAATTATTTTTCTACACAAGTAGATGAATTCATTATAAAATTTCAATGTCTACTTCCTAAAGATCTTAGTCATCCATAAAAATTTTTAGAAAACAAGTCCCAAATAGATCTGTGGTGACGCTCGAAACACTATAACTAAAAAGCTGCTCAAGCAGACCCTAAATCGATGAAATGATGCTTATCATGCGAGGCATTACGAGTATTTTCATATCATTATTCATAATAATTAAAGAAAGAGAAGATTTACATAAATACCACACTATTCTCATGTATTTACAAATTAAAACAAGATTTTGATTTTTATATTTATACCACTTCACCTTTGCTTGAAAGGAGCATTCACATTTTGATTTAAACTTAATGTTGTAATCTGTGAAAATATCAAACTTGTGGAACCAAAACAAATACAAATTAAAACAAAGAAAATAAATTACCATAAAACAAACAAATATCACAATTTTATTTTCAGTACACTTTATTTTTGGGAATACATTTTAAATGTAAAAACAAATAGACCTTAAAATAAGAAAAATGATGTTTTGGAGAGAATATGCATCACAGTTTGATATGGAGCCGCCGGATATGAACTCAGTCCCAAGCTTTCTTCTTAGTTTATTTCATTGTTCCACAAATAAGTCCCGAGGAAGAAGCAATGGGTGTCATTTTGATGTTATCAGTAATGCTCAATCCATCAAGTAAGAAATGGGGCAAAGAAGTATAAAATATTGCGGCAGATACGTTATTTTGTCGCTAATCCTGAGTAATGGGAGAGAAAAAATGGTTAAAATAATAAAATATTAGTAAGCTTGGAATAAGATTAGTAATTAAGCAGCTCAAAAAAAGAAAAAAAGATATAAATTTGGCTAAAGCAATCTTACTTCCTCCTAATAATATTAGAACCTAACACCTACTAAAAAATTATAATTATCTTCATGGGATGACTTTGACAGATGCCTTTCACGCCAAGTGTAGTGCAGATACACATACTTATGGTGCACTACACTTGGCGACAAATTAGAATAAGGCATTTGCCAAAACTAACTTGTTAGATCTCCTTCATGATGCCAACAATGGAGCAACGCCGTCATCTATTTCAATTATTGACATTTTATATCGAAGACTAGGAGGGCCTAATGGGAGACTAATGCAAATAGAGAATGACCAAAAGCTGCAAGATCAATATGAGAAGAAAGAAAAAGAAAGAACAGCTAATAATAACAAAAGAAAAAATCCCAATGTTTCAAGAGTGGTAAGCCACACGGTGATCAATACCTGCACTACATATTCTTTGCAATTGGTTAACCCGTGGGAGGTTTGTCCCTAATCATTTATACCATTTCGACCAACTTGAGGGAATCCAAGTGTTCTTAGAGATGAATTGAGGTCTAGATACCAACAACTCGATATCAAGGAAAGCATAAAACCCAATGTCAATGTTTAGAAGGTAGGACACGCACTATGAATTCATTGTCATCACATTCAAGTTGATCGTTGTAGGCCGCCTCATGGATTTGATGAAAGCATAGTCTTCCACCCCAACATTAATATATTCATATGACAAGATCATCTATTCTCGAGACTCCGAAGCTTACGAAGGGCCAAAAGTTCAATTAATATGAGAGCTAATCTGACACATGATTTTAGGTTAGCAACTATCATCTTTGCATTGTAGATCATACAATGTTACTTTTGTGGCATCTTGGTGGCGTTCTTTACTAGTCACAAATGTTTGAAGTACTTTTTTACTTTTAGAAAAAAAAAAAACCCATCAAAAATGGAAAACTATGATGAAAGATAAATCACCCAAAATAATTCAAAAGAAAATAAAATTTAAATTTCCAACAGAATATTTCAAAGAGAGTTGAATTCAACAAAGATCTTTGAAAACAAACAAATAAATAAATAAAATAAAACTAGAACAACTACAAAATGTAATGAGCCATGTAATACAATTTGCACAAAAAAAAAAAAAAACAAACAAACAAACAAATGACAAGAAAATAAGATACAAGTAAGAACAATCTCACAATAAAGTTCCAACTACAAGAATAATCACCAAATTCATTTCGAAGAAATCCAATAAAAGAAAAGGTAGACAGATATTAATTAAAAGGAATACGATGTCCTCTATAAGAAGAAGACAATCAAGCTTTATCTAACACATTGCAAACATAAAACATAATTCATTATATATTTCATTCCATCCCAACTATTTATTGAAATATGTAGAAATGTGGAAAAAATCATACCTTATTTCTAAATAATTAAATTACCACTCTTCTCTTTATATAATAAGGAACGAGTAGGACAAACTTAATTACAATCATTACAACTTACCAAAGATAAACTAACTCAAGACGGAAAAAAATAGGACACAACAAAAAAGAATAACACTAAATCATGAAACTCAAAATTCCACTCCCCTCAAGCTGGGCATAGATTTTGTAAAGGCCCAGCTTGGTATTCAAATCAGTGAAGTTGCATGGAGGTATAAATTTAGTGAAAACATTAGCGACTTGAAGATGAGTCGAATGTAGATTAAGCAAAAAATGCCTCCATTGACATTTTCAGAGATAAAATGTCTATTAATCTCAACGTACTTGGTCTTGTCATGACGCGCAAGATTGGTTGTAATACTAATGACGGCTCGACTATTACATAACATCTTTATGATATTGATCATGAAGTATCCAAATTCACTTGGTAACCTTCAGATCGACATTCCTACACAAATTCTTAAAGCAAGTGCCTGCTAGGCTGCTGCTCAATTTTTTCACTACTTCTAGAGACCAGTGCTTGCTTCTTGCTCCTTCAAGTGACAAGATTTTCCCAGACATAGAAAAAAAAAACCATAAGCGGACTTCTATTCGTCAGCTCTCTTGCCCAACTAGCAACAATATAAATTTATATCTCCCTGTTGTCTGATTTCTTAAACACTAAACTTTCGTTAGGAGTCTTTTTAGGAAATCTCAATATTCTATAAATCATCTCCAAATGTAATTCATTCGAACTATTCATATGTTGATTTATAATGCTGACAAAGTAATCAATATCAGATCTAATGTGTGACAGGTAGATAAACTTACCCGTCAACTGGTATTTACCTTTTATACTGCTCTCTTTTCTCCCACTAAATATAACTTTTTGTTGAAATTCATATGAATCTCAATGGGTTTGAGTGGGAGACAACAAGTTTTATGGGAGGCTTTATGTCAGGTATATGAGGGGGTTGCCAGAGGGAGTGCGGTTGCAGAAAAGCAATGGGAGGTGGAGCAGAGAAGAGAGAGAGAAGTGGCGTTGCCGTGGGAGTGCAACTAGGTCTATGGGCTTCACTGGAGCAGCAACCTTGGCGGAAGTGAAGTAGCAACTGGAGCAGCAGAAGGAATTTGCTGGCTTCGGGTTTCACGTGGATAAGGAAGATATGGCAAAGGGAAGACGCAGAAGTTGTTTCCGGGCTCCGGTTTCAAGTGGATGAGGGAGATAGGAAGGAGATCGAGTGGGTTTTAGTGTTAAGAGAAAGGTACGTGAAAAAGAAGAAAACATATAGTCCAGTGTCCAAATGTAGATTAACCGCCAAACTCCAATAGCATTATGACACATGTTCTTTCATTTAGATCCACTTCAGCTATAAAAAAATAATTATATTTGGCGGTAAGTTGAACCTGGCCCGAAACAAGCCTGGAATTTGGAGAAAAATAACATATTCAAATACCCGCACCACCACTTTTATTTTCTTTCTTTATGCACATTTACCTATTAAGTTAGTTAATCGACAACTCATAAGTTTCCTCTTTTAAATTTTTATGTTTATCTGTCAAATTACCTTTCCAGATTATATTTGCATATCTGATAACTTATGAGTAACAAACCAACATGAACTTCAAATAAATGAAAGCATGTAATCAATGACATGAAATGCTTCTCTTAGCTTGAATACTCAAAAGTGGGACAATAGGTCCAAATGGAAATATTATCCTTGAATAGTAGACAGTAGCTGCGGAAGACACTAGCTTTTTAAAATTCCAAGGTAACAACTAGGGAATCAAGTCCCTCACGGCTAACCAATCATTCCCATCCACTCACCACTACCGCAAGCAAACGGATTTTAGTCAGCCAGGTAGAGAGTTGTGGGGGTTCTAACAATCCATATCTTTAAATAGTTACAAAAGCCAAACCAAGGTACAGTCATATCATTGAATAAGCAAATCATCTGGAGTTAGCAGAAATAACCAACATTCCCGACAGCTAAAACTATGCATGCACAATAAAAAGAATACACATTACACCATGATCCTATTAATGTGGGGCCTCGAGAAGATGATGCTTACAACCATACCCTGCATTTTAAAAGCGCTATTTCCAAAAGGTTCAAATCAATAATTTTATATACATTGCCATGGTGGTAAGCCACTTTTACCAAGTAGGGATTCTTTGCATTTTTATTGAATGGTCATAAGATCAAAATGATGTCAACCTTTCCATCACTCCTACAACACCCTAGAAGATGCCCATTCAGGATGACAGGTCATTATATATATATATATATATATATATATATATATATATATATATATATATATATATATATATATATATATATATTCTATGTTTAAAATGTGAATACGCACATCATTAAGTTTGCAATTGCGTGAGGAAATACATATGGTAATTGAAAGAGCAACATACTTGACAGTAAAGAGAATACTAGTGTCAAAGACCTGTTGGCCAGATGCAATATGAAGCCCCTCAATATACCCAGCACGAGGAGACTTGAAACAATCAACAACAAGATTAGTTTATGCAGGATAGATTCATCAAGAAGACACTCAGGAGTATGAAACTAACGTCCAGCCCACCTCCATTTTCATGGCCTCAAGGACTAGAACGGGTTGTCCTTCTTCAACTTTTGCCCCATTGCCTAGCAAAACCTTGACCGCCAAACCAGTCATAGGGGCCAACACACTCCCTCTAGACTGTGAAGCCATCTGAAAACTAGGTTTATGATCACTCGCGTCATCATTAGAATAATCAAGACTCGCAGGTTCTCAGTAATGATGGTGATGAAGCCCATGCCATATATGTATGTGTTGGCAATTATCCTGACCTTTCGCTGTAATATTATGATGATTTTTTGTGCAGGATATATCAAACTGAATTGCTAGACTTAATATATAAAGAACGTACTGCTCTGAGAAACTGACATTAAAGTATCGTGCCAAAGTAATATGGTTGCTCAGTCCATCAGTTTCAACAATGAAATTGCACTCACCCAAATGAAAGACTTTGATCTCCGTGACTGGGATCACCACCTTTAAACTGCCCATGACAGAGCTTTGAGACTAAGAAATTTAAGATATGTACAAAGAACTCGTACATAAATAGGTGAAAAGAGGCATACAAGTATGAAATTTCAAAAATTGATTTAAGGGTGTCAAAAAGAGTAGCAGCATAGGGATGAAATAAAGGCATAAGTTACACAGGAAAGAAGGCTTAAATGCATAAATTATGATCATATAATTTCACATCCAAGATGATCGGATTACTATGAGTACTGATCTGCTAAAACTGCTATTTACCTCAACTAAATATCTTCCTTTCAATACACAGTTGATGACCACTTTCAAGAGTTCTAGGCATTTTCCATCAAGTTCATTCTCCCACTCAATTTCTATCAAATGCTTGGCAGAGTGATGCATTCGAAAAGGTGGATTAGAATACCACAATGAAAGCAATTTGTCCCCAACTGCAAATGTTACTTTACTTCAGATTCTAACACAGCACTAGCTGAAAAAGAGTAGCAGCATAGGGAAGAAATAAAGGCATAAGTTACACGGGAAAGAAGGCTTAATTGCATAAATTATGATCATATAAGTTCACATCCAAGATGATCGGATTACTATGAGTACTGATCTGCTAAAACTGCTATTTACCTCAACTAAATATCTTCCTTTCAATACACAGTTGATGACCACTTTCAAGGGTTCTAGGCATTTTCTAGGCATTTTCCATCAAGTTCATTCTCCCACTCAAATTCTATCAAATGCTTGGCAGAGTGATGCATTCGAAAAGGTGGATTAGAATACCACAATGAAGGCAATTAGTCCCCAACTGCAAATGTTAATTTACTTCAGATTCTAACACAGCACTAGCTGAAAAAGACTATAAAATAAGTTTGACAAAAGTATAGCCAACCAGGAAACTTTTCCTTATAGATATTATGGTCCTTTTCACATATGCATGCAACAACAAATGTTGCGCCAAGTTTGGAGGAAGCAAATGTCCCAGCTGCTATATCAACTCCTGAATCAATGAAAAGATCCTCTTTAAAATGCTCAATGAAATGTGTTTCAACTAAGCCCTTCTCAAAAGCCCAATGGTTTGCGAGTTTGTACAGAAAACATATATTAGTCGGCAAACCTGCAACCTACATTCATACAAGAGCAAATGCATGTAAACATTCCAGCCTTCCAAAGACAAACCATAGAAAAGAGGTAACAGGGCAACTGCGACTCCAAAGCCTACCATAGGATGAGATTGTCCAGAATCAACAAATCAGAATTCCACATATGTAGTTTACCTCTCTATCAGATGATCTGAGCTAGTATCAAAGGAGGCTTGCATTGAAATGTTTAAAAAAAAGTTAGAAGTTTTAAAAAGTAGAAAAAATGAACAAGATCTACATACAATTACGAAGGAAATAAGGTTACAGTTAATATTGTGCCATGATTACATGTATAACAAGAAAATAATGAACTCTAAACCCGAGAAAGAAACGTAACTAAATATTTTGTTTTGAACACAGCATAACAAACTCGAAATTACGACAAACCTGAAAGTTTAGCAAGCAGTTCTTCAGTTGGACTAATGCAGCTTGTCGATTTTCTCCCCACACTGCAAGCTTAGCTATCATAGTGTCGTCGTGCATGCTAACTATGTCTCCCTCCTACACTCATGTTTCAACTCGCACCAGTTCCAATAAGTATTTAGAATGTAACAATTTGGGTACATAAATTTATAGCTTAATTCATAATCCACGGCTTAGGAGCATTACCTGTTGGAGAAATGGAAATTGGATGGTAGTAATGGAGTGAACCAGTTGCAGGGAGGAAGCCCCTACAAACTTTTTCTGCGGGTTATACCCCTGCGATCCTACAGGTCCACAGCTTCCGTCAGCGACTGCTACAAACTCGACGGGATTATCTCTTGTCAGCGGGTTTTGCGCAGCCGTAGAAATACCCTCGGGTCGATCCTACGCCGCCGCCCTCGCCGGCGATAACCTCGCTCGCACCCCTTCACATTCTAACATATTTCCGTAGAGATTCCATGATGCATTCGAGCAAGGCGTCGAAATCGGGTTCTCAAAAAAGCATCCCATAAAGACGGCAAACCTGCAATCTTTGTCATAGAGGAAGAGATCTCCATCCTAGCTGCACCCTGCAGGCTGTTTCTAGTGGATAAGTTCCTCTACGGTAATCCTAAACTTAAACTGATCCGAAAGAAATTTGAGCAAATGAAACTTAATGGAAGTTGGAAGATTGGAAGACTGGATGGTTGACACGTTCTCATCCAATTAACGGATGATGGAGATTACGCCCAAGTGTTTGCTAGAAGAACACTTCGTATAGACAATCGGGTGATGAAGGTGCTGAAATGGACGGTGGATTTTGATCATCGTACTGAACCTTCTATCATTCCGGTATGGCTACGCTTCCCGGATTTGCAGGTTCATCTTTATGATCAAGAGCTTCTCTTTACTTTCGCAGAGAAATATGGAACGCCACTCCACACTGATTCGCCTACAGAGCATCTATCTAGACCTTCTGAGGCTAGAATATTGATAAAACGGGACATTATGTTACCCTTCCCGAAAGAGTTATGGATTGGGACACAGCATCAAGAATTTTGGCAACCAACAGAACTTGAACAGGTACCTCTTTATTGCACCCATTGTCGTATGTTTGGTTACTCTCACCAACAGTGTTACCACTTACATCTGAATCTTAAACCTCCCCGTACAAACGCTACTGGGCCACACATTCCTGCGACGGATATACCGCCTTCCTCACCGCCAGTGATACCCACTACTATTTCAGAATAGGTTGAGAAGGATCAACCCTTGGAGGAGCATCAGGTAGTTGCTAATGATAAGCAGGATGAGATCATCTCTCAGCCTTCTTCTACTGGAGCAGCTATACTACCATCTTAGGTACCCACTACTATGGAGGGAGTTCAGACTCCCCACCATGCAGGTCTGAAGATAGGGAAAAAAACAAAAACTCATAATCTGATGACGGAAAAGGTGTCTACTACTACTGAAGAAGAACTACTGCCTAATAGTACCTTGGTTGTTCTACCCGCTCAAAGGGTAGGAGATTCCCAAGTATTGGAACCGATCACAGCAGCAGCCTTTTCCACTTCGGATCAGACTGTTCACTCTTCTGAAGAAGAATGGCAAGTTTATACCTCCCGGCGAAAGAAGAAGGATGGGGTACTATCCCCCTTAGAAATTTAATGGATGGTATTTTGGTCTCCCCTGGAAATGGAATCACTTCAGAGTCTGATCTCTGGATGCTCTACAATAACCAGGGGTAGAGGGAAGCCTTGGCGACCTCGTCCTCTTTAGTTGTTTGTTTCTCTTTTGTTCTATCTTTTGTATCACTCTGTTTGAGTTTTATTTTGGTTCTTATGAGTCGTGCTCAATTTATTTGGGCCCTCTCATACTACTTTTGTTGTACCCCTTTTATTTTAATGAAATAGGCCCTAGGGCCTTTTTACAAACAAAAAAAAAACTTGAAGTGCACTAGTCACAATCATAGAAAATACTTAAGGAAATTATTTGACCAGAAGAAATCTGAAGCAGCTAGTACATGCCACGAGTAAAAGAAATATCAGAGAATGCACAACGTCAAACTCAGAAAATAGCAAATCAACCGAAACATATGAAACATTTTTCTCTATTTCTACGTGTATTATCTTGGATAAATCTGCAACAAAAAATTGTGTTAAGAAATGCATGCAAAAATATCATTCCACTTTTTGTAGCCACTCAATGAATTTATCTGGACCCAAATCTGGCAAGTTAATCTTCACTCCAAAATAATGTCATCTCCTCTCATATTCAATGTAAAACCGCTGGGGTATTGATTCTTCATCATTTAAAATTTCTCGATATAAGAGATTCCCTTCATCCTCTCGATTCGGTGAGTCGCTGTTGTGGTTGTGGGTGATCTATAAGAGTTGTCTCCTCTCAGAAGCGGCAAGCTATTATTTCAATTCGAGGATCTCCCATTACATGTCTTCCATCATAAGCTATTAGACACCCCTTTACAAGTGTCTGATAAGTAGAATTGTGTCATTTTCTCTCAAAAAAGGCATCGGTCGATGTAGGGTTGTGGATCAAAGATTGGCCGAGGGCCTAGATTTTAGTAGATGTTAGGATAAATTACTGGTGGATGTAGGAATGTTATCTTTTGAAAATTTAGGGTTAGGACAAGGAATTGCGGTAAAAATGGTTAAGGGAACTGAGTTGGTGGAAGATTTAGATTATTTGGATTTAAGGTTTACTCGCAAGAAAGACATCCATAAAAATTTAGAATTTGTCAAACTCTGATATCAAATGACACCAAACTGGGGCAACTAGTCGGCGTGAAAATGTTAGAAAATGGGTTAGAAGGGTTGTAGGATGAGGAATCGAAGTGAAGACAAGCAAACCAAACGCGTCTACAATTTAGATATCTCGGGTCTTTTATTCAAAGCGATGGTGATATAGATGGGGATGTTAATAGTAGAATTCAAGTTGGTTGGTTGAAATGGAGGAATGCTTAGGCCTATTGTGTGATAGGAAAGTATCGCTTAGACTGACAGGAAAATTTTATAAGAGGGTGGTGAGACCTGCAATGCTCTATGGTGTTGAATGTCAGCCTTTAAAAGAGAAGCATAATACTGAGTTAAGTGTTGTTGAGATGAGAATGATTAGGTGGATGAGTGGCTTTACACTTGGAGACAAAATGCGCAATTAATATATCCGTGATAGGGTTGATGTAGCTCCGGTGACAGACAAAATTAAAGAGTCGCCTTAGATGGTTTGGTCACATTAAGCGTCGACCACTGATGATCCGATTAGGAGAGTAGATGTTATAGATTCGACTTATGTTAAAAAATGCAGAGGTAGAACTAGGAAGATTTGTGCTTATTGTATAAAAATGATCTTAATATATTAGAATTAAATGAAAAATATGACACTAAATCCGACGCAATGGAGAAAAAGAATTCATGTAGCCGACCCCACTTAGTGGGATTAGGGCGTTGTTGTTGTTGTACTTTTTTCTTGCATCACCACCATTTAGCCCCAACTTGAATACCGACTAATCCTATAAACTATAAGCATGTCCTTCCAATTCAATGTCCGGATAAGCTTTCAAGATGCCGACCTTAATTGGTAAATTTTGTATATCTTTAAATAATATTGATTCATAATTAATAATTTTTAAATTTTATAGCATCATACAACCTCATAACGCCAAAACAAGTCCTCCAAAACATATATTGCACATAAAAATGAAAACATTAATACTAAGTATGACATAGCAATAGGGTAGATTTTGCAATGCAAACTTAATGTGTCCAAGTTTAAAAATCTCTTTAAGTTGTTCCATATATACTCATGCTCTTTGTTCTAGTACCTTTCATGAATCCTATCCTGCACATGGAAACTAGCGCGTTTATATTTGTATAGCAAATGAACTGGGACTGAAGAAGAGAGAAAGTTCATTAAACAAAATAAAGGGAGAAATTACATGTATATGAAATCTTTTTATTTACAAAACTACGATCCAAGTACTTCAAATAATAAGAATAAAACCAAAATCCTGAAGTGCACTACAAATCTATCATATTCTATTCTCAATGATATGTTAAATCTTCAATAATTTGATTAATCATGACTAAATACAAAAAAATTTGGGTGGCAGTTTTATAAACATGAAATACTTTAATGGAACTCATATAAATATCCCAAAACAAAATTTATCAGCAGAAAAAATTGTCTCCATACTCCTAAACAATGGTGCACATGAAAGTTTGAGATGATAAAAGAAAATATAAGCATGTTCATTCTGGCAAAAGAAATCATGAGAACTTTAAAATTTGCACGATCTTCAAATTTAATGATATACAACATACAATGACTGGGATGCGAGTTTTGTTTTTTCAGGGCATACCTCATATTTCTTTTAAAAGGGTGTTCTTAAAAGTCATTCCATTCCTCCACCGCCATGTGTAGGCTTTATCAAAATGGGATAACCAATTTTTTCAGCTTCTGCTATTAAAAAATCAATATCCTGTTGGTCACCATGATAACCAGACACAAGTGGTATACCAGCAGCACCCATGATTCGCTTTGATGCACTGACAGTGAGATGGCAAGAAAAGTGAAGTAATATTGTGTAGCAACCTCATCAGAACAAATTAATGATTTTAAGAAAGAAAAAATAATATCATATGCCATGAATTAAAATTTATACCTCTTGTCACCCATTTCTTTGATGGCAGATGCTGAAAGTCCTATAAAGTTAAGATCTTCGGCTTTCACAAAACTGAGCAAAATCAACACTCTCAGACAAAAAACCATAGCCAGGGTGTATAGCCTGCAGAATGTAATGTGAACATGAAAAAATAGAAAAATGGCTATATATAACATAGCTGGAGTTGCCCTAAGCAATATACCTATATACATAAAAGCAAAGTCTCGCCTACTTGATTAAACCATTCATGGCATTACAAAGAAAAGATACATTTAATGTATTGGTCATCTAAAACTCCTTTGAAAAATGGCTAAGCAAACTTAAAAATGATTAAAATAAAGTGAAGGACAAATTCACCGTCGTTATTTCCTTATTTGTTTCAATATCCTGCTCATCTCATTCACTACCATTTGATTGTTGATAAGATTGTCTATGCAATTGCTTGTCCTTGCATTTATATCTATTCTATGAGCATCACGACCCAGTTTGATAGCTTGAAATTCACCACGTCAAGAATTGTGGCCCGACAGTATTAAAATTTAAACAAATATTCTCATATTTAAAACTTCCAATTTATAAAAGAGACACTAATAATCCACAAGTACAAAAAAATATAAAATCGAAACATCCAACAACAATAACAGTTTATAGACATCGCAAGCCAATATATAAAGTTTCTCTAAACATAAGTAAACAAAAAAAAGAAACTACAATCTCATCATAAACTAGTACTATTAGTTGCAGTACTCCTCTTGTAAATCAAGTCTCTCCTACTAGACATACCAACCTACAATTTTTATTTTGCTGAAAGAGATAATCAAATTTAATAGTAAGTATAACACAATGGGCAATTATAATATTAATATACATTAAATTATTATGTCAATGATATGTATGAATGGCCAAAAGAAAATACAATGCATTACCTTAAAAAACTTTAAACGTTCACTTTAAATTTATCTATTCTCGTTTCAATTTAAGTATTTACCATTTTTTAACTCTTTAAAAGACATAACAGGATTACCGTCATACCTAACGGTATTCTCAAAAATGTACCTGAAGGTACCTGTTGACCTTATTTTTATGAGGTCTATCTCCTTCTCTATAGAACTTAGGATCTAATCTTTAGGATTTTCTTAATGACTCTCCTAGAGGACTAGTGTTGGGAATTACTTCAATTAGAAATTGAATCATTTCTTGACTCCTTGTAGTCCCATATGCTAGGTTTTAAATCCTTAATTTTAGTTGGGTTAATTGAGACCAACAATTTGAAACTCAAGTGGAGTTCTTATAGGTTTGAAAAGTCTTAAGAAAACAAAATCTTCACGGAACTCTAAATTCACAGATTTCAAACCCTGAAGCTTGTTCTTTGAAATTATAGACTTCCTACATTTCCCGCTCATATGATTAAGTTTGTGGTGCGAAAGACCTGCATCGACCTTAGTTACAGCCACATCAATGGATTTTACTATCTCATTGATTAGGTAAAAAGTGTCATTAATATTGGCTTGAGCCATCATCATTGCCCCACTAGTCACCTTTCACGAATCACTTGTGAAAGTAGTCACCTACCTACCTAACTTTGTCAACTGGCTTATCGAGATGAGATTTTTATTCATTTGAAATATATCTTACTTCACTAAGATTACAGACTGTTTCATTAGGTAACTTGATATTAATATCACCATTTTCCAGAGATTACAAGTCTTATTATCTCTCAAATAAATAATTTTTAGAACACATTAAGTGCAATTTTTAAACACATCTTTGTTAGGAGAACTATTAAAAAAGACGCCTGAATTTGCTATCCAATATTCAAAACTGAATAGGGATAAAACTTGAAAAGTATATTGCATTTCATATCTGCAGAGATTCATGTCTTGGCCTCCATCACAAGCCTTCCTTGAAGCTTTGCATTACTTCTTGAAATAATTTTCTTCCCGCAGTTCTAGCATTCTCCTCTGCAATTTCTTTTGTCTTACCTGAATTTTCTTCTTCTACACTTGAAGCTATCTGCTTGTATTCTTGTATAGATTCATTCCCTTATTTTCAACATTCAAATGGAGAACTTGAAATTTCACAATTCGTTGACTTTATGCGAACTTCTTCATTCAATAATAACCCCATGATGTTATCAAAGTTCAACTCCATATTACTCAAAGACTTATGAATGTAATGAATCTATCCTAACTGCCTGATAATGAAAACAAAATTAAAAGTGATCCAACCTCATCATCAAATTTAATTCCAACACAGCACATCTAGGTAGTCACATTATTAAAATTATTCTAGCGTTCAACCAATGAACTATCATTCGTCATTTTCATATTAAATAACCCCTTAATCAGAAAAATTTTATTTAAAGCAAAATATTATTTATACATCTTTGTCAATGTCTCCATGAGATATATATTAGTTTCACTTTTACTATGTTGAATGCAACATATGAAAAAAATTTAAGACGGATCAAACCTAGGGTCGTTCGATCCAGCACTTCCAATTTTTTCAATCATCTTTTCAGGCCTGGTGATTCCTTGTAGTAGTAAATACATTTTGTTTTGATACAACAAATCTTTCACTTGTATCTTCCAGAACACAAAGTTGATCCATTTAACTTCACCTTTTACCTTGCTTCATTAGTTATTGCTCCCGCTCAAATCAAATATCTTCAAATAAACCCTCGTTCTGCTATCACTTCGAAGGATGAAAACCGTGGCTTTGATCAATTTACAATCAAAACCACATCGCGGAAAAAGGATCACACCAATTCGAGAAATCTGGAAGAATAATATCAAATAAAAATGCATAACAACATAATCTTAAAAAATACTCCAAGATTTAACATGAAAAATCCCGAGAGCAAGAAAAAAATGTAGTTATGCAAAAAATTTCACTATAAAAGTAGAAATATACATAAACTTTCACAGCTTAGATCTTCTCTACTCCATTGGAACTTACAAAAATTTTACTCAAAATCCTCTCTTGAGCGCACAAGAGAAATCACATGCCGAAATTCACCTCTTAAACACACTAAACCTTCCATGCACCATCGAAATAGAGCCTTGCAAGACTGCCGCGAGAGAGATAATAATTCTTCCCTTCGAATCAGGGGCTCAAAAACTAAATCAGGAGACCTGGCATAGAAACGTCACTCGTCGGCATAATTACACTACCCTCTATGTTCTGAAGTCTGTAATCCAAGCAAATCATCTTTTTAAGGCTTGGTGCTATGGTGCGCCTTCAAAATTAGAAGCTTCTGTGATTACAATTGACCTTAACAGTTTTCATTTGTAATTGAGCATCCCATTATAACCAAAGATTTTTCATATCTTCAGCATTTTCTCCTTTGGATTGGTCATATTAGGTTCCTTAATTAGCCATTACCAGTGTTGTTTCTTTTGTTAAGTGTTTTCTTTTTTCATAGGTGTATATCAATGTCAACGAGATATAGACTCTATATTCAATCAATGCTGCACAAAAGATTATCCTCCTCTAATAGTGATAACCAAATGTCCTCCTCCAATGAAGATTGACAGTTATATAATCATCAAATCATTATGCTTTGATATATATACTTTGCTTTGATGACATTGTGCAACACTTGAATGCAACTTGCCCTCTTTTAGATAAAATCATAAAAAAGCCTAATGCACGTCCTCAAAAGCTCTTTCTCATATTTCTGCACTAATTGGTACATGCAATGTAGATAGAAGAAAAGCATTTTATTTCTATATTGGTTACTCCAATTTATTTAAGTTACTAATTGTCCACAAGTACCACTTTAATAGCCGCTTTAATAGCTACAGTTCCGCTTGCAAATCAGGTAAATTCATCATCTATATCTCCAGTGAATATTATTTACCAGCATGCAGCACATATGTGCAAGCAGAACCAAAAAGCAGAGCAACTTAGTAAAATTGCTCTTTAAATCCATTAAAAACATAAAAACTATCATTCACAAGTCTAAATGGTAATATTGAAACCATCATCATCATCACGATCGTTATTCGGGATTGCCTTTAGGAATAGTCTTGCATGTTTCATTTCTATTGATGGTTACATAAGGATAAGGTGTTGAGACTGTTTGGCAAATCTTTTACATATCTTGTAGCCATATTACATTAACCCAGTTTTTTTTATAACTCCTAAAGAAATCTAGTTCTCTTACACATTTGCCCTCCATTTTAGCGCAAAACATATAATAGAGATTACATAATTACCACCCAATTCTTGGGTAAACTTCAATTTTTATTTACAAAACACCCAACCTATGCCAAAAACATAGGAATCGGGTCATATGTACGTAAAAATTGAAGTTTGTGTGCTTGCTACGTTAATACATAGGAATTGGGTGATATGTATGTAAGCACCCCATCATAAAAATATATTTTCAACAAGCTTATCTTTGATAGGTGGTATCCCATCATCTCTCAAATCGAATAAGTTTCTATGTATCACCACGCATTAACTCAATCTTTTTTTTTTCCGTCAGGATTAACTTGGCTATGGACTACCAAGGATATAAAAAACCTCTGAAATCACTATCCAACCTATTAAAAAATAAAATAATACCTCGATTTTGCATCTAACAAAACCTGAGACAACGAGAGCAATGAATGCTAAATTGGCACATTGTTTATGGGCATGGATCAAGATCAATTAATAAAATTATCGTAGTTCTAATTTTTTTTTACTAAAACTATACGTACATACAAATATGCAAAATCGATCCAATGTGTGAATTAAACAACCTACTCTTTCCAAATATTAATAATTAAATATTTTTTTTAAAATTATAAGGCTGCAATTATAATGGCATCATGTTATCAGTTATTGTATATTGTTGAAACCCAATTTGTTTGTCAATTGCTCGCGAAAATAGAGTATGAGAAAGGAAGAAGAGAGAGAGAATAGTGCACATTAATGAATATTAATAAGTCTCAACTATTAGTTATTTCTCATAAAATTATCTCTCTACTTACATGGAAGAATGCATGATATAGTGATATTATATTATTATCTCTTCTTTAATGGGGTCATTACAGAATATTCTAGGTACTTTATATATATGAGTCTATAGCTTGGCTACATTCTAGCTCGGTCAATTGAGCTCATTAGGTTTCAGCTCGATAAGGCGGACTCGAGTCATCTGAGTTTGATTAGCTGCAGGTCGGCTGGCCTGACTCAATCGATTAGACTTTGCCGCCTGATTGATCTAGTCTGGTTGTCGACCCTCAATACCTCCCCTAAGTACACCTATTCGTTGAGTGTGATTAGACTATCAGGCAGAGGATAAATAATCGTAACCTTATAGATAGCTCACTCTCAACAAGAATAGCATGAAGAATGATTAATAGTCTTATAGTATAAGTAACTCTCAATCCCTGATGAAAAGCCTTAGGCGAGTCCATGACATGGTTGATGGTATCGAGGAACTGAATCTTTCCTTGAATCGAATCTACCGGAATGTAGATTGCTGCCTTCGGTCGGCTTTCTTATAATAGTTGTCTTAGATGCCGATATGTCTATAACCAGAGGGTTCAGATTTAGGTTAATTGGTCTTCTATGTAGCTTTGTCGACTCTAACTTTGTTTCTATTGGCTCGGACAGCTACATCTGACTACAATAATGAGTCTCCTAATCTTCTGTCGGTAGTCCCTCCTTTGTCATACTTTATTTCTTCTGAACCGTTAGATATTCTCAAGATCAAAGTTTACACATTTTCAATTTACATATATGTTTAAAATAAAGATTTGATAAAATCATAATAAAAAATACATATTTTCATTAAAGATTTGATGACACTGCTTACCAATTTACTTATTGATACAATTTAAAGACTCATTTGAATCAAATTTATCTTCATACTCCCCATTTAAAAAAAAAAAATTAAAAATGAATGATTTAGCTATAAAGCATTCCCATAAATACATTTCACATAACATCATATAACTATTTTTTGGACAAATTATTAGAAAAATAAAAGTATTAACCAAACAAATCCTAAATTGAAAAACTCGAGGCCTATAAGATCCCTTTAGATCGACATGTTGGTAGGTGTGAGAAGCTTGAGGCTTAAATTTTTTTTCTAGAATTTTAAATACAAAAGATAATATATGTAATTCAAACCCGCAACCTCAAAGTGAAAAATTATATCTATCACTATGTCACAAATAACTATGTCTTAGAATTGAATTGATTGCATTATTTTACTTTTATGAAAGTACGTTAAAAAATTATTTTAAAAAATTACTTTTTTAAAGTTTAATAAGAATTTCACTTTGAAATGGCAAAAAAATAATTAAAAAATAATAATACGAAAGTTTTCTCGAAAGAGGCCATAATCTTTTAAATTTTCATGAGATGAGCCTTCAACGAACTTAGTTACACATCTCTAGCAATAAGGCTTTCCAGGTTTTGAAACTAGCAGAGGAAAACTAGATTACCTAAAGTATCGGCTGGTCCTCCTAAAAAATTTCTAGTGGTTGAGAATAAAGAATTGGTCATATAACATGTTGGTGGCCTGACTACCTGCTCAGACAAATTTATCCTTTCAAAATCATATTCTAGCAAATATAATCATTAATTCCCTCCAGATTACACAGAAAAAAAGAGTTCAAAGCTCAATAACATGAAATTGCGGGATAGCAACCTTACAGAATTACAAGTTAATTTCTCACCAAAAGACAAAAATTGGATTCTAAGGCTTTCATTCATCAGATTTATTTTAATGATGAATGTAATATAAATTGTAATCAATTATATATATATAATACGACCATACAAGACTCAAGATCAAGGTGCATTATTTACCAAGAGAGAATCAACGAGCTGCCAAGTATGAGCTATCATTTACAGGCCATTGAACAAACACCTATCTTCATCTATAAAGCTCAAGGAGTCGATATGATAACTCAGTCGGGTCCTTTTATGTCGTATTAGCTTTACTAAAGAAGATCCAACTTGCTTCAAAATCAAATTGGTCCAGAGGCAAACTAGCCCATGAGCCGAGTAATTCGACAAGGATGTGACCCGACAAAAACTTGAGGTACAAAAGATGAAATGCAGCCTTGTTAGATGATAATATGTTAGAGATAATATAAGAAGAGACAAGAAAATAAGGGTGTTTTTGGGGTAGCTACTATTTTTTTTGAAGTGGTTGTGAATCTGCTTATGATGTAGCAATATGTCTGCTTGAATGATCTGTTGTGTAGTAGTTATTTCTAAGAAAAAACTGTAAGGCCCTTACAAATAACACATAACTCTCATGTGTATTCCACAGAAAACATAGCAAGCCCAAAAAATTTTGAAACAACAAATCAATCCAAAAATTCCAAGCACGTGGCATGAAATGCACACAAAACAGCCATGAAAACAAATTAATTCGAGCTCATAGATGCTCGCATTCCAAAAATCCTATGAAAAAAAAGCAAAACTACATATCAAATAAACTCTAAATGTATAAAAGGGATGAATGAGATACATACAGAATATTTGAAGGTAACAGCACAGCTGAAATGAGGTTTCTGCCGACAACATGAAAGGAAATCCTAAACAACGAAGGAGATCGAATAGGGAAGGGGATAATGCGGGTAAATACTCAATTTAAGTGAGGGCAGTAATGTAAATTCAAATTAAAGCCGCAGATGAGACCATGGAACATCCTCCACAGCATTCTGAAAACTATGGTTCCAACAATACAATTTTCCCAGAAGCCGCACAAAAGGTGCTCCCCAAAGGCACCCTCAGGGGCATTACAAAACAGGAAGCAGCAAATGTGATTAAAGAGGGTTATCATAGGAATTGTTGACCATAAAACTTGTTCAAGGTGGCTAGGTGCTCAGTGTCAAACGCGATGTAGAAATCATCATCATCAATTGACTACAACAACGACAAGCCTTTAATCCCACCACAGGGGGTCGGCTACATGAATCCTTTTTCTCCATTGCATCCTATTGAGTGTCATAATTTTTTTCAATTCTAATAGATTATGATCATCTTTTATACAATATGCCTAAATTTTTTTAGGTCTACCTCTACCATTTTTAACATAAATTAAATCTAAAACATCTATTATCCTAATCGGATCATCAGATGGTAGATGTTTAATGTTTCGCATAACTGTTATCTATGCATTCATTTGATCTCACTTTACCTTCGTAATCAAGCTATCTTAATTTTAGCTACCTACAAGTATCCACCCATGCAATTTATTATGCATAACTTCTATCCATGTTTCATTAGATGTACACATTTACCTTCCTACTCATTAAATATTAATTTTAACTACTCTTAAGTATCCACTCATATATTATACGTACAATTTTACCCTTTGGCATTCATGTTTAATTTAAATGGTATATATGAGAGTGTTAAAGAATAACTTAAGAGAAGTTGCCCATGCAACTTTTATAAAGAGGGAAGTTGAAAGGAGTGCAGAAAAAAATAATAGAAGAAAATTATTAAAACCTTCATTGATCCTATATGAAGCCTTCTAGCTGGAACTTTTTTAAGAAGCTAAAAGGATATACAAGAAACTTGTTAAAATTTGAGGAATAATGTGTAGCGTTTTAAATTATTAGATATGATTCTACCTTAGTCCAAATTGAGAGACATAAATATGAATTACACTTAATATTACCATAAACCTCACTATGTAAAGTTGGTCATCTATAATGTTACACGCTAGACTAAAGAGAAATATCAAAAAAACTATCTTATACTAAAATTCATGGATGACAAAAGTATTTCATAGCTCACTAATATCAAGTTTGCAACATAATCCTGTTATAGGTCATTTACTCTCAAAACCTACCTATTATGTAAATATCTTGTTGTAAAAGCTAACGCACAACACCACCGTGCAAAAGATAAATTTCATAGTTCAGATGCTCGTCCATCTGGTTGAGTTCTCATCCATCTAAATATGATTTACCTAATACTTCCATGATTCAAAATTTTACCCTCTTGGTATATCTTGCAAGAATATCATCCTCCTTTGAGTGCTCTAATATGGATGAGCTCAATGTTGGAGGCTGTGATGAAAAAAGGGCTACACTAAAGTGTGCCTCAACACAAGAGTTGTGTTTTACTATGTACGTAAGTGATCACATAATATCCCCCAAATGATTAATTGATGTCCTCATGAGTAGCATTACACAATAGCCCAAAATTATTCACGAAAATAAAAGGATACTAATATTAGCTTTGTCCTAATTGATATTTCAAAATATAGCCTCCAAGTCGGCAATTTGACATGTATGGCACATAGTTACAATTTTTTTGATCGGGGTATCGTTCAAACATCATTTATCACGTTGTTAATGCTCTTCGATCAAAATATATTTGCTTAAGCCTCACAAGCATAGTGTCTTTGTTTTCTGAGCATAGCTTCCTAAAGTGATACATATTTTGGGAGTACTCAAGTATGGACATGCTCAGGTTTGGTGTCCCAAAGAAAACTCAAGCAGCAAGACTACAAATTGCCTTAAATGTCTAAGAGTTTTACTTCATTATACTTAAAAGTATCTTACAACAAAAGACTAGCAGATGTGATGTAGATCAACAAGTACAAGTAAAAATATCCATAAAGTAAGAAATAACATTAATAATAACAACGGTGGAGCAAATTGGATTATAAATGCAGAGATTAAAAGTTCCAAAAGGCTGTTCCAGCTTTCTTCAACGATTTATAGCACAAGCTCCTTCAACTTCAGGTAAGTTCTACTATAGAGTTATGCAATGTGACTAAACCTGATTTTTCTTAAGAGAAGATAGTGTTTAAAGTAAGCTTCGAGCATTGACATGGAGACAAATGCAAGATGGAAAACACAAAACTGTAGAATATAGTTTTATTACCAACAGCCTTAAAAAATCAGTATAATTAGTTGCTTGATTAAACTGAGAAAAATTAGCCAAAACTAAAACGCAATGACAAATCCCATTTCCAATATACTTAAGAGAAGAAAATTATGATGAAAATCTTTTTATTTTTTTACAATCAAATTTACTTAATATATGATAGCCATATAAAATTATATTCAAAATAAAATAATATTTATTATAATTATAATAACTATTAAAATTACAATCGTTTTTATAAAAATAATGAGAAGGGGAAAAAAAAACAAAAAAACCTGCATCAGCTCTAACGGCACTTGCACGTGGATAGAAGGAACGGATCCAAGTCGAATAAGAAGAGGTAGCAGCGAGGGAACGAATCAAAGCAACCCCGAGCATTTTGGGAGCTAAGCCGCGAACCCGTCGCAGAGGAATAGGTAGAAGGCGACAGCGCAGACAAGAAGATAGGCTCGGCAGGAGTAGGATTCCCGATTCTTCACATAACGATTCAGCATTCGCGCGGACGAAAATAGCGGATCAAAGCACAAATCATAGCCGCTAGAGCGAGTCTGGAGGAGACGGGTGAAGTAGGGAGTTTACAGAGCATATTAAAAATGGACTCTGCAGATAGAGATTTCTATATTCGTAACAAAAGCACTCACTGCTCTCGTCATTCGCTGCTTCTTTGCGGGGCTTTAGAAATCGGCAATGGAGATGGAGAAGGCTTACAGTTTGGAGCTGAATAAGAAGAAGAGAAAGTTCGAGTTGAGCGAAGATGGGGAGGTAGAAGAGCGTCCTTATAAACGGCTCAAGACGACGCATGACAATGGCGACGCTGCTACACCTATGGAGCTGGACGATCCTCTGGAGCAGCTGGACGATCCGATGGACGTGGATGATCCCATGGAGGAAGAGGTGGATGATCCCATGGACGTGGATGATCCGTCGTGGTGTCCCTTAAACCCAGTCGTTCCTATTTATGCATTTCTATTAATTCCTGTACAAATAATAAATTAATATTAATGAAAGATTTTTTTAATGTCTCTTTCAATTTATTTTCATTTATAAAGTGTTTTTCTCTAAAAAGCATAGAAAGGCATAAATATTCGATCTGAAGATGGTAATCCAATATAAGCAGGCGATTTAATAATAAACAGTAACAGGCAGCAAACCAGTAAGTAGATGCGTTAACCATCAAAATTCAATATAAAACTGAGCGTTGGAGTTTACAAACCAATAAGCAAAGCAGGTGTGGTATAAACTTATGAAGAACAGCAGCTGGAGTTCTGAACTGTTGGAGGCCTTGCGTTGTTCATTGCCGGCTGACTCGCCATCCTATGACACAAAAGACCATAAATAAATTATATGAAAGCCTGTGTAATGTGTCATTCTTTTGGAAAATTTACATACATACCACTTAATTCCCTATCTTTATATATCCAATAGCTGAACTTCAATTTTTACATATAAGTGTGTATTTCATTTTTTTTATGAAGTTAAAATAGTGGTAGTTCTGCGGTGATAATAAAGGTTTGGGTGGTATAAATATAAAAAGTTAAATTTAAGTGTTGAAGACATAGTAATTAGGTGGTATAAATGTAAAAAAAAAGAAAAAAGAAAAACAAAAGTTCTAGTGTTCAATAAATAGCAACTGGGTGATATGTATGTAAATGCCCCCTTCTTTTTTTTTTT
Source organism: Papilionanthe hookeriana x Papilionanthe teres (assembly GCA_022702705.1). Taxonomy (NCBI): domain Eukaryota; kingdom Viridiplantae; phylum Streptophyta; class Magnoliopsida; order Asparagales; family Orchidaceae; genus Papilionanthe; species Papilionanthe hookeriana x Papilionanthe teres. The sequence continues at coordinate 44,055,339 of CM040423.1, read as the reverse complement.
TAAATTCAGAGAACTTAAATCCTTGTTTGTCAGAAGACTACCCTCACAGTATTGTTAATTTACTCCATATCTCTACAACGTGCAGAGTATCCAAATTTTTAGTGAAAAAAAAGGGGTATATATATACATGCCATCCAATTCCTATGTTTTTTACGCATGTAACACCTAAACTTTATTTTTTACATTTATACCACCCAAGTCATTCATTGCACAAAAAAATACTAATATTTTAACTTCAAAAAAGTGAATTACATCTATTGATGCATAGGCAAGGTGCAATATAAGTAAAAACTTGTAGTTTAGGTGTTACTCAGGGGTAGCAACGCAAACCAGTCAAGTCGTGCTCGAGCCAACCTCGGCTTGAGCTTAAGCTTGAGCTTGATTAAATTTATTGAGTTTAAGCTCGAGGTCGAGCTTAAGCCTACGAGTTTGAACTGTGGCTCATGAGCCGATTTGTTTAGCATATAAGTGATAAAATAATATTAATTTTAAAAGTGTTATAATAAAATGACAAATAGAATGAACAATTCTGAAAAAAATAATAAGAAATCGCTTAATATAAAATCAAAATATTATTTTTTTAAAATATTTAATACTTTCAAGACAGTCTTCAAATTTAATATATTTAATATATTTTGAGTATAATTTATACTAATATTTTTTTAAACGAACCGGCTCACCGAGCAAATGAGTCGTGTCGGGCCTAGCCTAAGCTTGGCTTGCTTTGTTAGCTCATCGAGCTCAATTCATGGGCCACTTCTTTATTCGAGCTCGAGCAGGCTCACAAGATGGCATGACTCACTTACACTCCTAATCAAATGTGTAAATAAGTCGAGTCGAGCTTGAGCCATCATCAGCTTGAGCTTGAGCTTAATTAATTAATAGAGAGCTTAAGTCATAAGAGTTCGAGTTGGCTCACGAGTTCATTAAAGAGAGATCAATATTAATTTTAGCTAATGTAACAATAAAATAATAAATAAAATGAGTAATTAAAAAAATAATAAAAAGAAATTACACAATATAAAATACAAAAAATATTATGCTTTAAATAATTTAAAGCTTATGTCGTGAAATTTAATATATTTTGAGAATATTCTATATTAATTAAATTTTTTAAACAGGCAAGCTCATGAGCTAATGAGTCAAGTCAGTCCGGCTTGAACTTGGCTTATTAGCTCATCGAGCTCAACTCACAAATCACTTATCGAGCCATGCCCGAGCCGACTCATGAGTCGGCATGGCTCACTTACACCCCTAGGTGTTAGATGTGTAAATAAATAAGAGTTAAGTAATTCATATGTAAATCTTCGATTAAAAAAAAAAAAAAAAAAAAAAAAAACCAACAATGTTCTTAATATCTGCAGTCATGGCCATGAAAGCCTGCTCGACATTAGTAGCATACTTGGCGCTTGTCTCCATGAATGGTATTCCAAGCTCATCAGCAAAACTCTAAATACAACATATGAGAACAAATTAAAACAAAATAGATAATTTAGAAAGCAATCCTTTCTTAGGCAATACGGATAAAATCACCTTTGCAGTCTCGTAGGATACAACTTTTTTCGCAGTAAGATCACATTTGTTTCCAACAAGAAGCTTGTTAACGTTATCACTGGCATAGCGATCAATTTCATTCAGCCATTGCTTCACATTGTTGAAGCTCTCCTGGTCGGTCACATCATAAACCACCTGCAAAGTCGATTAAGATAGTTTGAGGCTTTGAGCCACGTCTAACGGTTCCAGATTTTAATTAATTACCAAAAGAACTGGAGCCATTTACATACATACCAGGCAATCATTATGCATTTACATATATAACATCTAAACTTTATAACACCCAAATCTTTGGCATTAAATACCCTTTTTTCATGCATATGTAAGGTGGCATATATATGTGAAAATTGAAGCTTAGGTGTTGGATATGTAAATACATGAGAATTAAATGGTATGTATGCAAATCTTTCGAAGAACTGCTAGTTAAAGAACCAGAATTGCTTACGATGATCCCATGGACACCTGATTTTGGCTTTTATCTCATAAGTTCTATGAGCATTTTCTTAGAGTGTAAAAGACACCTCATACATAGTTAGAGATATTTTTAGAATTGACTGATATACATTGGAGTTATCCATGTAATCTTCATATATTGATTTATTACTTATAGGTATAAATTATATGGATAATAAAAATATCTTACCCATTTATTAGTTTCAGACAAATTCTAAGTTGGGATTATAATTTATTATTAAAGCATCATAGAGCCACCATCATTTATAGCATATATTTCCATAATATTATCTACTTTTATATGTAACATGTTTGTATTATCATCTATAGCAGTAAAATATAACAAATTGATCGACATCGTATAATTCTCACTTACATGACAATTTGTAATTGTTATTTTTTTTGGAAAACAATTGATCACAAATACAAGAACAATGTGAATAATAATATAGATTTATCATTTAAGAAAAAATAATCAAATCATAATTTATTATTAGCTCAATTAAAATAATTAAAATTAGGAAGTATGCATTATCAGAGTAGTAATACAACACATCCAATTTGAAACTGATTGATTCAAGAAATACTTCTTTATAAGATAAATCATTCGCTCTTATCTTTTTACAACTTCATATCGCACAAGAATGCAATAGTTGATTAGTCTTTAAAAACTCATGGTTATTATAGGATGTAGACTAAAGTGCTACAGTAGCGCCATCTTAGGATATGCTCCACGTGGAGGCCTCCAATTTGGCCAGTCTATTAGCCTCTCGTCTGATGTGGCAACATTACCCCAACAGTAAGAAGTTGTTTTCCCTGTCACTCAGTAATAATTCGCCCGCCAATCACGGTGGCAATCGATTATTCCAATCGACGGCCTCCTCCTTTGGCCTTCTCTGGCCGTAACTTGTGCTGCCTGATAAACTCGGAGGTGAGCATCGTCCTCGCCGTCATGCGTCGTAATGTCTAATTCCGGAGATAATTGCCTATGGATCACTCTGTCATCCAGCCCTTTGAATCCCTCCAGCGTCACATCTTCAATTGGGACCCCAATGGATAGAGCTTCATTGATCCAATTATTTACCGGAAGCAGTGAGGGGATTCTTCAAGGTTGCATCTGTTACTGAGGTACGTACTTATTCCAGTTTGTCTCATTATTCCATCGAGAAACCATTAATCTTGAGTTTGAAATGATGCGATATTAGTTGCATTTCATGACTCTGTTCTCTAAAAATTTCTGAACCTGAAACTGTTATTTCATTCTGCTTTTGCTGCATCTATAACTACATTTCCAATTATTTTTTATTATTGTATGATGGCTAGCTTATGTATGCTACGTAGGGTTGAGCAATCAGCCGGTTTCGGATGGATTGATTTAAAAATTGGTCAAACTAATTTTAACTGAAGTCCATAATCTAAAAAACCAACCCAATATAAATTTTGATAAAATCGACCGATCAAACCGAAATTTAATTTGGTTTAAACGGTTCGGTTATAAAAAAAATCAAAATTTCATAGTTTATTGGAACAAGCATTATGAATTACATTTCTTATTCACATAATATCAATTTGATTTTATGAATCAATTATTTATTTCAATCAAATATTACATATAATAATTTTTTTGATTTTTTTAGTTTATTCTACATAAAATTAAAATATAATAATTAAAAAAAAATTTAGTTTTTTTGTTCGTTCGGCTAAATGAAAATTAAAACTGAACCAAAAACTGAAAACCAAATATTGAAGTTTTAAAAATTGAAAATCAAAATTCAACTTTGAAACTGATTGGTTCGGTTCAATTTTTAGGTTTTGACCAAATAATGCACACCCCTAATGTTATGTGCAATTGTAGTCATCTATCTAGCAGTACAACTTCAATCATAGTGTAACCAATTAAAGCTCTATACGGTATAACCGTATCACTTTATACACTAATTAGTAGTATGGAATATAATGAGCAAATAGATTCTTTTATTGCTATTATTTTCTTATTTATATTCTTAACACAATTCTCCATTATTGTAATTCATAAGTAGTTTTCTTTGTGGTAGAAGTGGCCGTAGACCAACGAAACAATCTTCTCATCTTAAGCCCAAATAACCCATATCATGGATATATCTGGTACATCCATCACAAACTTGAAGACCATTCCACTTTCAAAATGGGAGAAATATTACATGTGGATAATTCATGTAGAGCTAAGTACGGAAGCCAATTCGAAATTGTGACATGTCAAACATTTTATAATTATTATTTTATTCTAATAAATACATAAGAAACAATGTGGCCCGTCCCAACCCGTCTTAGGGGTATTGGCGCAGTTAATAACTTACAAAAAAAAATGTAGCAGAAATTTGAAAGCAAATAAAAAAAAAGTTGTACAACCTTTAGGGTTTAGGATTGAAATAATTTTTTTTTTACTGAAACTCAAGGAAGAAATCTTGAGGATGGAGAGCAAGTAGAGTGATAACTTTAATAACTGAGATGTCATATTTACTTCTCTTGCTGGTGATGATATTATAGACTAAAGCTTATAGGTAAGTTTCAAACACAAATACATTTATATAGTTAATCTGTAAGTTTTATTTTTTTATTATTTGGAGAAGTTTGTTGTATGTAATATTTAATATTCTAAGGATACCATGTTGTTTGGATTGTAATACACTTCTAGATTTGGTGCTGACGAAATGCACAAATGAAACCATATTGTTATACACCGAATAAGTTAAATCAACATAGAGGAGACATAGAAAGCTTTGACTTTCGAAAAAAAATGATATTAAAAAATATCAAAGATACATCTATGTACACATGTTTATACAAGAAAAAAAAACCAAACAATTATGTTCTACAAGAAAAAGATATGTAAACATAAAAAAGAAAATCTCGATCGAACTATGAACTTCTTTACAAAAAAAAGGAAAAATCACTTCAAAATGATTGTACCAAGAAAAATACATATCGAAGGAATACAAAATTCAATAAAAAAGCATAAAACAAAATAAAATAAACCCTTTTTTATTAAAAAAAGACAATGATTGGTTTCCACATTTGCAACCATATTTATGGATTTACTTACTAAAGAGGAATCATTGGTCTCGCTGGGTATTTGCCATCAAATACCTCCCTCCCAAGCTTCCAAAGACGTTTTCAGCGCCATCCATCCAAGCGATTCTCCCAAGGGGCAACTCCTCGTCATTAGACGAAAGTGGCAGTGACACTGTCTCTTCGACCGCATGCCTTTTCCCCTCCGGTTTCCGGTCGACCTTGCCCGTAGTTCAACTTTGGGTTCTGCGCTGCCCTCCAAAGTCGAAATAATTTGAATTTGAAAACTTTTTGAATCTACCCTCGGAAAAATCTGAAATTGTTGTAGTATTGTTTTATGAAAAATTGAAAACCACAAAAGCTTCCTTTTTGGACAATATGAAATGTGTGTTGGCTTTCCATATGAAAATTTGAAACTTATGTGATTCATGTTTTAGAAAATATGAGATGCGGTAGCTTTGTTTTGTGAAAGTTCGGGAACTTCAAAAATCTTATGTTGGAAAATATAAGATAAGCACTGACTTTCTCTTGGAAATCTGAAATTTTTATGGCTTTGGTTTATGCGATCTAGAAAATTAAAAAATCTCATTTTTGTAAATCAAAATCGTGATGACTTTGCTTTATGAAAATTTGGAAATTTTACAAATATGGTCCTCAAAATTATGAAACTATTGCGGCTTTGTTCTGTGAAAGTTTTGAAACTTTGAAAATCTCATGTTGGTACATATAAAATGCGCGGTGGCTTTGTGTTTAAAAATCTGAAGCGTTTATGACTTGCAGCTCAACTGAAAGGGCTCGAGCAGCTTCTCGAGACTCCGGAAGTTGATCGCTGAGTAACATCAATATTGCATACTAATGAAGAATAAGAGTAACGAACTGCAATAGATTGGGACAAAATTAATAAAAATAATTGGGTGAAGAAAGTAAATGAAGATTGAATAATGATAGCTTTTCCCTAACCTAATCCAGCTACAAACCTTATTCAAGCGCTCAACTCAAACTGATTACAGTATGACTTCTAACATGACTGCGGGTATTGCTAAAATGGAAGAAGGAAAACATGCATATAAAAACAATATTACCTAAGCAGCATCATCATACTCAAATCCAATAAATGCGAAGCTTTGCAGATAGGATCTCTGGTCTTTCTGTTTCCAAACAATAATAGTTAGTGGGCGAACTTGAATGATTTCTTGGTTGAAAAATTGATATGCTACATTCTTCACCTGTTCTTGATGGCAGAATTTTGTTTTTGGCTAAAAAGCATCAGTTGCCAAAAACCTTTTCTGCTTCCTCTTCTCGTAGCTTTCTGCCATTTCTTGGAGATTCCATGCCGGTTGAGAAACAATTTGGGCGATTCAAGGTCATTTGTGCTCGCTAAGTAAAAGCTTATTAAGTTGGTAGTACAATCAAAACAAACCTAATCAGCCCCCTTCACTCTCTAATGGGCATTTCTAAGATTCATAATCTGCTTTAAAGATTGTAGAGGATTGTAAAAAGCCTAAGAAAATTGTTTACTGTCATATATATTCACAAAGTACTTATTGGCCTCAACTACAGCAAATGCTTTCTCTAAGGCCCAATTTTTGTTTAACTTGCCATCACAAAAAATAATCACCAATTAGTGAAAACATGGTTTGTTATAGGAGAAGTTCGAATAGCACCTGTCTTGCAAGTTATTTCCACTTATGCTAATGGCCAAAGGAGAGAGGCATAAGAAAACATTACCTTTGATCACTTGACCGCTGCCAAGCTCAAACTCAAAGGTGTCACCTCTCTCATAACTAGAGTCGAATGTACTCCCATCAGTAAGCATTCCCTGTATTAAAAATTGCCCGAAATTCTGCTGTAAATATATTGGTTTGATAACAGAATTTTGAGTAATGTTAGTTAACACTTGCTCTTGAATTTATGAAAATATAGAGTACAAGCATATATATACATATATATATATATATATATATATATATATATATATATATATATATATATATATATATATATATATATATATATATAAAGTGACCTTTATTCAAATGCAAAAGTTCTCAATTTTAACTTAAAAAAGCCTGCAATTAAAAATACAAGTTTAGTCTCTGTTGAAGTTTTAAAATCAGCTGCTAAATCATAATACAACCCGAAAAATCAGATATATTTGTAGGCATTCACAGGGTTCCTAAATGCCGAGGAGACAAGCCTGTATGAAAACCTGAAGCAGAAAAGCACTCAATGAATCAAAAATACAAACTAAAGTGGAAGCCAGAAGCCATGCTTCAGTAACAATAGATACAAACTAAATCTAAACATCTTGTAATACGAATTAATTCTAACTGTAATAAGCTCCACAAAAGTGAGATTGTCCCATGTGAGGCATACCCGTTTATTTACACATGTACTAGATGTTTGTAATTTATTTTGAGAGCCTTGTGTTTGCCCACGAGCTTACCAAAAAATACTGAGAATAAAGAGAAGCTTTGTCAATTTACCCTTTTTTATGTTGCTTACTATGATAGGATCGAGTTTCTGAATGAAATTATTTTATAATTAATACTTTTTCCTGATTTCAAACTTAGTTCCCATCAACAAGGCAGTTTATCATGCTATAATTAACAATCAGGATCTATTACGCTATGCAGGAATCATCAGTACACCTTCAGAAGGAAAATTATATTAAAAGCAACTGGCAAAATTTGTCAAATATCACCTTACCTTCAATTTATTAATTAACATAAAAGAAAATCATGATAAGAAGAAAATTATATCAGGAGCTCCTCGCGCCAAATGCATCAGGAGTGCAGGACATTAGATCAAAATAGAAGCACATTTTATAAAAACTAAAATAAATTTATAGAAAGAAATTTAGAGTAGTAAAAGATATGTATTTTAAATTACAAGGCAACACGGAAAATCATTATTTTTCTTAAGACAAAATTTGACTGTCTTGTAACTTTAACAAAATGACCCGTTATTGATTAAATAACATGCACTCGTGATGGATATTTGTATCAGAAGCACTGTATACAATTTTTTTCTATCATGCTGTGACATAAAATGTAATGGGATTAGCCTTAGGTTGAGCATACCTCCAACAGTCAGCAACAAGAAAATAACCATAAAAATAGAGAACCGCGAGTATGAGGATCACATAAGCTTCATAGGGCACAAAATAATAATCTTCCAGTAACTCTGATTTGCCCACTCAGCCGGATAACTACCTCATTAGAATCGGTTGAAGCAGAAGAAGAACGAACAAGCCGAACTGCCAGCGAAGATGACCAACGATCGAATGCGAGAGAAGGAGGGTTTCGCGTAACAACCCGAATGAACGAGACCTTCGATCGAAGGGCGACTGGGTAAAAATAGGATTGTGGAATACAAGCAGCAGGGTCGATCCCACGGCCCACTTTTTGCGAAAATTTCCCTTGTGTTGGCCACGAAGTTCTATTGTCGCGCCCCCAAATAGCAGATGTCGGTGGTGAGGTGTCGCGATGCTCTATAGTCGCGCTCCCAAACAGACCCTAAGCAGCCGCAGCTTCTTAGTTTTTCAGCTGCAGCTGCACTACCCACTGCGGGGAAGTTAGCTGGCTGTTTGGTGCAGCTGTGTGAAAATAATTGTGGGACAGTTTTTTCTGGAAAAATGACCAAACTGCTCATGTTTGTTAAAACTGTTTAAAAATTGTTAAGTATTTATATCTGAATATTTAATATATGTAAATTTTTTAATAATATTATGTATTAATAATTCATATGAAATAAATTTAAATATTATATACGCATGTGTGTGTATATATATATTGTAAAATAACAATTACTTTTTATAGAAAAATACTAGTGTGCAAGCATAAAAAATTCAATTGGAATCATCCTAGAGATCACAAACCAAGAACTGGAACAATCTTAACAAGCAACCGAAAGTATCAGTTTAAATTCGTCAATGGCACGATAAAATCTTTCCAACCCTACGTCAAGCTCCACATCCACCACAGAAAAGGATGAAAGAATAAAAATGGCAGAAATGAGTAAGAGAAGAGGAAGAGAAGCCATTAGAGCCACAAAAAAATACATGACCTTCAGATCCACATATACAATTCAAGAGGATGATTCATAATACCTGAGATCGATCGATCGAGGTTAGGGAAGAAGAAAGTGCAGTAGATTCGCGAGAGAAGCAGCGGGGAAGCAGATAGGGTAGAGGGATTTCACACGCGGGGCATATGGTAAAATGTTCGAGGCGAAAGCGGGGCCGCTGTGTTAATCCAGCGGCCCGCTTTCTATCAGCTTTTGCAAAGCTGTGTCGCGCCACTGCAAACCAAAAAGCGGAAAACGGGGCTTTTCCACGACAAATGACCGCGCCGCATCGTGACCGCCCTCCCAAACGCCTTAAGTGTGTGAATATGTTGGTTTTCCCTGGAATTGGTCTGCTACAAAAGCCATTATTGAAGAAAGGCTCAACTATGCCACGTGCAATTCCCGAACAAGGTTAATATCAATTTACTTTACTTATCTTCCTTGTCATCATTCTCAAATTTTTTTTTATTTCAATTACGAGACAAGAATACAAGCCTATTTAATGTGATGTTATTGGAAAAAAACAAAACTGACACCCAGCTCAGTTGTGGCAGACCATAAGGGTTGACTTTTGAAGTTATAAATACTAAAGAATTGAAATATGAGGAAGGAGTTGAAGATGATGCTATCCCTGCTTTGTCGGCAGATGCATTTGGATCGAATGCACAAGAAAGCTGGTCTGCAAATGGCATAGAATTGGTAATTTAAATAACGTTAAAAGCATTGTTTTCAGTAACAGTTAAGTTTATGAAAAAGAATCTCAAGTAGGCAATGCAGAGAAGATGAAAAATACTTTGCTTTCCATTCACAACAATGATTGTAAACTTTTAGCAGATGCCTGTAGATCTCCAGCTTCAGAAATCAGATCCCCAGAAAATGAACTACATTTAGAATTATCTTCTGTTAAGATTAGTAATTCATCTACAGTAATGTTTGATTCTCAGTTGTCTGATGCCCATACGAAGAACCCTGATATAGATAATATTTGTGCCAGGTTTGCTACATTTTTCATTGAATCACCTGTAGATGGAGTGAGACATGAGTGTTATGTTACGACGGATTCTTAGCCAGTTACATGATCATACCAAAAAGCATGATACATTCCGAATAAATAAAGCTACTATTGTAGTATGAAAGTAGCAACTATTACAACAATTATCAAACTCTAACAATATAAAAATGTCATGTTTAATTCTTTAATCATACTTCTACTGACAACAAACTTTGAAAGCTTAATAACCCTACTTTCTAAACTACAACTAACATGCTTCAAATACTTGACATATTACAAGTCATAAACCGCCAAATATAATAGTCACCAAAAGAAATCATTTCCGAAAAGATATTATATTTTAATGACTTCACAAAATTATAACTTTTATAAACAAAAATATCAATTTTGATACAAACATCGATAAAATGTAGTAAGTCTTAGTCTAGAAGCTTTCATTACGTGAGTTAATTACACATTTCAGAAGAACATCTGAAAGAAAATTAAAATCATTCGGATTACTACTATTAATTCCCACACTATCAAAATTTAATATTATAAAGCTTGTTTTTAATAGATTTGATACTCCTTAATTGATATTCTTGATAATCTAATACCCTAGCTTGGTAAATATTAGATGATCTTGCTCCTTTTCGTCAAACCACTTAAAATAGTTGCAGCTGTCTTCTGTTCTATTCCCGAGACATTTGTAGAACATTCTTCCCTAGTTCTCACCTTTCTAAACAGTGTTTACTTTACATTGCAGATCACAACGATAGTAAATATGATGTTATTGATTGCTTGTTAATCCCATCGACCGAATCAAACTCATATTTTGTAATCTCAATTGACACATGAGAATTTCACGGTAACACCTAAACAGTTAAGCACATTAGCAGATAGACATAACTGGAAGCAATAGATAAAACAAGGTCAATTTTTTAAGTTTCAATTAGAAGTCATCTATGAACTTGCTTGAAAGCTTAGAGAGCTCCAGGAGGATCTCCATTAGCTTTGCCCAGACTCAATGTGTAAATACATAAGAATTGAGTGGTATGTATATATGAAAATCTTTTTATTTTTTTACAATCAAATTTACTTAATATAAGATAGTCATAATTTTTTTTTTCAAAATAAAATAATATTTATCATCATTATAACAACTATTAAAATTACAATCGTTTTTATAAAAAAAATAAGAAGGGAAAAAAAAACAAAAAAAACTGCATCAACTCTAACGGCATTTGCACGTGTACAGAAGGAACAGACCGAAGTCAAATAAGAAGAGGTAGCAGCGAGGGAACGAATCAAAGCAACCCCGAGCGTTTTGAGAGCTAAGCCGCGAACCCGTCGCAGAGGAATAGGTAGAAGGCGACAGCGCAGACAAGAAGATAGGCTCGGCAGGAGTAGGATTCCCGATTCTTCACAGAACGATTCAGCATTCGCGCGGACGAAAATAGCGGATTAAAGCACAAATCATAAGCCGCTAGAGCGAGTCTGGAGGAGACGGGTGAAGTAGGGAGTTCACGGAGCATATTAAAAATGGGCTCGCAAATAGAGATTTCTATATTCGTAACAAAAGCACTCCATCGCTCTCGTCATTCGTCGCTTCTTTGCGGGGCTTTAGAAATCGGCAATGGAGATGGAGAAGGCTTACAGTTTGGAGCTGAATAAGAAGAAGAGAAAGTTCGAGTTGATCGACGATGGGGAGGTAGAAGAGCGCGCCTATAAACGGCTGAAGACGACGCATGACAATGGCGACGCTACTACACCTATGGAGCTGGACGATTGACACGCCTAAAATATATATGTTTTTTGCTATATTATTTTACTTATTTTTTTATGATATTACACTTTAAAGGAAGGTATTTTGTATGTTTTTTGGTTTTAGATACAAGAAATGGTGATTGGAGCAAAAGGAAGCAAAAACGGTGCGATTTGGAACGAAAACGAGCAAGAAATGAAATTCCGCCCGACACGCTTTCGATAAGTCTTTCGATGCTTAATCTCTTTTACACTTCTTGCATATTTTTGAATGAGATTATACTTTAAAGAAAGGTTATTTTTATGCTTATTTTGTAGGGCTATCTGTTACGAACGCAACGCAACTGAAATGGGGCGAAACGGAGTTGAAACGGAGCCAAACGGAGCCAAACGGAGCGAAACGGTGGAGCCGCGCAGCAGCCTGCTCGCCGACGGCGAGATCGATCTCGCCGACGGCTAGATTTTCCCGAGACCACCGAAAATGGCCGAAAAGCTCGCCGACAGCGAGTTCGAACCCGCCGACAGCAGCCCGGACGACCACGAACCGACTTTTGGCGGTTTTGGGCCAATATTTGACGTATTTGGACGCTTTTTCGAAGGGGTGCGTAAGGAAACTCTCGGGAATTCGTCCAAACTCTTTAAAAATGGCGAATATAGGTTAGAAAAAGGGGAGATTAAGAGTAGATTAGAGGAGAAAAAAAATAGAGGAAATGAGAGAAAAACTTAGAGGAATGTTTAGGATTCTTAGATTAATAGTAGAAATGTAGATTTCTACCCTTTTGGAGAGATTGGAGAGGAGATTTTGAGAGAATTTGTAAGGGATTTCGCTAGCATTGCGTGGATCACCGGGAGACTTTATGGGAGAGATCTTCGTCTTTCTTTCGAGGGGAAAAAGCTAAGTATTGTTCTTCATTATCTTATAATTTTGTAAACATTTATTTAGTGGATTTGCTTTGGTTAAATGAAGTTTACGTTGTGTTTTATTCGCGCTTTGTGAAGTATCTCTCTTACTCTTTCTTCTTTGAAAATAGTGGCATAAGAAGATTATGCCATTGTTTTCCTTTTACTTTTCTTTTCATGATGAGTAGAAATCATGTTTAGGATTTTGTGATGCATGATAAAAGTGTATTTAATTATAAATGTGATGATTTTTACTTGCACTTCATTTACATTACAATAAGGGCCCATTGTAGTGTTAAAATTCGTTGTAATTGCATCGACCCGAAAGGGCGGTGTAATTCTCAACAAAGTGAAACCACATTCAAATTCCATGGATGGTGAAGTTCATAGGAATTGAATGCAAATAAATAGGGAAATATAATTAGAGATTTTAGAGTGACAGACTAAAATCCTCAATTCGATCCTATCGTTTGGGTGCTCGAGTGTAGATGTTAGCTCTCGGGCGAGGGAAAGTGGGAGCTCGAGTGGCAGTACGGTATCCTCCTAGACTTCACCGTGATTCGATAACAAAGCATAGGATTATTCAATGTTCTTTATGCTGGACCAAAGGGTAAAGAATAGGATTGCTTCTATTTGGCACATACAATATTTAATGCATCTCATTCCTATACATTATCTATATCATTACATAAGAATTGTAGTTTTTAGTATCTCAAAATTCTCCAAACCAACTCATCCAAAAAGGGTTATCCATAGAATTATTATTTGCATTTAGATATAGTTACTATCTTTACGTTTAACACTTGCATTTAGGAATAGTTGCTAGATAAACACAATTTTAATCGACATTCCAAACTAAGGACTAATTGTAGTAAACTAGAATTTGACTAAGGACCTCTTACTTCACTTCCTCGTGGGATCGATACTGGGGGCTTTAAAGAAAACTCTATATTACTTGAAACGATACGTATACTTGCGTAGTACCCCTAGTGTGTAAAATATTTTCTAATTTTTATATCATTTAAGACTTTGCACACTAACCGTTATTTATAAATCGAGGTCGAGTTTTTGGTCATCTTTTGGAAGTTAATTTCTTCGCGTAATTGCGGGTCGGGTCGAGTTTTTGGCGCCGATTGTCGGGAAGCTTCGGTAAGAACTTTAGGAGAATTTTAGTTGAAGTAATTAGGCTTAGACTTGGAAAACTGTAGTATCGTAAAAACTATTTTTGTGTGAAAAGTATTTTTATATGAAAAAGTGTTGTGAAAAAATTATTTGTGTGAAAAATAAGGTGTTCGTGAAAATGTTTATTTGTGTTGAATATATTTCATTTATTATTTGTTTAATGGTTAATGTATTATTTGTTGTGTTACGTATGCGAAACAAAGGATCTGCAGGACTTGTGCCTTATGATCCCGAGTTAGAAAAAATAAAAAAATAAAAATATAGAAAGGACTCGAAAAACTAGAAATGGAAATGGAAAACTTTCAAGATAGTAACTTGCATAATCATCATAATTCATTGAGGGATTACATAAATCCTACGACAGATGAAATTCACTCTAAGTATACAAAACTCGTCGTAGTAGGTCGACTCATTTGAAATAAATCCCGAGATTATCCAACTCAGTGCGTAACAATCAATTTGGGGAACTCCTTTAGAAGATCCTTATTTACACTTATCAAATTTTCTAGAACTTTGTGCTACATTTCGTTATAATGGCATGTCGGATGATCTTTGTTAGACTAAGGCTTTTTCCTTTCTCACTAAGAGATAAGGCTAAAATGTGGTTATATTCATTAGCACATGGCTCTATTAAAAATTGGAAAGATTTAACTCAAAAATTCCTAGCTAAGTATTTTCCACCTTCAAGGAATACTAAACTTAGAAACGATATTATCTCATTTTGTCAATATGAAAGGGAATCAATATACGAAGCACAGGAAAGATTTAAGGAACTCCTAAGAAAGTGTCCACACCATGCTCGCCCGATTGGTTAATCATTCAAATTTTTATAACGGGTTAGTAGGATCCCTTAGATGCATAATTGATCGCCGTCATGGTGGATCATTAATGTCAAAATCATTTGATGAAGCATATGCATTAATTGAAAAAATGATTACTAAATGAATTTCAATGACCTCTGCAAGGGTAAATAATAAAAATGTAGCTAGTATTTATGATACGGATACGATTTCAATTCTTGCATCTCGGATTGTCGCAATATCAGGAAGTTGGACCAATTTGGAATGAACCAACCTCAATTTACTCCCGTAAGTGAGGAAAGTTCATTGAGGCCTATAATTTATTCTAAATTATCATATGAGACTTTAAATACCATAAACAACCCATATTCTAACTTTTACAACCCGTGTTGGGAGAACCATCCTAAATTTAATTGGAATCATACTACTGATGGTGGAAACCAAAAATGGGAAAATAATCATGCGAATCCTAATGAAAGTTGGAATAATCGAGGGAACACAAACGATAGACTTTCATATCCACCGGACTCCAACAATGATCAACAATTTGAGGATAAGAAGATGTTTATGGAAGAAGTGGTATTACAAATGGAAAACCAGGTTACGAAGTCAAAATATTGTGATTAGAAACATAGAGAATCAACTAGGACAAATTGCTTAATTCTCTTAATGATAGACACCAAGAACACTTCCTAACAACAATGAGATCAACCCTAAAGAGAACACTAATGAACAAATAGAAGTCGTCCGATTAAAAAGTGGAAGAGATATAGAGGATGTGGTTAGAAAAGAGAAAGATATTGTGAGAGAAACAACGAAAATTAAAAGACACGAAGAACATGTTTCTAAGGATCTAGAAAAATTAATATCTCCAACTAAAATCGGTTTGGAAAAACCACCACCTCCATTTCCTCAAAAACTTAGACAAGCATGAGTTGGATAAAAAATTTTCAAAGTTCATAGAAAGTACTTAAGAAGTTAACGATAAATATTCCTTTCATCGAAGCTTTGGAACGGATGTCAAGTTATGCGAAGTTTATAAAGGATATATTAAACGAGAAAGGAAATTTGGAGATAACGATACGGTTACAGACTAAGTGAGGAGTGTAGCGTATACTTCGAAAAAATTTTCCTCGGAAACTTAAAGATTCTTTTAGCTTTACAATTCCTCGTGCGATGGAGAAAAATTATGTGGAAAAGCTTTATGTGATTTAGGAGTGAGCGTTAATGTGATGCATCTATCTATATTTAAAATGTTAGGTTTAATTGATATTTCTCCCACTATTGTAACCATTTTATTAGTTGATCGATCTATCATTTATCCAAAAGGAGTTATAGAAGACGTGCTTGTTAAAGTGGATAAATTTATCTTTCCTTTGGACTTTATTGTATTAGATATGGAGGAAGATAAAGAAATTCCAATTATTTTAGGGAGACATTTCTTATTCTGGACAAGCTATGATAGATGTGCAAAAATGAGAGTTGACTATGAATATTAATGACCATGAAGTCACTTTTGATGTATTAAAGACTATGAAATATCCAGCTGAGAGAAAAGATGATGATTGTTTTTGGACGGATGAAATTGATTATCTAAGTAAAGACCATTTCCAAGAAAGTTTTGATGGTGATTCGAAATAGATTTTCATGGTGATTCGAAAACATTACTTAAAGAAGACTGTATGTATGTTCAGGAGAGGTGTGAAATGATGGACTCTACAAAAAATAGTAAAATTTTAATTCCATTTGTTGAAAAATCTCATGAACTTAAGATGGATGAACCCCATACAAATTTAAAGCCTATCTACTTAGGGAATTTATCTATACAACCAGTCTTTATATCTTCAGATGCGACTCAATCACAAGAAAAACCTGAATTGAATGATGAACAAGATAAAATTATTGAACTAGGACTTGGAAGAGAATTTGAGGATAAATTTCAAAAGAGCTTTGAGTTTAGAAAAGAAAATAAGGATATTGGAAGACAATTGGAAGAAATTCCTAAGGAATTAGAAAAACCTATTTCCTCAACTAAGATAAATCCTTCATTATTTAATAATTATAAAAAGGAAGAATTGGAAGATAACTTGAATCATAAGAGTGACATAGAAGAATTTGATCTTGAATCTGAATTATTTAAAGAGAATTTGATCCAAAATTTGGAAGATATTGAAGTATTTTATAAAGATCCATTTCTTATAAATTTCAAGGATGATATTAATATGTGGATTGAAAAAATCAATAGAAGAATATTGGATCTAGAAAGAAATATGAGGAACATTAATATAAATCCAACTGAAATTGAAGAGCTAAATGAAAAATTAAAATTTGAGGATTTTATAGGAATCCCTGGATCTGGAAATGATTGGGCGATTGATCGAGGATTACTTAAATGAAATTTTGATCCAGGTGGAATCATATGTCGGGCTAATGACGTTAAACCAAGCGCTTTATGGGAGGCAACCCATAGTTATCAGTGTGTTTTGATTTAGTATGTTTTGAGAGTCATGATTGTTAGTGTTGTATGATGTTTGATTTATAATGTATTGATAAGTTTGATTGATGATTGGTAGATGTTTAGATTGTTAGTAGTTTGATCTTTGTGTGTCTTGAGGGAGGTGATTCCTTAACTTCTTATTATGGCTAGAATTGATCTCTTGTAAAGTTGGATTGACGAGTCCACTATAACTTGGGTCTCACCCAGACTTGAGTTTTACAAGAGAAATCATGAATTTCGAACATTTATAGTTTCATCTTAATTTGTTACTTCCTTTTTACAACTTTATTTTCATTAGGTAGGAGTCGCGAACCTATTTGATGAATACCATATGGATGATCTTACACTATCTTTATAAGCTCATTATAGGTGCTTAATTATAAGAATTAGATGATACTGTTGAGATTGGTGTCCGGAAACTAATTTATCAGGGATAATCTTATCTTTGAGATTATAATCTATAATATCATTTGAAAGTACCTAATTTACTAGTGTAGTGATTCCGTTAAAAATTGAAGGTAACATAGTGAGATTGGATGAGTTAAAGGAAGAATTGACCTCATTTATCATTTGTGTTTGTATTTGAATTGTGTGTTTGTGTTTATGTTTGTGTTACAACTTTATTTAGGAATTGAAGAACATTTTTATAATCCCTCGTCGATACATACTTATCGCTAGTTAGACTTTGGTTTAATTAATTTCATTTTGACATGATTAGTTTAGATTTGCTTTCTATCGCATATTGTTACGTCCTAATGAATACTCGCAAATGATTTTAATAGTACATTTGTGGTAGATAGAATTTCTAAATTGTTTTCTTCCTCGCTTATATTTTTTGTCTTGAATGCTTATATATGTTAAAAATTAAGTTTGGGGGTAAAAAAAAAAAATTTAACATGAAAATACTTCCTTTTAGTGTAATTTTATTACAAGTATGTTTTAGGCTAGATTTACTTTCTCCTACAGTCATTCTATCTTGATTATGCATGATATGAATTTGATAGGATGTTGCAGTAGTAAATATATTCAATCTTTAATTTTTCTTCCTATTACATTTTATGGAATTAATTGCAAAATATTTTAAAATTTAAGTTTGGGGGGAAGAAAAATATTAACTCTTATTTGTTCTCAATTGTTATATTTTCAAAAATTATTAGCATAACTTCTGGCAATTAAAACTCGCTTGAGATAACTAAAATTTTTTTATTTCACTTGAATATTATGGAATGATTGGATGGAATTTTTTAGTAATAAAAGTTAATTTTATAAGGGTAAGATATTTGGTATGAAAGAATTTGATTATAGTTAACTATTTAAAGTAAAGAAAACTGTATTTTTGAAATTTTAAGAGACTTAAAGTATTGTGTGTTAAGAAAAGATTGTGACTTTATGATGAATAATAAGGCTCATACCTAATTATAAAGTAAGGATGTGTTTCAAGTTTGAACTTTAGAATGAGGAGAGTGAAGTTCAAAATCATTACAGGCTCTCCAGATATAGTAATCCTCATTAAAAAAAAAAAGAAAAAAAAGAAGGAGATTGAAAATAATCCTGAATGAAAAGGAAAAAAAAAGGGATTGAAAGTGATCCTGAAAAAAAAAAAAAAAAAAAAAAGAGAAAGAAAAATATTTATGAGGAGAAACTTGAGGAGATACTGTCAATCAAAATTGGCTTCACTTGAGTCACTCTAAAGGAGAACTCGATTTCATTTCTAAATTTATATTTAAAGTATTGGCTACATTTTGATAAAGTTTGCATGAACTCCTTTTTCACGATCTTTCAGGCATTCTTAATGTAACAAATTATGGTTTATCTTGAAATAAATAGAAAGC
This sequence comes from Papilionanthe hookeriana x Papilionanthe teres, assembly GCA_022702705.1. Classification (NCBI taxonomy): domain Eukaryota; kingdom Viridiplantae; phylum Streptophyta; class Magnoliopsida; order Asparagales; family Orchidaceae; genus Papilionanthe; species Papilionanthe hookeriana x Papilionanthe teres. Next base: position 44,036,250 of record CM040423.1, on the reverse strand, counting down.
TAGAACCCTTAGACTTGATTCGTTAAATATTCTTATACGCATAGCGATTAACTCTGAGTTACTTGAATTTCTTTCTAAAAATCTAACCAATATATTCTTTTAAATGAAAAATTTTAGTGTCTTACAGGTAAAAAGTACATTACGTCGAGTTATATTTTTATGTAGTAAAAGTATTACGAGGACAATGTACGATTAAGTTTGGGGGATTTTGACACGCCTAAAATATATATGTTTTTCTTTATATTATTTTACTCATTTTTTGATGATATTACACTTTAAAGGAAGGTATTTTGTATGTTTTTTGGTTTTAGATACAAAAAATGGTGATTGGAGCAAAAGGAAGCAAAAACGGTGCGATTTGGAGCAAAACGAGCAAGAAATGAAATTCGCACGACACGCTTTCGATAAGTCTTTTGATGCTTAATCTCTTTTACACTTCTTGCATATTTTTGAATGAGATTATACTTTAAAGAAAGGTTATTTTTATGCTTATTTTGTAGAGGCTATCCGTTACGAACGCAACGCAACCGAAATGGGGCGAAACGAGTTGAAACCGAGCGAAACGGAGCGAAACGGTGGAGCCGCGCGACGGCACTGCTCGCCGACGGCGAGATCGATCTCGCCGACGGCGAGATTTTCCCGAGACCACCGAAAAATGGCCGAAAGCTCGCCGACAGTCGAGTTCGAACCCGCCGACAACTGGCCGGACGACCACGAACCGACTTTTGGCGGTTTTGGGCCAATATTCGACGTATTTGGACGCTTTTCGAAGGGGTGCGTAAGGAACTCTTGGGAATTCGTCCAAACTCTTTAAAAATGGCGAATATAGGTTAGAAAAAGGGGAGATTAAGAGTAAATTAGAGGAGAAAAAAATAGAGGAAATGAGAGAAAAACTTAGAGGAATGTTTAGGATTCTTAGATTAATAGTAGAAATGTAGATTTCTACCCTTTTGAGAAGATTGGAGAGGAGATTTTGAGAGAATTTGTAAGGGATTTCGCTAGCATTGCGTGGATCACGGGAGACTTTATGGGAGAGATCTTCGTCTTTCTTTCGAGGGAAAAAGCTAAGTATTGTTCTTCATTATCTTATAATTTTGTAAACATTTATTTAGTGGATTTGCTTTGGTTAAATGAAGTTTCCGTTGTGTTTTATTCGCGACTTTGTGAAGTATCTCTCTTACTCTTTCTTACTTCTTTGAAAATAGTGGCGTAAGAAGATTATGCGCATTGTTTTCCTTTTACTTTTCTTTTGCGATGAGTAGAAATCGTGTTTAGGATTTTTTAATGCATGATAAAAGTGTATTTAATTATAAATGTGATAATTTTTACTTTGCACTTCATTTACATTACTAATAAGGGCCATTGTAGTGTTAAAATTCGTTGTAATTGCATCGACCAGAAAGGGCGGTGTAATTCTCAACAAAGTGAAACCACATTCAAATTCATGGATGGTGAAGTTCGTAGGAATTGAATGCGAATAAATAGGGAAATATAATTATCGGGCGTAGAATTGGAGATTTTAGAGTGACGAGCTAAAATCACTCAATTCGATCCTATCGTTCGGTGTCTTGAAGTGTAGATGTTAGCACTCGGGCGAGGGAACGTGGGAGCTCGAAGTGGCATCGGTATCGTCCTAGCCTTAGCACGTGATTCGATGAACTAAACATAGGATTAATCGATGTTATTTATGCCTCGACCAAAGGGTAAAGAATAGGATTGCTTCATTTGGCACATACTGATATTTAATGCGTCTCGTTCACTATACATTATCTATATCATTACATAAGAATTGTAGTTTTTAGTATCTCAAAATTCTCCAAACCAACTCATCCAAAAAGGGTTATCCATAGAATTATTATTTGCATTTAGATATAGTTACTATCTTTACGTTTAACACTTGCATTTAGGAATAATTCTTTAGATAAACACAATTTTAATCGACATTCAAACTAAGGATTAGTTGTAGTAAACTAGAATTTGACTAAGGACCTCTTACTTCACTTCCTCGTGGGATCGATACTTGGGGTTTTTAAAGAAAACTACTATATTACTTGAAACGATACGTATACTTGCGTAGTACTCTTAGTGTGTAAAATATTTTCTAATTTTTATATCATTTAAGACTTTGCACACTAGCCGCTATTTATAAATCGGGTCAAGTTTTTGGCCATCTTTTGGAAGTTAATTTACTGCGTAATTGCGGGTCGGGTCAACGATCCTCTGGAGCAGCAGGACGATCCAATGGACGTGGATGATCAGATGGAGGAGGAGCTGGATGATCCCATGGACGTGGATGATCCCATGAAGGAAGAGGTGGATGATCCGATGGACGTGGATGATCCGTCGTGGCGTCCCTTAAACCCAGTTGTTCCAATTTATGCATTTCTATTAATTCCTTTACAAACAATAAATTAATATTAATGAAAGTTTTTTTTAATGTCTCTTTAAATTTATTTCCATTTATAAAGTGTTTTTATCTAAAAAGCATAGAAAAGCATAAATATTCGATCTGAAGATGGTAATGCAAAATAAGCAGGCGATTTACTAATATACAGTAACAGGCAACAAATCTTCTTCAATCTGAATACATAAAATTAATATTATAACATTTATAAGAATAAGAGGTGACGAAAGATTCTTAATTAACTCATGTTATTAATTCTTTTCTATTTAATCTCACATAATAGGCTATGATTGAGATATCCTACTATTACTATTGTAAGTGTTAGAATAAGATTTGCTTAATTCTTTTGAGCTTTTATATATTTTGTAAACCTTAAGATATCTTGTAAAATAATGCAGATATAAATCTATGTTTGTGAACATGCCCTTTTAACTTTATAAATAATAGCAATAGTAAGTTTCTAAGTTTTAGCACTAGATAACTATTTTTCTCTTAGCTATTACTAAAGGGAAAAATAGAATTTCTATCCTCATTTTTTATTTTATTTAAACTATTATCTCTTTACCAGTCTTTTTTTTTTAAAAAAAAAATTATTATTTGATCACTATGTTGCCATGAGATTTTGGGAGCTCATACTGAACCATATAACTCTATGGTTATTTTTTTATATTCATGCTTTTGATTAGCATTATTTTTTTATCTTCATGTTTTTTATTCACTCTTACAAGGCATTATTCATACTTTTGATGAGCTTTATAAATATGTTTGCGGAGCAATTCATTGGAATGATTGTTAGAGACTCCTCTCACCTTTTTGAGATTCATCAAAGTTAGATGAAAGTGACTGAAATAATACTTTTGAAGTACTCTTTGATGAATGTAGCAACCTTCATTATCATCTCGAAAATTCATTTACATCAACATCCTGAACATGATTGTGAATGGGTCGTAGTAGAGCTATAAAATTACTAATGTATGCCTATTATATTTAAAAACATAATAAAAAAACAGAGCTACAAAATTAACCACTAAGTGCTAGATGCGTAAATTCATAAGAATCGTTCCAATCCAAGGCCAATCGTCCCCTATGATTAAGATTGAAAAATGCCAGTATAATATTATATGTACATAAACATTATCTTACATATTATTATTATATCCACATTTTATATAATATTCAAATTTAAGTTTTCCGTTATTATGTTGTATAATATAAAAATGAATTGTCAACTAATTTCTTTCAAATTTTATAAGAAAATTTACTAATTTACCGCACCTCAACTTTATTTAAATATCTAACATAAGAAGTTTGATATTTACATTAATATGTTTTTGATGTTATAAGCCTATAATGAAAATATGTTTCACTTTTTTTAAAATTAATAAGAATTCCCAAATAGGACTATGATGGCGTTCGAAAAACAATATAGCTAAAAAGCTGCTCAAAATACCTAAAATCAATGAAATGATGATTAACATTTAGAGTTTTTTCATATAATTATTCATAATAATTAAAGAAAGAGAAGATTTACATAAATACCACACAATTCTCATGTATTTACAAATTAAAACAAGCTTTTGATTTGTATATTTATACCGCTTCACCTTTTGCTTGAGAAGGAGCATTCACATTTTGACTTAAACTTAATGTTGTAATATGTGAAAATATCAACCTTGTGGAAACCAAAACAAACACAAATTAAAACAAAGAAAATAAATTGATACATATTAAAAAAAAAAAAAACAAATATCACAATTTTATTTTCAGTACAATTTATTTTTTGGAATACATTAAAAATGTCCAAACAAATAGATCTATAAATAAGAAAAATGATGTTTTGAAGAGAATATTGCGTAGAGTTTGATATGGAGCCGCGGGATATGAACTCAGTCCCAAGCTTTCTTCTTAGTTTACTTCATTGTTCCATCCATCAAGTAACAAAAGGGGCAAAGAAGCATCAAAACATTGCTGCAGAAATGTTATTTTGTCGCTAATCTTGATTAATGGGAGAAAAAAAATGGTTAAAATAATAAAATATTAGTAAGCTTAGAATAAAAGTAGTAATTCATCAGCTCCAAAAATAAAAATAAAAAAACTTCATTCTAGTAGAGCTAAAACTAAATGCATGGAATGTAATTTTAGTAACAGTAGCTCTAGTGACAGAGTTGTAACTATGGGTGATCAAATTATTAAAAGTTGTGAACTTATTAGATATCTCGGGTCTATTTTTCAATGTGATGGTGATATAGATGGGGATGTTATTAGTAGAATACAAGCTGGTTGGATGAAGTAGAGAAATGCTTCAGGCTTATTGTGTGATAGAAAAGTACCGCTTAGACTGAAAGGAAACTTTCATCAGCCGCCCGCCCTGCAGCCGTTCGACTGTGTCCATGGCACTGTAAATCAAATTTATGTACGGACAATGACATTCCCATCATACCTACGTATTTTAGAGGTGCAGTAAATAATTATATATCAACATATTCCTATAAATAGGAGATTCATTTGTACGTTATTTTATTTTGAAACATAGAATTTTAAATTTAAACTTATTGTATAATGTAATTTTGTAATTTTGAGAATGATATTCTTTATTTTTGGAAAAACAACGAGACCGGATAGACATCATATATCTAATAGATTAAATAGTACACAGCGATCTTCTAAGTGGTATATCATCTTGAAAGATGAGCGTATCGACTTGTCGGTAGGTTTAACTATTTAAACTTAAAAGTTTTTCTCTATTTTTGGTCTAAGAATTTGATAGCCGACAAATTCCTCTACCTAATGCACAAATTAGATATGATTTAGATTAATGCAGGTTGTTAATTCACTATAGAGACAAGCATCTATAATTAATTACATCTCGAACAACCGAAATCGTCTCGGAAAACTCTCGATTAAGATCGTGGTTTCGTCTTCAAGCTTTCAATATTTAGAGTTTCACGATTGCTTATAGGAAAGTCAAAGGGAATGACTCAATATGAAACAGTTATTTTCAGAATAAAAAAAAAAGTGAAGAGTATGAGATGTCGAAGATACTGAAGAAGTTTCGGTGACATCTCAAACTAACCTGTGACTCGGCTTTACATCTTTGAAAAGGTAATTATATTTAACGTTTCAATCATGTAAGTTATTAGGACATTCAGGACTTATGTACGCATGTCATATGCAAATAGCTTAAAAGAATAAGAGGATGTATGAAGTACGAACGACGACCTCGACACTTTAAAAAGAGTTTATGACTTATATTATATGATATACGATCGTACGAATCACTAAAAGATAGTGTAAGGATTTACGTCATATCGGATAAACAACTCTCAAGTCCTACGGGTGTATGTTATTTAAGTACATGGAAGTTCAATTGAAGCTCCTCCTGCCACCTTCCGTAGTCTTCTCGGCCATTGCCGGAGATGAATCATCACTTGATTGCGTCATCGTTATCTCGTTCCGAGAGGAAGAGAGATAAAAGAGAGAACATATATTATTATTAATTTATTGGAATTTGAAAACATTATTTGAGGTTTTGAAAATATTTCATTATGGGATTTTTTTAAATTGTTAAATTAAAAGTGTAGGTTGGTTATATGTTATTGGGTTCTAATCCTAAGCATGCGTTCTCCATTTGTTATCCTAGGGTACTATATAAATATGTCGAAAAGCAATAACTAAAAGCATGTATACGGATGAATATATATAGTACGGTGCGGTAGGAGAAAGAACAAAAGAAAGTTATGTAGTAAAGTACGAGTAAAGAAAGAAAGGAACGTGTAATAAAATACATCAAAGTAGAAAAGATCGGGACATACACGATTTATTCCGTTAATGCTTAAAAACAAATAACAATTGACATATCACAAGTGTATAGATATTAAACAAATAAATCTAAGTATAAAAGAATAAGTAGTAAGCATATGAAAATCAAAATGGGGAAGTAAGAATTCGATTTGAGAATAGGCTCAACTATAGACTTTTCATTCATTGTAATCACATAGGCAAGCTGAAATATCGAAGTCTATATACCAATATTGATTGTAATCCACCAGCGAAACACCCTAAGGTTAGGCAACTATACCTACCTGCCAGCTGACTAACAAGTGAACTATAAAAGGTAAGCATCCTCAATTGTATATCTCATATATTGATGTCATGTTTATGTATGTAGTGTTTCATGTAGAATTATTATTTCATTTGTTTTCAATCCTCAATATCATAAAACTATAGTTCACAAGTTGTCAGGGTTGAAATTAAAGCCGCCGCAACTCGTAGAAGTGTTAAGGGTAACTACAAATCGAATACTTGGTTTAATAATTTCAGCTATAAAGAAAAGTTGAAAGTGGTTTTGCATTATCGCATTTACTCCTAATTTCCAACTTATAAGCCACTTTAATAATCCATAAGCATATCCAAATAATTTGCATAATTTATCTAACTATGCTTTCACAATTAAAAGGAAAACCAAGGAAAAATATGTATATAAACATCTTTATATATATATATATATATATATATATATATATATATATATATATATATATATATATATATATATATATCTTGAGGTAACAATTGAAAATCTCCATCATAGCCATGATACCAATTAAATCAATAAGTTAATGTGAAATTTGTATAAAAACTTGTTATTTGTACTTTTTAAATACTTTCATAGGGAATATAGGAATTCAGAAACAATAAGACAAAATAGACATATAACATTTCACAATGCAAGAAGAACTTATGAACCTAGACATATAACATTGACCAAGGAATCCAAAGCAAAAATTAAGAATATTTCTTTTCTTATTTTGTCTTGCAACAACACAAAGAGCACAATTACCTTCTCTCTTTCATTAAGATCAGTTGTGAACTTTTTGGCATGACCAAAGCTCATTCATAGAGAATCTGAAAGTAAAAGCTAACTAAAGAAAAAGGAGCAACCGATAGGTATTATATAATAAATTCATAAGCATCACCAGCATTTCATAGTTTAAATATCCCAAAAGTATAGAGTCAAGGAGTAAGACCGGTTCAGCAAAGAAAGAATCCCACTTCAGGCCTGAGCAAAGAAGCTGTTCCCCTTTTATTTATATACTACATTTTTTAGCCATAGGACAACGATTCCAATCTCAACAGCAAACAAGCAAGTAAATAAGAGTACAGGATAAATATGTCTCAAAATGACCAGACACCTTTTAATCAGCTATCCTTTTATTGTCTCTGAGAGACAACAAATTATAGATGCTAACAAAAGAAACTAGACATTCGATAATCCATTGTTCAAAATATTCATTCCATAGAAGATATATGATTTTTGTCAACTACTATTACATTATTATCCTAACCAAGTGTCAAATTACAGAAAAGGAATACTTTCAGATTTTCAGAAGTAAAGGGCTAACATCTATAGAGTCCAATATTTGCATAATTAATGGAATAAAAGAAGATAAATAGTGTTACAGGAAAAAGAAAAAAAAAACTTACCTTCAGCTTCTCAAAAGAACCAAATAACACAGAGAACCAATTTTTCAAGTTTTCGAAAGTGAAGTGCTAAAGCTTAATGAGTTAAATATCAGATAAAGAATAGGGATATAAAGAGACAAGTAATACTGCAGGACCAAAACCAAGGGAAGAACCCTCACTGTTAGCCACAGAAATGCATGCATACATATTTTAGAAAATCTGTAGTGCCAATGGTCAGCATTATTGCAAGAGTTATTAAACCAGATTATCCATGATATAGAGCATCTGATACAAATTTACGCAATTTCATATGCACCATTATTTAAGTGTCAGATGTAAATGCACAAGAAATTTCGAGGTAAATGTTCCACGACAAATTTATTCATATAAACTATTAACATTATAAAGTGACTCCAAAATTTTCATAAACACTAAAAAAAACAGTTAAATGCCTATTTAATACATGGGCTTTAACTTCCCATATGTATATTATACAGACTTTCATAGAATAATATATCAGTATAGGTTATGTATGAAAACTCATGAAGACGCAGTCCGTGCGTGAATCTTCTTAAAATGAAATAATAATTCCCATACAAGCAATAGAATACAAAATGAGATAGCTTCAAATAGTGGTTTAGATCCCAACATTAACAAAGAAGTTGGTAGTAATGCAAGGAAACTCGCACATATATTTTACCTTTAATTGTTTTTTGAAGCCACTCTTAAATAAGAGCAACTGAAGTTTCAAAGTGTTAAATATGTAAATAAGGTCTGCATAGAGATTGCCAATTTAAAGTATTAAGCATGTAATTATATTTAAAACTGAACCAACTTATTCACTGGTCTTCATTTCAAACCCAAAATCCTGAAAAAATAATTCCAGTCTATTGCGGTAAAAAAACAAAGCCCCATAGGTTAAAGAAATATTATGAAACAGGGAACCTGGAAGGAACAAAAACCCTCAGAAAATCCTTTTACCTATATCAGTTAAATCAAATATCAAAAAAAGGTATCCTAAATCGCGTTTTCATCATTCAAAAAGTATGATTAGTGGCAAATAAATGGATTGAAGATACATGATTCTAATTCAGGAATCTAAAAAAAATACATCAGAATAATAAAAATTAATACCATATAACTGAACCAAAAATTTACCATTCAAAAGAACCAAAAATAAAAAAAATGAGGAATGAGTCCTTTTTTCTCAGCTCAAATAAACTTGATAAAAATAACTTTTAAGCTTTAATCCGCAGGTCATTTATAAATTCAAATGTAATTGGAACTTCAGCTTATCCCAAACATACCATATCAAAGAAAGCATCCCATAATTGTTAGCAAACCAATTTTTATACATCCACTAGCAATATTCTAGATACATTCAGATTGTATACATTTGCAAAAATGTAATTAGAAAGGCTCCAGCAATCCAATACCGTCAAGCTCCAAATGTTTTCAGAAAATGTATAATCTCAGAAGCAGTAACAAACGAGAACTTCCAAATCGCAAAATGAAGTACCAACCAAAGAAGAGAAAAAAAGAAGGAAAAAAAAAACATACCGCTTGTGATCAAAGAAAGAAAGAAGCTCAGGCATCTTTAGAGCTTGAATGAGGAGAGAAATGGGAGAGAAATGAACTTCAAAAAACAAAACCCTTCCAGAACTTCCCGAAGCAAAGAAAACACTTCAAGACCACATCCCCCCCCCCCCCCCAATCAATTTTCCTCCCTTTATCAATAAAAAAAAAACAACAGTACTCGTGGAGAGAAAAGCACAAATAAAGCACAATTCATATGCATCAATCAAAGATTTCTATAGACCTTAGTATAATAAAGATCAGGCTATCTCAAACGTTTCCAAATCAGAGAAAGTATTTTACGAATCATCAGGAAACAAATACCCATATATCCACTGACTTTAGATCAAAGAGAGTGTAAGAATGAGCTCTTGTATGTGATGATCCAATCATCACCCACCAAGAAAATAAGAAAGTATTAAATCTCTCCCATCCCAACAATAATCATAAAACGTATGAAGTGCATGTTATGTCTAGGATCATTTCTTCCTCAAGGAAAGAATCAAAATGAAATGTGTATTCTCATAGTTCAAAACTACAGAGAACTATAAACCCTTTAATTTATAATTGAGAACTTTCATTTTTAAATATCAATTACCCAAGTAAAAATGCGCAAGAACTTCTAGCATAATAGTGAACAGTTAAAGATGGGGGCAAAGAAAAGAGAACTTACTTCCAGAAAATAAAAGAGAACTCAAAGGCAGCAACGAGTAAGATTTCCAAATAGCACAAATAAAGTACTCACCACCAAATCCTCCCCCCAAGCGGTATTTATAGGCAACGAGAGGCGAGAAAAGCATATTGCCGGTGTGAACCGGGACGGTGAGGAGAAACAAGATAGAAGATCAAATCCACTCAACTTTAAAAAGAAGGAAGGTTCTCAGACTCATTTGAGCGGAAAAACCGTTACAAAAAGAGTTACCGGTGAAGCAACCAGTAAAATGTCCTGGTGGTTTGGCTTCATGGTTTATTCTCATTCTCTAGTTTTTTCATGTTAAATCATTGTTTAATTTTCTGGATTGTTTTTTGTCTCTCTTATGTTCGTATTTTTTGTTCTGGTTTTTTGTGATGGTGCGGTTTAGATTTATATTGAATTAAGGCCATTATATTAGCCCTCATTAAATTTGTGATGCTTTCAATTGATTTACTTTTAGGTATAAAGTATATGGATAATGAAAAGATTTTATCCATTTAATAGTTTCATGCAAATTCTAAGTTGGGATTGTAATTTCAAAAGGAATACAATAATGTTAAAGTATCATAGAGCCAACATCATTTGTAGCCTATATCTTTATGACATTACTTATTCTTGTATGTAGTGTGCCTGTATAATCACCTATAGTAGTAAAATATAAATCGATCTTGTATCATTCTCATTATATAAAAATTTGATTTGTTTTTTTTTTTTGAAAATAATTGACCACTATTTAGGTGATTTGGGAGTTTTTTGGCTTACTAAACTTTTTAATATTATTTTAAAAACTAAAAAGATGCCTGAGGAGTGGAGGAAGAGTACTTTGGTCCCTATTTTTAAGAATAAATGGGATGCATAAGAGTGAAGATTATAGAGGAATTAAACAGATGCGTCATACTTTAAAATTATGGGAGAGGGTAAATGAACATAGGTTAAGACGTATTACCAAGATTTCTCATAATCAAATTGGATTTATGCCGGGCAGGTCTACTATGGAAGCTATACATTTATTGAGAGGTTTGATGGAAAAGTACAGAGATAATAAGGAGGTCGTCCTACATTTAATTTTTATTGATTTAGAAAAAGCTTACGATAAGGTTCCAAGAGATGTCCTTTGGAGAGTCCTTGAGAAGAAAGGCATTGATATGAATTATATTCAAGTCATTAAAGATATGTATACTAGAGTTGTTACTTGTGTTTGAGCCGAAGGAGGATTGACCAAATATTTTCATATTTACGTTGGCTTACATCGGGGATCGGCTTTGAGTACATATCTTTTTGCTTTAGTTATGGATGGTCTTACTGGACATTTACTAGAGGATGTACCTTGGTGTATGCTTTTTGCTGATAATATCATTCTCGTGGATAAAACGAGAGAAAAAGCTCAGGAAAAACTTGAATCATGGAGGTCTACATTGGAGTCTAAAGGACTTCGTTTGAATAGAACTAAAACCGAATACATGGAATATAATTTTAGTAATAGTTGCTCTAGTGACAAAAGTGTAACTTTGGGTGATCAAATTATTAAAATGTGTGAACGATTTAGATATATCGGGTCTATTGTTGAAAGCGATGGTGATATAGATAGAGATGTTAATAGTAGAATTCAAGTTGGTTGGTTGAAGTGGAGGAATGCTTCGGGCCTATTGTGTGATAGAAAAGTACCGCCTAGACTGAAAGAAAAATTTTATAAGACGGTGGTGAGACCTGCAATGCTCTATGGTGTTGAATGTTGGCCTTTAAAAGAGAAGCATAATACTAAGCTAAGTGTTGCCGAGATGAGAATGATTAGGTGGATGATTGGCTTTACACTTTGAGACAATGCGAAATGAATGTATCCGTGATAGGGTTGGTGTAGCGCTAGTGAAGGATAAAATTAGAGAGAGTCTCCTTAGATGGTTTGGTCACATTAAACGTTGACTATCTGATGATCCGATTAGGAGAGTAGATGTTTTAGATTCGACTTATATTAAGAAAGGCAGAGGTAGACCTAGGAAGACTTGGGCTTATTGTATAAAAAATGATCTTAATTTATTAGAATTAAATGAAAATATGACAGTGAATAGGTTGCAATGGAGAAAAAGATACATGTAGCCGACCCCATTTAGTGGGATTAAGGCTTTGTTGTTGTTGATGAAAATAATTGACCACATATGTGAGAACGAGTGTTAAATAAGTATTGATTTATCATTTAAGAAAAACAAAATCAGATCATAATTTATTATTAGCTCAAGTAAATAAATTAAAAATAGGAACTGTGCATTACCAAAGTAGTAATACAACACATTCAATTTGAAAATGATTGATTCTTATCGATCTCGAGTTTCAAGAAAAACTTCCTTACAAATCGATCCTTCGCTTTATCTTTTTGTAACTTCATATTGCATAAAAATGCCAACAATTGATTAGCCTTTAAAAAGTTATTATAGACAAATAAACTCATGGTTATTATAGCATGTGTTTAAATATGATTTAAACGAGTGATTATATAAGCTCTAAATTGTCTGTGTACCTTATTCAAATAAATGGTTAAATCTTATTTGAATCATGATTAAAAATGAGTTCAATCTTTTTTTAATCATGTTTTGCTATGTTTCAAAAATGATTTGAGTATAATTCTAACCCATATCGCCAATAAAAACATAAAGAGAGGCTTACCTCATTAGATCATGTGGTTTGTGTATATCAAAATATCAAAGGCCAACGCGTTGTTATTGACCCAAGAGCTGCAATTGAGTCGAGCCACGTCATGGCCTTTTTTGGCCGCCATAACATGTGATGCATGATAAGCTCGGAGGTGGACATCCTCTTCACCATCGTGCGTCGTTACGTCCTATATATGGAGCCAGTGTTACCCCTCCACCGGCGATAATTACTTTGATCACACCGTTATCCAGCCCTTTGTATCCCCTTCGGCGTCGGATTTTCAATTGGGACCCCAATGGATAGAGCTTCATTGATCAAATTATCCACCTCCGCATTTTCCTCGATGTCATCCGTTTCGATTAAACCGGCGCTTTGATCACCGATCTCACAATTTCTTTTGCACGCACAATTTCTCGCCTACATGATGTTTGACGTTGGAATTGCCAACGTCAGGCTTGCCCATTTATTAGATGTCATCCTTTGCGATTAAATGAGGTACTTATTCTTATTTCTCCGATTCGATTAAGAAACCATTAATCTTTTCAGCTTGAAACAAAGCAATACTCGGTTGCAATTTGCGACTCGTTTTCTAAATGTGTCCGAATTATTTTATTCTGCTAGTTTTGCAACTATAATTACATTTCCAAATTTTTTTTATGAGTGTATGATGACGAGCTTATGTTATATGCAATTATTTTCATCCAGTTACAACCACAATCATTGTGTAACGAATTAAAGATATATAAAATATAAATATATCACTTTATACACGAATTAGTAGTATGGAAAATAATGAGTAAATATATTCTTCTTATTTATATTTTTTACACAATTCTCCAATCTTGCTATTCATAGATAGTTTTTTCACGGTATAAGGGGTCATAGAATAGTGACATCTTCTTCTCATTTTAAGCCCATATAACCCAAGTTTTCCATGGATATGTCTGGTACATCCATCACAAACTTGAATACCATTCCACTCTCAAAAAGGGAGAAGCTCCCTAATTTTAAAAATTTATCACTATATCTTATCAAAACAGTCTCCACACTTGACTATAATCGAGCATTTACCAGTGTTTGCCTGTTTAACTATGCAACCGTAGCTTAAATAAGCTTGTTATTTGCTCTCATACATCTCTTTTGATATATTGATCATTCACTAAATATTTTTTTTAACATCTAAAAGTTTTCTTTGATATATAAGATGAATAGTGCACTATGGACTTCTCATTCATCATAGCAATCGTGGCCTCTGAGCTTCTTCTGATTTGAACTTTGTGGAAGACTAACCTTCGATTTGAACTTGGTTGAAGACTACCATTAACAAATCCGCCGACTTGTTACTACGCCAACATAATAATTTCACGATGTGTAAAGAAATAAACCATCGAAGCATGTCAACCACTACGAGTTGCAAATTTTGTATGGCTTAGACATCTACATGAAGTTGGCTTGCCAAATATATCTATAAATCCACTATTTTTTCACCCGTACATTCTCTAGCCAAAAATCCTGCATTTCATGTGAAAAAAGGTATATTGAAATAGGTTATTACTTCATTAGAGGCTGCATAAAATCAAATGATATCATGTTATAACACATTGCCTCCTAAGACCAACTGACTGACCTATGTACCAAACTTCTCACCACCAACAGCTTTTCTCTTCTCAAAGACAAATTGATGGCCTTGACGAGGCCTTTGATATATTATTATCACAAACTATAATAGGTCCAACAAACTGTAGTAGATTACATTCTACTTTCATGGCTTCATTGTCACCACACTCTTGCAACAAAATAATCGATCATAATAGTTCAACAATAATAACCTCTATCACAATTTATTTAACTGAACCCTCACATTGAATATGTATCTATCACTATAAGTTAATTAGCATATGGAATAAAATGTGTAGATAGTTTGTTTTATTTCTATGATGTTATGCTAAGCATAAACACCTATAGAAGACAAATGTTAGGATTACAAAAATATGATCACCATAACATCCAATCTAGCACACAAAAACAATCGGACTAACATTTGTTCTAGTAGACAAACGTCGCAATAGTCACATTATATCACAATCAACTATAAATCTAGTTAAAAGATTAACGAGTCAAAACTAATATGTAAGGTTGGTATGATTTCCCATTTGTGAACTTAGTATTCAATTTTGGTTTGATTTGGATTCATATTTACCTATTAGCTTATTTCAATTTAAGTGATAAATGAATCGATAATAGATTTCAAATTTTACTTTTAGTTTAGGTTTAATCTAATTTAGTATTTTAGTGACTATTAAACATATCGAGCCTCGTTCTCGACGAGTTCCATCAGTCTTACACCCTATCTTTAATAAGAAAAAGTTTTCACTAAAGACCGAGGTATCAATCTTGAGTTTCCTACTAGGAAAGTTTAAGTGTATTGTTAATATTTTCTTTTGATTTTAATTAAAATGGTTAGGATTAATTTTAGTTTAATTTTCATTTTTATATTTAATTTGAAAGGATTTTTATTTTATGTTATAATTGGTAACCTTCAATTCTATATAGGGTTATTCCATCCGGTCAAATGACCTTAAAGACAAGTCAAATGAGTTTTGAGATTAATTGTATTTATTATTAATTCATAATTACTTTCACTAATTGGCTCTTAAGTGAAAATTTAAACAGGTTATTAAAATAAATTTAAAAGTTTATATGACTATTCCCTGTGATCAAGGATGACGAGAGAAATTCCATGCAAAAATTTCATAATATTTTGAACTATTAAAAATTTTAAAATTAATTTTTTAAAATATTATAAGAAAAATTTTAAATTATCTTAGAATATTTTCAAACTAGAGGAAATTTTCTTAGTCTCATAGGCCTAGAGGAGCATCCAAACTTTTTTTTTAGATTAATTAAAACCAAATTAAATTAAAGTTGAATTACTTTTTAATGAATTTTTAATTTATTTTTAAATGAAAATTCAAACAAGTATCAAAACAATCTTTTAAATTTATGAGAAACGTTTTTGAAGACATAGGTGAACTGAGAAAACTCGCACAAAAATTTGGATTAATTATGATTTTCAAAGATTTTCTTTTATTCAATATATAAAACTTTAAATTATCTTAATAATTTTGAAATTTATCATAGAGCTCAATAAGATATGGGGATGTTTATGTCCTGGAATATAGAAGATGTGATAACTTTAATACATGATCTGAACTTAGCTGCACACACGGGTTTTGAGAAAACTAGTTCTGCAGTTAAAAGTTGAGCACTTATCTCTTTGTATTAGATTTAAGGTTAAAACCTAGATCTTGAACATGTATTGTCTTTCTTCCTTTAAATAATTTCACTTCAACAAATCATTGTTGCTTCCAAGACGTTCTGTTCAATACATTTTTCTCACTGATATGACGAATCCTTGAATTTATATAATTGGGAGGAAGAAATATATCGCAGTAGTTAGAGATTCGTAGGAAAAAAAATCCTAACGGTCATTCTATTCTAATTTACTCATCAGGAACGAAATTTCATTGTAGGTTTTATGACACGAAAAAGATGTTATAGTCTAGATATAAATTTTCTTTTTGTTCACTTGTAGACTCTGCTCCTGAAGATTTTTTTTTTATTTTTTGACACTAATATGTCGCAGCTTATAGTCATTCATTACTGTGCATCAAGTAAATTATAATGTTTATAAGAGCGAAATGTTGTAAAAGGAAACTAAGGTCCCCTACAACATCATCAGATACAAGTCATCCTCTGGCTCGTCCTGAACCATTAACCCCACATTTCAATCGAATCAAAACCTCCTTACGACAATGTCATTGTGCACGTAGCGGGTAAGTTGGCGCAGGAAAGCAACCGAGAGGGCTAGGCGCTTTCGCGCCCATCCAAGCAACCTTAAACTGAGAGGTAGGCCCTTTTTGCGCCTATTACTACCAACTAATCCAAAGGGCTGGGCGCTTTTGTCGGGCTCATCCTTGCCGACTAGGATTTCTCGAGAGACCTTGTTGGTCTCGAGACTACCCTCTTACAAGTTCTGAAGATGGAGCGGTTCTTGCTCCACACTCTTGACCGCTAGGAGGTAGCCGACTCGCTGCTGGTCGAGTCTCTCCTTGCGGTGATTACTTTTCCATCTCCCGAGAATTTCACAGCAACGTGGTAAGTGGACACCACGGCTGCGAAGAGATTTAGCAATGGGAGGACACAGTTGGCGTTGTAGGTTGGGATAAAATCCACTACAAGGCTGAATTCTTGGTGAGTTTAGTCCCTTTCTTTGCCTAGGCGTATTACACTTGCTTAGATCGACTTACCTGGTGCTCCCTATGGATTTCCTCATTCATATTGAAGTGTCTAAGAGTGTTCTCGCTGAATTAAAAAAGAATGGTCACACCTTTGTTTGGGGTAAGGTTAATGGCAGACGCGACATGCACTACTCCCTTGGCATGAATTATGCAAAACACAAATTGTAGGTGGGCTCGGTTTCAATTCAAACGCGAGAATGGAGGGGGGGGGGCCTCTTAAAGCAAGGCTCGCCTGAAGTTTCTCACGAAAACTAATACGCTAATGCATTAACTATTAGCCAATAATTATGGAATGGATTTGTGGGGCTATCAGAATAAAATGAGTGAGAAAGTTCATTACATCTTAAATAATTGAAATCACTTAAAAAAACCCTCGATATAAATCAGAGATACTAGTCTTCAATAAATCAACATTCAGGTTTTTACGCTAGGACATGTGAAGTTAACTAGGAGTGGCTCAAAATAGGAACAGTTATTTTAGGAGTCCGAATGAATGAAAGGTAAGGGAAGTCACAGATTCGAGGTAAATCTCGGTGATTTCCCAACTATCCTAATGTTCGGCATGTAAGGTCTATTTCCCACTTGTAAGGTGATGATTTATAGCTAAGAAAGCAATGCAATGCACCTAAGATGAGAAATATACATGACTCAATTCCTATTTATTTACATTCCTAACACCTAAACTTAAGCTTTCAATGCGTGCCACCTCAACCATGCACAAAGAAGTATGTACATTTTTTTTTGCAAAATTTAAAAGACTCAGGTGATACAAATATAAAAGTTAAAATTTAGGCGTTATCTATGTAAATATCTAAGAATTGAGAGGTATGTATGTAAATGCCTTGAAAAATGAATCAAAATCAGTGCTACATTTGTAAATAGTAAGTTTCAGGTGATCTTATATGTAATTTTTTCAAGAAAACAAAATCAGCGAGTTTATCATACTTCCCCAGATGGAGAGAGTTTGTGTTGAAGTTTCCAAATCAGCAAAACCACAAGACTTCTAGCCAATGATTAGTATGTCACGAGCAAAAATCAAACCAACAAGTTATACTTTTCCAAAGAATGTACAACAAGCAACAATACTACCCAAATCAGCGAGCCATAAGGCCCTTAATTTGATAGGTGAACGATCTTGAAACACATTTTGTAACTCACTCCTTCGGTACTTAAGTAAGAAGAAGGATGGGAGTGAAAGGATTTGTATCAGCTGGAGAACATTCAAACATTTGCTCAAAATATCTAACATAGCATTGAATATATAAAAAAAAAACAACAATTATTGCCAGCAAAAGTCGCAAAGCTTCTTAAACCAGTAGTCTTTCTCGGCAACCTCACTCTCATGAGCCCAATTCAGAAATAAACAAGAGCAAATCCAAGATAGCCGAGGTGAAGTATACAATATTCCATTGTTGCAGCAATTTGAATCAAAGCAAGAATAATGTCTAACAATTGCAATAGACATATAACCTTATATAATCAAGGAAAGTCCACAACTTCAATTTCAAAAGATAGGTCTCTCAAAACTCATGCATTTTTTTTTAAGACATCATCTGGTAATAGGTATGCGACTCTGACAAGACATTCAAACGATCTGAACGGAACTTAAGAGAAGAGAAAATAAATACCAGATAATAGCTGACAAGTGTTCCTGGATCATCGACGACTATCCCAAGCCAACATTTCGTGCAATAGTCAAAATAAAGACTAGAGTTACTCCAACAATCATGACAATGGACATTTGTATCCATTGGAAAATGAATCAAAAGAGTATTACTTTACCTTCATAATCACTCTATCTTAATTTTAGCTAACCACAAGTATCCACCCATGCAATTTATTTTGCATAACTTCTATCCATGTTCATTAGATGTACAAATTTACCTTCCTACTCATTCAATATTAATTTTAAGTACCCATAAGTATCCACTCACATATTATACGTACAATTTTATCATTTGTTATTCGTGTTTAATTTAAAGGGTGTCTATGAATGTTAAAGAATAACTTAAGAGAGGTTGCCCATGCAACTTTTATAAAGAGGGGAGGTGAAAGGAGTGCAAAAAAAATAATAGAAGAAAATTATTAAAACCTTCATTGCTCCTATAGGAAACCTTCAAGCTGGAACATTTTTAACAAGATAAAAGGATATACAAGGAACTTGTTAAAATTTGAGGAAAAATGTGTAGCATTTTAAATTATTAGATATAATTCTAACTTAGTCCAAGTTGAGAGACATAAATATGAATTACACTTAATATTACCATAAACCTTGCTATGTCATCCTAAGGACACTTTTGGTAAAGTTGGTCATCTATAATGTTGCACGCTGGACTAAACACAAATATCAAAAAAACCTTATATACTAAAATTCATGGATAACGAAGTATTCCATAGCTCACCAATATTAAGTTTGCAACATAATCCTGTTATATGTCCTTTACTTGTCAAAAACCTATCGGTTATGTCAATATCTTGTTGTAAAAGCTAACCTACGGCGCCATCGCTCAATAATCAACCTTGTACCATATCGGAAAAGTTAAATTTCATAGTTCGGATGCTCATCCATCCGGTTGAATTCTCATCCATCCAAATAATACTTGCATGATTCAAAATTTTACCCACTTGGTATATCTTACAAGAATATCATCCTCCTTTGAGTGCTATAATATGGATGAGCTCAATGTTAGATCTTATGATGAAACAAGGGCTACACTAAAGTGTGCCTCAACACAAGAGTTGTATTTCACTATATACGTAAGTGATCACATAATCTCCCCAAAATAATTAATTGATGTCCTTGTGCATAATTGCCCAAAATTATTCACGAAAATAATAGGATACTAATATTGGCTCCCGCAATGTAGCAATTTGTTCTAATTGATATTTCTAAATATAGCCTCCAAGTCATCAAATTGGCATGTATGGCACATAGTTATAATTTTTTTGATTGGTGTAACGTTCGTACATCATTTATCATGTCGTTAATACTCTTAATATATTAGTTACTCCTTGATAGATATTCTAGATAATCTAATACTGTAGCTTGGTAAATATTAGATGATGCTTGCTTCTCTTCATCAAACCACTTAAAATAGTTGCAGATGTCTTCTGTTCTATTCTCAGGACATTTGTAGAACATTCTTTCCTATTTCTCACCTTTGTAAGCAGTGTATACTTACATTACATATCACAATGATAGTAAGTAAGTTGTTCTTAATTTGCTTATTAATCCCATCGACCTAATCAAACTCATTTTTTGTAATCTCAATTGACACATGAGAATTTTACTGTAACACACTTGTTAAGCACATTAGCGGATGGACACAACTTGAAGCAACACAGATAACAACTTCAATTTTTTAAGTTTCAATGAGAGGTCAACGATGAACTTGCTTGAAAGCTTGGAGATCTTCGGGAGGATCTCCATTCGCTTTGCCCGGACTCAATATGTAAATACATAAGAATTGAGTGGTATGTATATATCTAAATCGGCCATTAGAAATATGATATTTTGAGAAATTCCAATTTAAGTATTTCAATACATATTTTGGTACAATAATGCAATAACTATAGCTAGAAATGAACATTCTAACTAAACACTGATCTCCAAAATTCATACGAAAGAAAAACTACCTATTTCCTCTAATTATCATAATTTTGTTGACTAATTGTTGGGATGAACTTCAACAACATAATAAGTAGATAACAATCTTTTTATCAACTCTTTGATGTCGAGAAGGAAAAATTGAATTATCAATATTAAGCAAAAAATCCTTTGTTTTAATATAATATACCAAAACAAAGGACAAAAAAATGTAGACTTACAACCACGGTGAATGTTGGAGACATAGGAGCGAGTTGAAAGTGCATTTTTTCGTTCAAAAATAGAAGAATCAACAAATGTCCTGCCCGAGCTATAGTTTAAATTAACAAAGTATGATAAAGGGTCAAATCATTTCCAGTATTCATTGCTCCAACATCAAGTCACATTAAACTGGAGTAGTTTCAATTCATGGACATGTTGCCCATTGTGCTTGTAGAAGTAGGCATATCTGCCTCTCAGTGTTGACCTCACGTTTGACTAGCCGCTCGTCGTCGATTTCATGCTTGACACTTGCTGCTTGTCGAAGGAGTGACCGGACAGTAATAAGTAGTAGCTCATGTGTTTTCGAAGAAGTTAGGGGAAAAGAAGTCTCACTAGGTGGTACTGGACAGTGAAATGAAATTTTGGGTGGTATTTCACTAATATTTAACTTTTAGGTCATAGAGAGGTTTATATGAAAGTTTCTTATGGTATGTATACATATCCTCCAAAATCTATCTAAAACAGTTTTTTTGAAGAAAAAAATTATCATGAAAATCTTTTTATTTTTTTACAATCAAATTTACTTAATATATGATAGCCATAAAAAAATATTTTCAAAATAAAATAATATTTATCATAATTATAACAAGTATTAAATTACAATCGTTTTTATAAAAATAATAAGAAGGGGAAAAAACAAGAATAACCTGCATCAGCTCTAACGGCCTTTGCACGTGTACAAGTAGAAGGCAACAGCGCAGACAAGAAGATAGGCTCGGCAGGAGTAGGATTCCCGATTCTTCACAAAACGATTCAGCATTCGCGCGGACGAAAATAGCGGATGAAAGCACAGATCATAAGCCGCTAGAGCGAGTCTGGAGGAGACGGGTGAAGTAGGGAGTTCACAGAGCATATTAAAAATGGGTTCTGCAAATAGAGATTTCTATATTCGTAACAAAAGCACTCACTGCTCTCGTCATTCGCTGCTTCTTTGCGGGGCTTTAGAAATCGGCAATGGAGATGGAGAAGGCTTACAGTTTGGAGCTGAATAAGAAGAAGAGAAAGTTCGAGTTGATCGACGATGGGGAGGTAGAAGAGCGCGCCTATAAACGGCTGAAGACGACGCATGACAATGGCGACGCTGCTATACCTATGGAGCTGGACGATCCTCTGGAGGAGCGGGACGATCCAATGGACGTGGATGATCCGACGGAGGAGGAGGTGGATGATCCGATGGACGTGGATGTTCCGACGGAGGAAGAGGTGGATGATCCGATGGACGTGGATGTTCCAGTCGTTCCTATTTATGCATTTCTATTAATTCCTGTACAAATAATAAATTAATATTAATGAAAGTTTTTTTTTTAATGTCTCTTTCAATTTATTTTCATTTATAAAGTGTTTTTCTCTAAAAAGAATTAAGATTTGTTTAATTCTTGTGAGCTTTTATTTTTTTTGTAAACCTTAAAAATATCTTGTAAAATAATGCATATATAAATCTATGTTTTTGAGCATGCCCATTTAATTTTATAAATAATAGCAATAGTAAGTTTGTAAGTTTTAGCACTAGATAACAATTTTTTTCTCTTAGCTAGCTACTAAAAAAAAAAAAAAAAAAAGAATTTATATCCTCATTTTTTTATTTTATATAAAATATTATCTCTTTACCTCTCTTTTTAAAAAAAAAATTATTATTTGATCACTATATTGCCATGAGATTTTGGGAGCTCGTACTTAAACCATATAACTCCATGATTATTTTTTTATCTTGATGCTTTTGATTAGCATTATTATCCTACAAAAAAGATAATGACAGTCACCTACTTGATTTTATTCACTCTTACAAGGCATTATTCATACTTTTGATGAGCTTTATAAATATGTTTGTGGAGCAATTCATTGGAATGATTGTCAGAGACTCCTCTCACCTTTTTGAAATTCATCAAAGTTGATTAAAGTGACTAAAATATTATTTTTGAAAGTATTCTTTGATGAAGGTAACAACCTTCATTACAATCTCGAAAATTCATTTACATCAACATCCTGAACATGATTGTGATTGGGTTGTAGTAGAGCTACAAAATTACTAATATATGCCTATTATATATTTAAAAACATAATAAAAAATTAGAGAGCTACAAAATTAATCACTAAGCGCTAGATGTGTAAATTCATAAGAATTGTGTGGTTTCCAAGTAAATTCCCCAAATATTTAATGTCAAATATTTGGTCAAATGATTCTATTGCCCCCAACATATATTGTCTTAAAAAAAATATTGTACTACAATCTATATATTTAATAATTTTGCTCAATCTTAAAAATAATTCTGATTCCATCCTTATTTATCGCTATGGATATTTCATGGCACAACACAACAATCACAAAGATTTTACTACTGACTGACCTATGTACCAAACTTCTCACCACCAACAGCTTTTATAGACAAATTGATGGCCTTGACGAGGCCCTTCACTTGACAGAAGGCGATAATGATATATTATTATGACACTCACTATAGTAGATCCAACACACTGTATTAGACTAGATCCTACTTGCATTGCTTCATTGTCACCACACACTTGCAACAAAATAATCAATCATAATAGTTCAATAATAATAACCTCTATCACAATTTAATTAACTGAACCTTCACATTGTACATGAATCTATCTCTATAAGTTAATTGGCAGTATGGAATAAAATGTGTAAATAGCTTGTTTTAGTTCTATTATTTTATTTCTATTCAAAAGACAGATGCCAGAATTATCAAAATATGCTCACCTTAACATCCAATCTAGCACACAAAAAACAATCAGACTCACATTTGTTCTAGTAGACAAATGTCGCAATAGTCACATTACATCACAATCAACTATAAGTCTAGTTAAAACATTAACAGTCATACTAATATGTAAGGTTGGTATGATTTCCCATCTATGAACTTAATATTCAATTTTGGTTTGATTTGGATTCATGTTTTACCGGTTAGCATATTTCAATTTAAGTGATAAATGAATCAATAATATATTTCAATTGTTACTTTTACTTTAGGTCTAATATAAATTTAAGAATTTAGCGAGTATTAAAAATATCAAAGTCTGTTCATGACGAGTTCCATCAGTCTTACACATTATCTTTAATAAAAAAAAAAATCACGAAAGATTGCGGTCTTATCTTGAGTTTCTTACTAGGATAGCTTTAAGTGTATTGTTAATATTTTCTTTTGATTTTAATAAAAATGGTTAGGATTAATTTTAGTTCAATTTTCATTTTTTTATTTAATTTGA
The DNA here is from genome assembly GCA_022702705.1 of Papilionanthe hookeriana x Papilionanthe teres. Taxonomy (NCBI): domain Eukaryota; kingdom Viridiplantae; phylum Streptophyta; class Magnoliopsida; order Asparagales; family Orchidaceae; genus Papilionanthe; species Papilionanthe hookeriana x Papilionanthe teres. The sequence continues at coordinate 44,012,071 of CM040423.1, read as the reverse complement.
AAGGATTTTTCTTTTATTTTAGATTTGGTAACCTTCAATTCTATATAGGGCTTAGGGTCAAATGAGTTTTGAGTTTACTTATATTTATTATTAATTCATAATTATTTTCACTAATTAGCTCTTAAGAGAAAATTTAAATAGTTATTAAAATATATTTAAAAATTATATGATTATTCTATGCAGTCAAAGATGATGAGAGAAGGTCCATGCAAAAAATTCATAATATTTTCAACTATAAAAAATTCAAAAATTTATTTATTAAAATATTATAAAGATAAATTTTAAATAGTGTTAAAAATATTTTCAAAACTAGAGGAAATTTTCTTAAAGTCTAGTAGAACCAGAGGACTATACTTTTTTTAGATTAATTAAAACTAAATTACATTAAATTTGAATTAAATTTGAATTAATATTTAATTTATTCTTGAACAAAAATTCAAAAAAGTATAAAAAAAAATATTATTAATTTATGTGACAATTTTGAAGACATAGGTGAATTGAGAAATCTCACAAAAAAATTTACATTATTTTGGATTAATTATGATTTTCTAGTTATTTTATTTAATATAAAAAATTTTAAATGATTTTAAAATTTTTTAAATTTATCATAGAACTCAATAAGAGAGGGAGATGTTTATGTCTTGGAATATAGACGATGTGATCGCTTTTCTACATGATCTGAACTAAGCTACACAAACAGGTGTTGAGAAAACCAGTTCAACAGCTAAATGTTGTAACATTTATGCCTTTGTATTAGATTTAGGATTAAAACCTTGATCATGAATATGTACTTGTCTTTCTTCTTTTAACTGTTTTCACTTTAACAAATTATTTTTGCTTCCAAGAAGTTCTGCTCAATACATATTTCTTGCTGAATATGATGAATCCTTGGATTTATAGAATTGAGAGGAAGAAATATATCACAACAGTTTGAGATTCGTAGAAAAAAAACCTAACAGTCATTCTCTTCCAATTTACTCATTAGGAATGAGATTTAATTGTAGGTTTTATGACACAGAAAAGATTTCATACCCTATATATAATTTTTCTTTTTGTTCACTTGCAGACTCTGCTATTGAAGCTTTTTTTTTACTCTAGTATGTTGCAACTTATAGTCATTCTTAACTGTGCATCAAGTAAATTCTAATGCTTATAAGAACGAAATTTTACAAAAGGGAACATTATTAACTGTGCATCAAGTAAATTCTAATGCTTATAAGAACGAAATTTTACAAAAGGGAACATTCTTAACTGTGCATCAAGTAAATTCTAATGCTTATAAGAACGAAATTTTACAAAAGGGAACTATTGTCCCCTACAACATCATTAGATGCTACTCATCCTCTAGGCTCGTCATGAACCATTGGTACCACATTTCAATCGAATCGAAACTTCCTTACGACAATGGCATTGTGTAGGTTGTAGGTAAGTTGGCACATGAAAGCAACCGGAGGGCCGAGCGCTTTTGCACCCATCCAAGCGAACTTAAACCTAAAGCTGGGCACTTTTGCGCCCATTACTACCAACAAATCCAGAGGGATGGGCGCATTTGCTAGGCTCATCCTTGCCAACTAAGAATTTTCGAGAAATCTCGGTGGTCTCGAGGCTGCCTTCTTGCCGGATCTGAAGATCGAGTGGTACTTGCTCCACACTCACGACCATTAGGAGTTAGCAAACTCATGATTGTTCCAAGTCTCTCGTAGCAGTGATTACTTCTCCATCTCCCGAGAATTTCACCGCAAAGTGGTAGGTGGACACCATGGCTCTGAAGCGATTTAGCGATGGCTAGCCATGGATGTCAAATTAAAACTGAATATCTCTTTCTCGGATAGAATGTACACTGTGTAATATTAAAATTAGTTATTTGTTTTCATGTATGAAATGTGTAACAAAGATTTATTTTGTTTTAAACAATACAATAGTACGGGGGCGGAAAAGTTATTTTGTCATAAATAGTTGCAGCACAACTACATAAAACGAACAGATATACAACTTTCCTGTAGCAGCTTCCGTGTAGTAGCTTTTGGCACAGTGCTGCGCCGTAGAATTTTAATAAGCTGCAGCTTCCCCAAACATACCCAAAGATGAAAATTTACCTTTTTAATTTGGAAGTTCATTTTTAAGGTAGCATTGATGCCATAGAAAATTGGGATTCGTATGGAAATAATGGTACATTTCAATGTTTATTTAATACTCTGAACTTAAAGCACAATATATATAGTCATCAAAGATTATGATACAATTTTTTATTTAAAACTATTTAATAAATTATCACATTTTTACTAAATAGGAGTTGTCTACCTCGGTAGTTGATGAGCAAGATTTTAACATACCTTCTTTAGCTTTTAAGTGACGTACATGAATGACAATTTAGTGCCCAAAAGTTGGTGTCTGACGCATCTCCTTGATAGCCTGTAACTCATAAATGACATTAGGACATTCGTATCTTCATGTAACTAATATATGACAGATTGACATTATAACATGGTTAAGCTGTGATGCCCTCCGAAACGATCTTGTGCATTTGTACTTTTTCATATCCCCTTTTTAGGTCACACCCATTTAGAAAAGCAAAGAAAGAAAGATAAGATCGAAAGTGGACAAAAAATAAAGAGAAAATAAAATGAGTAGCTACGAACAAATATATATAAGAAAATCTTCGTAACATAAGCCAAAAAAAGAGTAGTCTTATATTTGTGAATTCAATGAATGTCACTAACAATAGATCCAATACTTCCTATTAAAACACTTTCAATCATGGTTAGAAAAATCACCTAAATTTTAATTAGAATAATAATCAAAATATAGGAAACCATCAATGTGATAATAACCAATAAAACTTCTTAGGAAATTATAATAATCAAAGAAATATTTTTGTCAACTTGAGCCTCACTTAACCACCTGATTTCACTTCCAATTCACAATATAAAGAAAAGCGTTACATTATGATGAAGCAAGCATTATGATATACCTATAAAAATAAATAATAACATTTTGATGATTTTATTATATTTTTTTAACTTGAAAGCTAAGTTTTCTATGATGCTTTTAAATTCTATATTAATGAAATACAATCATACCTTATCCTTTTCTTTGTCAACTAAAATAATTGTATCATCTTGTGCAATAACGATGAACAAAATATTTTTATGAAGTGAATTCATAAATGTATAATCAATATTTTACAAGAGGATATATGCAATTTTAAAATATTAAATAAGAAACACCCAAAGGGAAATACACGACCATAATTATCTCTAGATTAGTCTTTTTATTCTAGTATAGGAACTTATAAAATAAAGCTTTAAAAGATCCTCTTATATGAGTGATAGCATACCCATGACATCTTTATGCTTTAACTCACATAGATCTTTCTCCCTTTTTATATCTGACATGACCACATCTGGCTTTATACTAGGGATTATTTTAATGAGTTTCTCCTTGAATATATATCCAATAAGCCACGAACAAGCTTTTTGATGATCTTAGATCTAACCTCTTAAGTGCAAGTTTAATTTGATTCATTTCACCTAGTATGAGCTACACTTGATTTTGGCTTTTATCTCATAAGTTCTATGAGCATTTTATTAAAGTGTAATAAACACCTCATACATAGTTAGAGATACTTTTTAGAATTGACTGATATACATTGGAGTTATCAATGTATTCTTCATATATTGATTTATTACTTTTAGGTATAAATTATATGGATAATAGAAATATCTTACCCATTTATTAGTTTCATGCAAATTCTAAATTGGGATTATAATTTAAAATGACTGCTTTAATATTAAAGCATCATTGAGTCACCAGCATATTTATATTATCATCTATAGCGGTAAAATATGACAAATTGATCGACATCGTATCATTCTCACTTACATAACAATTTGTAATTGTTATTTTTTTTTGGAAAACAATTGATCACAAATGCAAGAACAATGTTCAATAAATATAGATTTATCATTTAAGAAAAAACAATCAAATCATAATTTATTATTAGCTCAATTAAAAGAATTAAAATTAGGAACTATGCATTATCAAAGTAATAATACAACACATCCAATTTGAAACTAATTGATTCTTATAAATCTTTGTTTCAAGATATACTTCTTTACAAGATAAATCATTCGCTCTTATCATTTTATAACTTCATATTTGCACAAGAATTTAATAGTTGATTAGTCTTTAAAAAGCCATTATAGGCACAAAAACTCATGGTTATTATAGGTTGTAGACTAAAGTGCTACAGTAGCGCCTTGTCAGAATATGCTCCACGTGGAGGCCTCTAATTTGGCCAGTCTCTTGGCCTTTCATCTGATGTGGCAACATTTACCTCAGTAAGTTGTTTTCCCTGTTAATCAGGGAGTTACCCCTTCTCTGGCCGTAACTTGTGCTGCCTGATAAACTCAGAGGTGAGCATCGTCCTCACCATCATGCGTCGTAATGTATAATGGAGCCGGCGTCACGGCTCCGCCGGAGATAATTACCTATGGATCACTCTTTCATCCAGCCCTTTGAATCCCTCCAGCGTCACATCTTCAATTGGGACCCCAATTGATAGAGCTTCATTGATCCCATTATCTACCTCCGCCTTCTCCTCGGGCGCTTGGATCACTGGTTTCAGCCTTTCTTTTGCACGCACAATTCTCGCCTTCAAGGTGTTCGACGCTGGATCTGACAATGTCCACGAGATGACGAGCTTGCCCATTTACCGGAAGCAGTGAGGGGACTCTTCAAGGTTGCACCTGTTACTGAGGTACATACCTATTCTTCTTTGTCTCATCATTCGATTAAGAAATCATTAATCTTGAGTTTGAAATGATGCGATAATTAGTTGCATTTCATGACTGTGTTCTCTAAAAATGTCTGAAACTGTTATTTTATTCTGCTTTTGCTGCATCTATAACTACATTTCCAATTGCTTTTTATTATTGTAAGATGGCTACCTTATTTATGCTACATAGGGTCGAGCATTCGGTCGGTTTAGAGGGATTGATTTTAAAATTGGTCAAACTGAGTATAATTGAAACAATGTGGCCCGTCCCAGCCCGTCTTAGAGGTATTGTCACAGTTAACAATTTACAAAAATAACGTACCAGAAATTTAAAAAGCAAATATAAAAAAAGTTGTACAACCTTTAGGGTTTAAGATTAAAATAAATTTTTTTTTTACCGAAACTTAGGTAAAAATCTTGAGGATGGAAAGCAAGCAGAGTGATAACTTGAATAACTCAGATGTCATATTTGCTTCTCTTGTTGTTGATAATATTATAGACTAAAGCTTATTGGCAGGTTTCAAACACAATTACATTTATATAGTTAATCTGTAATCTTTTTTTTATTATTATTTGGAGTGGTTTGTTGTATGTAATATTTAATATTATAAGGACACCATGTTGTTTGAGTTGTAATACACATCTAGATTTGATGCTGACTAAATGCACAAATGAAACCATATTGTTACCCACTGAATAAGTTAAATCAACATAGAGTAGACATAGAAAGCTTTGACTTTCGAAAAAAAATGATATTGAAAAATATCAAAGATACATCTATGTACAACATGGTTGCACAAGGAAAAAAAACCAAACATTTATGTTCTACAAGAAAAAGATATATAGACATAAAAAGGAAAATCTCGATCCAGCTATGAACTTCTTTATAATAATAATAAAAAAATCATTTCAAAATGATTGTACCAAGAAAAATACATATCGAACGAATAGAAAATTCAATAAAAAAACATAAAACGAAATCAAATAACCCTTTTTTATTAAAAAAGATAATGATTGGTTTCCATATTTGCAACCATATTTATGGATCTACTTACTAAAGAGGAACGATTGGTTGCGCTGGGTATTTACCATCAAATACGTCCCTCCCGAGCTTCCAAAGACGTTAGTGCCATCCAAGCGATTCTTCCAAGGGGCAACTCCTCATCATTAGACGAAGGTGGCAGTGACACTGTCTCTTCGACCACATGCCTTTTCCTCTCGGTTTCCGGTCGACCCTCGCCCGTAGTTCAACTTTGGGTTCTGTGCTGCCCTCCAAAGCCGGAATAATCTGAAGTTTGAAAACTTGTCAAATCTTCCCTTGGAAAAATCTGAAATTGTTGTAGTTTTGTTTTATGAAAAATTGGAAACCTCAAAAGCTTCATTTTTGGACAATATGAAATGTGTGTTGGCTTTCCACATGAAAATTTGAAACTTGTGATTTATCTTTTAGAAAATATGAGGTGCAGTAACTTTGTTTTGTGAAAGTTTGGGAACTTCAAAAATCTCATGTTGGAAAAAATGAAATACGCAGTGACTTTCTATTGGAAATCTGAAATTTGTATGGCTCTGGTTTATGCAATCCGTAAACTTCATAAATCTCATTTTGTAAAATTCAGAATCGTGACGACTTTGCTTTATGAAAAATTGGAAATTTTACAAATATGGTTCTCAAAATTATGAAATTATTGCGGCTTTGTTTTGTGAAAGTTTTGAAACTTTGAAAATCTCATGTTGGAACATATAAAATGTGCGGTTGTGATTAAAAGTCTGAAGCGTTTATGGCTTGGGCCTATGCGATTTAGAAACCTCGTGAATCTCATTTTGAAAAATTTGGAGTCGCTGAAGCTTTAATTCGTGGAATTCGAAAATATCTGATGTTCCATTTTTTGTGATTATGTGTTCGTTTGTGGAAGATCAAAAAACTTAAATTACTTTTTTGTCTTTGAAACAAATGTTTACATGTTTGGATTTTGTTCTCTCGTGAAATCTTACACACCATCCCATTCCTAAATATTTACATATTTAACATCTAAACTATAATTTTTACATACCACTTTTTTATGCACTAAAAGATGTATTTTTAAGTTAAAGGGATAATATATATTTTTTTTTGAGTGAAAGACTTTGGTGGCATAAATGTATTAAATAAAAGTTAGATTTTAGAAGTGTGTATGCATAGGAATTATTTGATATGCATCTCAATGATCATGACATTGCTTTTCTTCTCATTGGATGAATAATGATCCATTTATGATCGATGCATAGATTTTTCTTAAACATTTACTTGTTTGATGATTTATTCTCATTAAACTTTTTACATGATTTTGCACCTCACTGCACAACATGGATGATTGTCGTTCGATTATGTGTATGTTTATCACCACGCACACATGACTACATCTTTTGTGATCTCAAACTGATACTACATTCAATTCTCATACAAACTTCTCTTTGCGCCATTACAAGGAAAATCTGATCGTGGTCGAAATGCTGAGTATTCATGAAGCTACCCTCAAGCGAACGAAATGGATGATACTAAACTTTGCATCAGTGAGATCTATCTAAAACTTCTCGACTTTTCCTTTAAAATCCTTCCTCACCTTTGAACCCTTAATCTTGCAAAATTTGAATCCAAATGATCATTAATCAACGAAACAATAAAGAATTAATAAATTTGGAATAATTAAATGTAATTCAAACAATATTTGCAATTTTCCCAAAATCATAAATATACCATTTTCATTAGCAAACTTAACAAATAAAATCAACATTTCCCGCCATATGTCATCTTGATTTTGCACTTAAATCATGCAAGCATGTTATAATAGCTATATGATCAAGCCAAGATTCAACCTAGCCTTCACCCTTACCAATTATTGTAATTTTGCTCTTCAAAAATTCATTAATTAAATGTATCATAAGAAAAATTATTGATAATTGAGACATGGGTGTTATGTTAGAACAGTCTTAGCCAGTTACATGGTCACACCAAAAAACATGAAACATGATGAATAAATAAAGCGACTATTACTGTTTGAAAGTAGCAATTAATATAACGATTATCAAACTCCAATAATATAAAAATGGCTTGTTTAATCGTCTAATCAAACTCCTGCTAACAACAAACTTTCAAAGCTTAATAAAATTACTTTCTGAACTACAACGAACATACTCCAAATGCTTGGCATATTATAAATTGTCGAGATGTAACAGAGCTGTACATAGCTATGAAAATAAATTGGGAGAATCAATTTGTAATACCTTAATTTAAGGTAATTACAATTAATTTGGAATCCCTTAAATTAAGAGAATCAAAATTAATTAGTAATTCCTTAATTGAGAGAATTATTTAAATAATTTCCTATTTCTTCGTCTTGTAAAAAATCCTATTTAATATTATGTATTATCAATGTAAATCAAGGAAATATATAATTATTCTCCCTTTTCTCTGATTTCCCACATAAATCATAACATGCCAAATATAATAATCGCAAAAAAAAAATCACTTTCTAAAAGATATTATATTTTAATGAATTCACAAAATTTTAACTTTCACAAACAAAAATATACATTTCCGGTACAAAAAACATCGATAAAATGTAATAAGTCTTAGTCTAGAACCTTTCATTACTTAAATTACACACATTTCAGTAGAACCTCTAAAAGAAAATTACAACAGTTCAAATTTCTACAATTAATTCCCACTACCATCAAATTTTAATCTTATAAAGCTTGTATTTAATAGATTAGTTACTACTCAATAAATATTCTAGAGAATCTAATAGTCTAGCAAGGTCAATATTAGATGATGCTTACTCCAATTTAACCCACTTAAAATAGTCGCAGCTGTTTTCTGTTCTATTCCTAGGGTATTTGTAGAACATTCTTCTATAGTTCTCAACTTTGAAAGCAGTGTTTACATTGTAGATCACAACGATAGAAAATATGATTTTCTTGATTGCTTTTTAATCCCATCGACCAAATCAAACTCTTATTTTGTAATCTCAATTGACACATGAGAATTTCACTGTAACACATAAACAAGTAAGCACATTAGCAAATAGACGCAACTCGAAGCAATAGATATAACAAAAAGTCAATTTTTTAAGTTTCAATGAGAGGTCATCGATGAACTTGCTTGAAAGCTAGGAGAGCTACAGAAAGATCTCCATTAGCTTTGCCCGGACTCAATATGTAAATACATAAAAGTGGTATGTATATATGTAAATCAACAATTTAGAAATATGATATTTTCAGAAATTCCAATTTAAGTATTTCATTATATATTTTGGAGGGAAAATGTAATAACTATAACTAGAAATGAAGACGCTAACTAAACAACTGATCTCAAAAGTTCACAGGAAAGAAAAACTACTTGTTTACTTTAACAAGAGAAGTAGACAACACTTTTTTTATCAACTCTTTGATGCCCAAACCAAATGATAGAATTATCAATATTAACCAAAAAAATCCTTTGTTTTAATATATCATACCAAAACAAAGGACAAAAAAATCTAGGCTTACAACCATCTTGTGAATGTTGGATGCGTAGGAGCCGTTCAAAGTACATCTTTTCGTGCAAAAATAGAAAAATCAAGAAATGTCTTGCCCGAGCTATAGTTTAAAATAAATAAAGTATGATAAAGGGTCAGATCATTTCGTATATTCATTGCTTTAACATCCAGTCACATCAAACCGTAGCAGTTTCATTCATGTAATTGTTGCCCATCATGCTCGTAAGAATAGGCATAACTGCTGCTCATCATCGACCTCACGCTTGACCTGTCACTCTGCGTCGACTTCTCGCTTGACCTGCTGCTGTTGAAAGAGCGACCACATAGTAACAAGTAGTATCTTATGTGTTGTCGAAGAAGTGAAGGGGCAGGGGATCGATTTTGCCAGCGAACGAGAAAAGGAGTCTCTCCAAGAGGTATATTGGACGACGAAATAGAATTTTTGGTGGTATTTTAATAATATTTAAGTTTTAGGTGTTATGAGAGATAAATATGAAAGTTTCTTATGGTATGTTTCTAAATCCCCAAAAAATTTATCTATGACAGCTTTTATGAAAAAAAATTTATGATGAAAATCTTTTTTTTTTTATAATCAAATTTACTTAAGATATGATATCGATAAAATGTTATTTATAAAATAAAATAATGCTTATTATAATTATAACAACTATTAGAACTACAATCCCTTTTATAAAAAAAATAATAAGGAAAAAAAAAACTGCAGCAGCCCTAACGGGTTGTGCACATGGATAGACGGAACAGATCCAAGTCGAATAAGAAGAGGTAGCAGGGAGGGAACGAATCAAAGCAACTCCGAGCCTTTTTGGAGCTAAGCCACGAACCTGCCGTAGAGGAATAAGTAGAAGGCTACAACGCGACAAAAAGATAGGCTCGACAGGAGGAGTATTCCCGATTCTTCACAAAATGATCAAGCATTCGTGAGGCCGAAATGAGCGGACAATGCACAAATCATAAGCCACAAGAGCGAGTCTGCAGGAGAGGGGTTAAAGTAGGGAGTTTACCGAGCTTATTAGAAATGGGCTCGGCAGGAAAAGATCTCCATATCCCAAATAAAAACATTGAGAGTCTCTTGTCTAAATCCTTCGCAGCAATGGATGACCTATGCTGCAGATAAACTATGTAATTGTTTTAAAAGTTTACCTTTTAAGGACACCTTCTGACTAAGTCAAAGGCAAAGTTTCACCATTTGCAACAAGGATTTGTCACTCCACGAGATCTTGCCCAACAATCATCTTGACTACGGGATGTTTGACCTTCATGTTGTTGTCATCAATCAATAATTGTTTGGGGTAAACTATTTTTCAACGCCCTAAACACTCATGCTTAAAGTTAAAAGAAAAGAGAGAGAGTGAGAAAGTGCAAAAATATCTCCAAGTTTATGCTTTTATGTTGTAACAATAATAGAACAAAGTCAGCAAACCTGAAGTCTGGTGTTCATCTCCATCAAATAAAATTGGTTGGAAAGAGTATCCATAATAAAGTCCACTGTTCCCACATTGTAACAGCCAGCTGCCTTTATGGAGAATACATGCTAGGAATTCTCAATCTGAATATAAATAACTAATGAAGTAGAATTGAGTACAAAGCAGCTGATTAAAACATATAAAAAGGTGGCAAAACTTGCTCCAATGGAACACGGTGGCCAAAAATACAAGACCTCATGATGCAAGGAAAAGTTTTCTTTTTAGAAGATAAAAAAACCTTCCTATCAATTCAAACAAATTGGAAGTAGGATTTACAAAAAATTATTGAATTCCGAATCACCTAACCTTGGCAGCAGCAGCAGCTTCGCCTAGGTGAGAGCGGAACTCATTGGCTACTTTTGACTGCAGCAATTGAGAAAAAAAGATATTACAAACATAAGAACAAAAACAACAGTACAAAAGACATATGAACCATATCGCAGGTGCCTCTTCAACTATTTTCTGATGCCTTCGTTGCACACTGCAGTCTCTCTCATATAAATGGATGACATTTCCATGCTTGTCTCCAAAAACCTTTAAATAAAATATATCTATTGTTAAAAAAAACAACATGGATCATAAAGCCTTCAGTATTGAGCTAAATGAACTAAATGTGAAAAATAATAAGGGCATAATTTATCAAAATACACTTTCTCCGTATTCCAAAGAAAACAAGTGATCTAAGAATTATCATCATTAGCTTTACCTCGACAATTGGAGGTCCGCTTTATCTCTTTTCTTTAATTCTGTGAATCTTAAGTTTAGCTTTCCGAATCCTTTATTTATTCATCTTCTGTGCTGAAGGGTGATAATTTTTTATGTAATTCTTCAAAAGATCTTATTAAATTATCTTTGTTCTATCATCATTCCACCCTATTACTTCCCAATTGATTTAATCCACAAGCCCTGTTAGTGATGCATAGATCACCACCAATAGCGACCTAAGGTTTCTAGATAGTGTAAAAGAATATATTAATGATTGAGAATTTTGTAGGTGTATGCGCAAATACGTCATACAAAAGTTTTCGTTGAAATTCCCTCTCATTAAAACAAGCTCACCGACCAAAGTGATTGAACTGAACCCACCAGTTAAGGTGGCCGAATTAAGCCCCTCGCCAAACTGGCCGAACAAAGTCCACTAGCTGAATTGGTTGAGCTGAGCACACCTATTGAAATTGTTGAATCGAGCCTGCATGCATGCTTGTCTTCCTGCCAATCCAATCTCTCATTTTCCCTCAAAAGAGTAACCTAGCCCACCTGAGCTAGGGAAGCTATCAAAGGAGGTTATAATGACCACAAAGGACATTCGACAATTTCTTAATTAAAGGTATTGCTTGATATTTGGGATTCTATATTTTTACCCAGGTATCGAGTTAGCTGCAGTACCAACAATATATGATTTTCATCGGTAGTATCTAGCATCAATCGGTACTACACTCGACATCGACATAAACTCTTTTCAGCGGGATGTCAGATAGAGGCATCATACAATTCAAAATGTATTGCTTTGTTTATTTTATAGATTTATTCTCTTATGTATAAAAGGGGAAAGAAAGACAATAGAAAAGGGATCTCTCTCTCTCTCTCTCTCTCTCTCTCTTTCTTGATCCTCCTCCTTTCCTAGTTATCTACTACCATATATATTTTATTTTTTTTGTTTAGGGTTTGGTTTTTGTCTCAGACTTTTCTGTCATTGGTGTCTTTTCCCTTGTTATGGTTTATCTGATGACGGATGGTGCTCCAGTTGTATATTGCTCAAAGGTGATGATTACCTCCACATACTTCCCTACTTTCTCTCACATACTTGCTACCATCCTTCCTACACACTCCCTGATCATCCCTGCAAAGCTTTTGCTCCAATCATTTGTTATTGGTTGTTGTCTAGCCACATCCCTACCATCTGCTACTGCTGGTTGTCGTCCAGCAGCCCCTCCCTGCACTGCAACTACCTTCAACCATCTGTCACCTTCTTTTCAGCTGCACCCCTACCTCCTCTTATTAAATAGACATGTTAGTAGAAATATTTTGTTTTAGCTTATGATTTTGTTTTTGTTAAATTTTTTATTTTTAAAAAAATATGAACGTATTATTACAAGAATGAATCTAATAAAACAAAAATTGATTATTTTCTTTTAAGAAAAAGAAATAGTTGAGATTGTGAAGAATGTAATATCATTCTAAGTAAAAATTTAAGTAATACTTTAATAAACATTTCAATGAAAATCTTGAAAATATAATCGACTATAATAATTTTATGATCCTTAATAATAATATATATATATTTTATTTTTTACCGTTGCATTAGTAAAAAGGAAGTTAGGAGGATTTAAAGAAAATGAAAGGTGGAAAATCAGTAGAACTTGATGTTATCCCAAAAAAAGCGTGAAAATATTTAGGAGGTTTGGAAATTTCTTGGCTTACAAAACTTCTTAATATTATTTTAAAAACTAAAAAAATGACTGAAGAGTGAAAGAATAGCATTTTAGTCTATATTTTTAAGAATACAAATGACGCACAAGAGTGTGAAAATTATAGTGAAATTAAGATAATGTGTCATACATTAAATTATGGGAGAGAGTAATTGAGCATAGGTTAAGACGTGATACAAAGATTTCTCAAAATCAATTTGGATTCATGTTGGGAAAGCCTACTATAGAAGCAATAAATTTATTGAGAAGTTTGAAGTAGAAGTAGAGAGGATCTACATGATTCTTGTTTATTTAGAAAAATATTATGGTATGTTTCCGACAGAAATTCTTTAGAGAGTTCTAGAAAAGTAAGGTGTAGATATGACCTATATTCAAGTCATTAAAGATATGTATATTAGAGTTGTTGCTTGTGTTTGAACAAAATGACGATTAACCAAGTATTTTCTTATTTCAGTTAGATTACATGATGGGATCGGCTTTAAGCCCATATTCTTTTGTTTTAATTATGGATGCTCTTACTGGATATTTACAGGAGGTACATTGGTGTATGTTTTTTGATGATGATATCCTTCTTATGGATAAGAATAGAAAAGGAGTTCAGGAAAAACTTGATTTATAGAGGCTAATTTTAGAATCTAAAAGCCTTCATTTGAGTTGATCTAAAAATGTATAGATGGACTATGATTTTAGTAGTGGTAGATCTAGTGGTTGTAACAATGGGTGATCAAATCCTTCTTACACTTAGATACAAAATGTGAAACGAATATATCCGTGAAAAAGATGTATATCAGTGAAAGGGTTGATGTAGCTCCAGTGGCGACAAGATTAGAGAGAATCGTCTCAGATGATTCAGTCACATTAAAGGCCAACCATTTGATGATGCAGTTATGATAGTAGAAGTTTAAGATTGGACTTATGTTAAGAAAGGTAGAAGTAGACCTAAAAAGAATTGGCATGTTGTATAAAAAATTATCATAATTTATTAGAATTAAATGAAAACATGACTCTCAAAGGATACAATGGAGAAAAAGGAATCGTGTAGCTAACCCAACTCACCGGGTTAAAGGCGGGTTGTTGTTGTTATATATCATGTGCGCTACTTGGATCAAATATATTTTAAAAACCTCATTTATCAAACAAAAATTTACTGAACTAATTGTTTTGTGATTCATCTTCTCTTCTTCCTTTTCTTAGCAAGATAAGGATTGTACTCGATGAATACATTTAGCTTAACTCTCCATAGTGGAGCTATCACACACCCAAGGAATTGATGTTATACGAGCTGACTTTATACTCAACATTGACGATATGATTAATTAAATATTCTATTTCCTTTTTTAGTATTTTATATTTTGGCAGAGTTTAGATTTAATCCTATTAGGTTTCCTGCATTCAAAAGAATAATCATAGCATTTAATGGCATTAAAGCTGATATGGCATATACTACCAAATTTCATGTACGCTTGAAATGATAGGAACTTCAAGATTTCAACAAATGTTACCTGAACTTCTACATGTCTGGGTTGGGTGATGTACTTCTCAATCAAAATTGTACTTACTCCAAAAGAAGCAGCAGCCTCACGTTATGCACTCAAAAAAGAATCAGCAAATTCACCTGAACTTTGAACTATTCTCATTCCTTGAAAATAGCACCGACAAACTGTAAAATTAAGAGTAAAGGAAAAATATTGTCTGCAGGCATGCATGACAAAACAAGCAAGAGCTGTTCTCACCAAAATAATGATCATTACAATGCAAAAAAATTTAAGGTAATGAGCGCAATGTACTTCAAAGTGTAAATTTCTGTCAATTTAGAACAAAAGCATTGTCTTCACTTCATCGCATCATATTTAAATTATCTCTTCACATTGTATAGTCAATTCTCACTTTTTGAATCCTTTGCAATTAATTTTTAAGTATTAATTTCAATCTACCTCAAACAAAAAGATCCAACTCCTTTTCAATTTTGATGCAAATTTTGATCAAGCTGCTCCATTCAAACTAGCTCAAAATCGATATAATTTTGATCATTTGAATTGAGCCACGAATCGATATTGATCCATGTTCAACCCATCAAGCCAAACCCCGAATCAAGGCCAATGCAGCTTGTTCACAAACTATGAGTTAGTTAAACACAATTTCAATCTTTAGTTTATATTGATTTAGTTTAATTGGACAACTATGATAAAATATTATATTTCATAAATCCTAGTTAAACCTTATGTACATAAAATTTTTCCAGTCATTTAAATATATATGTTTCTAAATTATGTAGGTTATTTAATGTGAATGATTTATACTTCAGAAAATACTTCTCTTTATTTTTTGCTTGCAACACTACCATTTAGCCCCAACTTGAACACCGGCTAATCCTATAAACCATAAAGCATGTCCTTCCAATTCAATGTCCAGACAAGCTTTCAAGATGCTGACCTTAATAGGCAAATTTTGTATATCTTTAAATAATATTGATTCATAATTAATAAATTTTGAAGTTCTTGGCATCATAGAACCTCATAACGCCAAAGCAAGTCCTCCAAAACATATGTTGCACATAAAGATGAAGACATTAATACTAAGCATGGCATGGCACTAGGGTAGATTTTGCAATGCAAAATTAATGTGTCCAAGTTCAATAATCTCTTGAAGTCATTCCATATACTCATGCTCTTTTTTCTAGTACCTTTCATGAATCCTATCCTACATGGAAACTGGCGCTTTTATATTTGTATAGCAAATGAACTGGGAATGAAGAAAAGAGAAAGTTCATTAAACAAAATAAAGGGGGAAATTAAATGTATATGAAATCTTTTTTTATTTACAAAACTTCGATCCAAGTACTTCAATTAATAATAATAGGACCAAAATCCTGAAGTGCACTACAAATCTAACAAAGTCTATTCTCAATGATATGTTAAATTTTCAATAATTTGATTAATCATGTATAAATACAAAAAATTTTGGGTCGTAGTTTTGTAAACAAGAAATACTTTAATGGAACTCATAAATATTCCAAAACAAAATTTATCACCAGAAAAAAATGTCTTCATACTTCTAAACAATGGTGCATATGAAATTTGGAGATGATGTAAGAAAATATAAGCATGTTCATTCTAGCAAAAGAAATCACGAGAACGTTAAAATTTGTACGATCCTCAACTTTAATGTTATACGGCATACAATGACTGGGATGCAAGTTTTGTATTCTCGGGGCATACCTCATTTTTCTTTTAAAAATGTGTTCTTAAAGTCATACCTTCCTCCTCCGCCATGTGTAGGCTTTATGAAAATGGGATAACCAATTTTTTCAGCTTCGGCTTTAAAAAAATCAATATCTTGTCGGTCACCATGATAACCAAGCACAAGTGGTACACCAGCAGCACCCATGATTCGCTTTGATGCATTGACAGTGAGATGGCATGAAATGTGAAATAATATTTTGTAGCAACCTCATCAGAACAAATTAATGGATTTAAGAAAGACAAAATAATAGCATATGTCATGAATTAAGAAATAATACCTCTCTTCACCCATTTCTCTGATGGTAGATGCTAGAGGCCCTATAAAGTTATGATCTTCGGCTTTACCAAGCTGAGCAAAATCAGCACTCTCAGACAAAAAACCATAGCCAGGGTGTATAGCCTGCAGAATGTAATGAGAACATGAAAAAACAGAAAAATTGCATGATACTGGACTTTGATAAAAAAACAAGGGTAAAGCAATATTATTACTAAAATCAAATCTGAAATTACAATAAACAATAGTAAAAATCAGAAATTACAACAAAACAACAACACGACACCCGAGCTAGGGTTGATTCTAAAGTGGAGGTAGTGACGGCAAGGGATTTGGACGTCAAGGTGGGTAGCAGAGGATTGGCTAGCGGGCGAGCAGTAAAAACAGTTTTGGAGATGCTGTTCAGGGTAGTGACAACAAGGAAAATAGGAGAAGGTGGCGGCAGCAAGTGAAAGGTGAAGGGAGTCGATGCAGGAAAGAATAGGGAAAGGTCAAAAAGGATAAACATCACTGGGAGACCAAAATACATCTAGAGTGCCACCTAGAACTCTAGGATACAGCCCATAAAGGAAAAAGAGATGCTGACGGTTTGTTGTCCGGAGACAAAACACAACAAAACCGAAGTTCAAACCCTAATACAACAATATATATAGGTCTCCTCAAAGCAAATACCTAATTAGAAACTAGATAAATAGCAAAGATCAAAAAGAAAAAATCAAAAGAAGGAAACATGAAAAAAGGAAACAAAATAAAATAGAAAGAGCATGGTTGGTTTGGGAGACTCATGATCGGCCCTCTGATACCACAAGATCACGATAATGTAGGAAAGACCGCTCCTACTTCATGCAACTCTTGCATGAAACATAATCGGCTCACTACTTTGAGATGTGCAGCTCAACAGGCAGCTGGAGTTACTGGTTACCTATAAAAGCGAAGTCTCGCCTGCTTGATTAAATCATTCATGACACTACAAGGAAAAGATACATTTAATGTATTTGTCATCTAAATCACCTTTTGAAAATGGCTAAACAAACTTAAAAAAGATTAAACCAAGGTCAAGTACTAATTCACCGGCACTCTTCCCTTATTTGTTTCAATATCCTGCTCATATCATTCATTGTTATTTGATTTTTGATAAGATTGTCTATGCAATTGCTCGTCCTTGACATTTATATCTATTCTAAGAGTGTCGCGACCCACCTGATAGCTTAAAGTTAACCAAGTCAAGAATTGTAGCCAGACAGTATTAAAATTTAAACACATGTTCTCAGATTTAAAACTTCTAATTTATAAAAGAGAAACTAATAATCCACAAGTACAATAAAATATAAAATCGAAACATCCGACAACAGTAATAGTTTATAGACATCTTAAGTCAATATATAAAGTGTTTCTACACATAAGTAAACAAAAAGAAGAACTACAATCTCCTCATAAACTAAGTACTCTATTAACTACTGATCCTCCTCTTGTAAATCAAGTCTCTCCTACTGACATATCAACCTAAAAGAGATAATCAAATTTAACGAGTATGTATAACTTAGTGAGCAATTATAATATTAATATACATTAAATTATTATGTCAATGCTTATGTATAAATGACCAAAAAGAAAATACAATTCATTACATTAAAAAACTTTAAACTTTCACTTTAATTTTATATATTATCATTTCAATTTAAGTATTTACCAATTTTTAAGTCTTTAAAAATCATACGAGATTACAGTCATACCTAAAGGTATTTTTAAAAATGTACTTGAAGGTACTTGTTGACATCGTTTTTATGATGTCTATCTCCTCTCTATAGAACTTAGGATCTAATCTTAGGATTTCGCTTAATGACTCTCCTAGAGAACAAGTGTTGGGAATTACTTCAATTAGAACCATTTATTGACTCCTTATAGTCTCATATGCTAGGTTTTAAATCCTTAATTTTGATTGGGTTGATTGTGTTGATTGTGTTGATTGAGGCAGACATATTGAAACTCAAGTGGAGTTTCTATAGATTTAAAAAGCCTCAGAAAAACCTTTTGAGTTTAGAAGTTTAAGTTTTGTGGTTGTTCTTGCTCTGAGGCACTTCACTCATCTTCACTCACATTCACTCACTTTTATATAACTCTTTCTCTTAACTTCTATGGAGTTGATTTTGATTATTAAGCATTCTTTTAAAAAAAAGATATTAACCCATTTTAGAAAAAAATCATTCATTTATTTTAATAAGAAAGAGAGAAATTTATCAAAAAAAATTATTAAATCATTTGAAATTGAAATCAATATAAAAGAATCAAAATCTATAAATACAATCTTTAAAATTTTCAAAATAAAATTTGATAAATTCACAAATGAGAAAAGATAAAAAGTGATACATAAGAATTGATATATATATATATATATATATATATATATATATATATATATAATAGTAAAATAAAATTCAAAGAGAAATTTTTATAACCTTTCAATAATAAACTTTTTTAATAAAAAAATAAAAATAGTAGAAAAAATACAAGCATTCAAAATTTGCACTTACACATACACCTCTTATTTAGAAAACATGTTCATGCCACATCTTTTTTTTTTTTTTTTTTTTTTTTTGAACACTCAATTGGCCGCTCTATACCACATCAAATCCTACCTAAAATTTCATATTTGATAAACTCCTTATTTTGAAATTAAATTCAAAGTCATTTGAAAGCAAATTCAAACCATTTCAGACCAATTATGAAGCCACCTTTAAGACACCATTTCTAAAATCAATTTAATACCTTTTGAGCCACTATTTATGTTGAACCTATCCAATATGTTTCAGCTACCAAGCCACACCATTTTAAGCTCAATCAAAGCCCCTTGTGCACCTACATAAGCCAGCTCTAGAAGCTTCACTTAGATGAGCCAATCCTTGCCTTAACTTCTTCCCACGTGCCTTGCTCCTCATTGGCCTATATTCAAAACCTTCTCAACTGTATCCCATAACCAAGCCAACGACAAGGAGTGGTCACACGTGCTAGGTTATTGCCATGGCTCCTCGAGCCAAGTTTGCTCTAACTCGAATTCCGCCATGGCAACCTTACCGAATGTTTGAAGGCAACTAAGCACCACCTCGGCAATCCATAGCAAATGCGACAAGCCAATAGGAGCAGCACCCCTTCCCCTACCCAAGCTTATAAATAGGCTCAAATTCTCGGGTTCAAAACACACCATTGATCTCTTGGTGAAGCTCTGTCAATTTCACTCCTAGCTTCTTCATTAGAACATTAGGACAACTTATCCATTGAATCATCACCACAAATCCCAAATCCATCATTAATTGAGCTTGCCCAAACCAGGACATGCTCAATTCTCACTGGTATCAATTTGATTTCTTCATCCAACACCTTTATTACAATATTTGAGTGGAAAAATCACTTCCTCGCACTTCTTCTATGTTCAGGCTTTCTACAACACTGTTCGATCAAGGAGAGGACGGTCTCGATCATTTTATCAAACGAAACAACAATTATCACTTTTAGCATACTTACTTAGATCCCTATGATGCTGATATAACAATTGGATCAAGAAGATTACTGACAAATTGAGCTATGTCTGTATTTTTCGTAATTTCGTCACGCTTTCCAAGCTTTGTTAAGAAAATGTTTAAACCATTTAATCTTGACCGTCAGATAGATAGAACTCGGTGCGATGAACATGTGGCGCTTTGAATCGTGTAATTTGGTGGAGAGTTGAGTTATGTGTGAACGGTGCTCGGTTCTTAGCTCTTTGGGGATGACGAACAGACATCGTCCATTTCTTGTTAAAAGAAATAGACGGCTGAAATTAATCCTTATGGTGCGGTACTGTTTGGGATCCCTTACAGATCGGAACAGCGGAGCTGACGCAAAGACTCACGCAGACAGGGCAGCGAATCAAAGCAGGACATGTGAAAAGGGAGGCTGACCAGAAGGCTTGCGTGGCGGCTAACTCAACGAAGTGTTTAAATAGGAAATTATCATTTACGACTAATGGGCTCCTTGGGCCTTCACCACTTGAACTGACTGGATATTGAATGTATAGTAAGAAAGTAGCACTATATTTGCTGCAATAAGGATTCAAAAAAATTATGAGACTAAACCACCGAACGAGAATAACATCAAAAGGATAATACTCACTACAACAACAACAACAACAACAAGCCTTTATCCAACTAAAGTCGGGCTGGCTACATGAATCCTTTTTTCCATTGCGTCCATTGAATGCCATATTTTCAATTAATTTTAATAAACTAAGATCATTTTTTATACAATAAGCCCAAGTCTTTCTAGGTCTACCTCTGCCTTTCTTAGCATAAGTCGAATCTAAAACCTCTACTCTCCTAATCGGATCATCAGATGGTTGATGTTTAATATGACTAAACCATCTAAGATGACTCTATCTAATTTTGTCTTTCAATGGAGCTACACCAATCCTATCACGAATTATTCATTTTGCATTTTGTCTCTAGGTGTAAAGCCACTCATCCAAGTAAGCATTCTCTTCTTGGAAACACTTAACTTAGTTTTATCCTTCTCTTTTAAAAGCCAATATTTTGTGCCATATAGCACTGCAGTTCTCACCACCATCTTATAAAATCTTCCTTTCAGCCTAAGCGGCACTTTTCTATCACACAATAGGCTCAAAGCATTCCTCCACTTCAACCAACCAACTTGAATTCTACTAATAACGTCCCCATCTATATCATCGTCACTTTAAACGATGGACCTGAAATATCTAAAAGCGGTCACACCTTTAAATAGCATAATACTCAACTTGCGAGAAAATCAACATTTATTCCATCCGCATAAGACCCTTCATACCGAACAATTTAACCAGTTATAGCAAGTAATTCATTGAATACACTCAAATTCTTTAGACTTTCTACTCAACCAGATTGCATAATAAAAAGAGTTCATCATAATTACCAGTAAATACAAGTAGTAGCTCATGTGTTTCTAAAGAAGTGAGGGGGCGCGGGATCTATTTTGCAAACGAGGCGAGAAAAGGAGTCTCACTAGATGGTACACTCGAACGGTGATATGGAATTTTGGGTGGTATTTCACTAATATTTAAGTTTTAGGTTTTAGAGAGGTAAATATAAAAGTTTCTTATGGTATGTATGTAATCCTCCAAAATCTATCTATGACAGCTTTTCTAAAGGAAATAACTATGATGAAAATTTTTTTATTTTTTTACAATCAAATTTACTTAATATATGATAGCCATATAAAATTATATTCAAAATAAAATAATATTTATCATAATTATAACAAGTATTAAAATTACAAATGTTTTTATAAAAATAATAAGAAGGGGAAAAAAAACAAAAAACCTGCATCAGCTCTAACGACATTTGCACGTGTATAGAAGGAACAAAGATCCAAGTCAAATAAGAACATGTAGTAGAGAGGGTACGAATCAAAGCAACCCCGAGCGTTTTGGGAGCTAAGCCGCGAACCATCGCAGAGGAATAGGTAGAAGGCTGCAGCGCAGACAAGAAGATAGGCTCGACAGGAGTAGGATTCCCGATTCTTCACAAAACGATTAAGCATTCCCGCGGACGAAAATAGCGGATCAAAGCACAAATTATAAGCCGCTAGAGCGAGTCCGGAGGAGATGGATGAAGTAGGGAGTTTACGAGCATATTAAAAATGAGCTATGCAAATAGAGATTTCTATATTCCTCACAAAAGCACTCACTGCTCTTGTCATTCGCTGCTTCTTTGTGGGGTTAGAAATCGACAATGGAGGCGGAGAAGACTTACGTGGACAGTGCGAAAGGTTTGGAGCTGAATAAGAAGAAGAGGAAGTTTGAGTTGATCGAAGATGGGGAGGTAGAAGAGCGCGTCTATAAACGGCTCAAGACGACGCATGACAATTGCGACATAGAGACCACTGCTACACCCATGGAGTTGGATGATCCTCTGGAGGATCGGGACGATCCAATGGAGGTGGATGATCCGATGGAGGAGGAGGTGGATGATCTGATGGACGTGGATGATCCGATGGAGCTGGATGTTCCGTCATGGCGTCCCTTAAACCCAGTCGTTCCTATTTATGCATTTCTATTAATTCCTATACAAACAATAAATTAATATTAATGAAAGTTTTTTTTTAATGTCACTTTCAATTTATTTCCATTTATAAAGTGTTTTTCTCTAAAAAGCATATAAATGCATAAATATTCGATCTGAAGATGGTAATGCAAAATAATATACCGTAACAGGCAGCAATTTAATAATATACAGTAACAGGCAGCAAACCTTCTTCAGTCTGAATACATAAAATTAATATTATAACATTTATACGAATAAGAGGTGACTAAAGATTCTTAATTAACTCATGTTGTTAATTCTTTTCTATTTAATCTCACATATGCTATGATTGAGATATCCTACTATTACTATTGTAAGTGTTGGAATAAGATTTCCTTAATTCTTTTGAGCTTTTATATATTTTGTAAACCTTAAGATATCTTGTAAAATAATGCAGATATAAATTTATGTTTTTGAGAATGCCCTTTTAGCTTTTTAAATAATAACAATAGTAAGTTTCTAAGTTTCATCACTAGATAACTATTTTTTCTCTTAGCTAGCTATTAACAAAGAAAAAAATAGAATTTATATCCTCATTTTTTTATTTTATATAAAATATTATCTCTTTACCTCTCTTTTTTTTTAAAAAAAAATGTATTATTTGATCACTATGTTGCCATGAGATTTTGGGAGCTCATACTAAACCATATAACTCCATGGTTGCTTTTGTATCTTCATGCTTTTAATTAGCATTATTATCCTACAAAAAAGATAATGACAGTCACCGTGACAAAAAAAAAAAAAAGAAGAAAATCATAAAGATTAAGCTCCTACTTGATTTTATTTACTTTTAGAAGCCGTTATTCATACTTTTGATGAGCTTTAAAAATGTGTTTGTGGAGCAATTCATTGGAATGATTGTCAAAGACTCCTCTCACCTTTCTCGTCAAAGTTGATAAAAGTGACTGAAATAATATTTTTTAAGTATTCTTTGATGAATGTAGCAACCTTCATTACAGTCTCGGAAATTCATTTACATCAACTTCCCGAATATGATTATAATTTGGCCGTAGTAGAGCTACAAAATTACTAATATATGCATATTATATTTATAAACATAAAAAATATATATAACTAAAAAGCTGCTCAAACTTACCTAAAATCAATGAAATGATGATTAACATGCGAGGCATTAGAGTTTTTTTCATATCATTATTCATAACAATTAAAGAAAGAGAAGATTTACAAAAATACCACACAATTCTCATGTACTTACAAATTAAAACAAGCTTTTGATTTGTATATTTATACCGCTTCACCTTTGCTTGAGAAGGAGCATTCACATTTTGACTTAAAACTTAAGGTTGTAATATGTGAAAATATCAACCTTGTGGAAACCAAAACAAACACAAATTAAAACAAAGAAAATATATTCATATATATATATATAAAAAGAAATATCACAATTTAATTGTCGGTACAATTTATTTTTTGGAATACATTAAAAATGTAAAAACAAATAGACCTATAAATAAGAAAAATGATGTTTTGAAGAGAATATTGCATCGAGTTTGATATGGAGCCGCGGGATATGAACTCGGTCCCAAGCTTTCTTCTTAGTTTATTTCATTGCTCCATCCATCAAGTAACAAATGGGGCAAAGAAGCATCAAAACATTGCTGCACAAATGTTATTTGTCGCTAATCCTGATTAATGGGAGAAAAAAATGGTTAAAATAATAAAATATTAGTAAGCTTAGAATAAAATTAGTAATTCATCAGCTCCAAAAATAAAAATAAAAATACTTCATTCTAGTAGAGCTAAAACTAAATGCATGGAACGTAATTTTAGTAGCAGTACCTCTAGTGACAGAGTTGTAACTATGGGTAATCAAATTATTAAAAGTTGTGAGCTTATTAGATATCTCGGGTCTATTGTTCAATGTGATGGTAATATAGATGGGGATGTTATTAGTAGAATACAAGCTGGTTGGATGAAGTTGAGAAATGCTTCAGGCTTATTGTGTGATAGAAAAGTATCGCTTGGATCGAAAGGAAACTTTCATCGGCCGCCCCGCCCGTAGCTCGTTCGATCGTGTCCATGGCCCCGTAAATCAAATTTATGTACGTACAATGACACTCCCATCATACCTACGTATTTTAGAGGTACAATAAATAATTATATATCAACATATTCCTATAAATAGGAGATTCATTTGTCTCGTTATTTTATTTTGAAAAATAGAATTTTAAATTTAAACTTATTGTATAATGTAATTTTGTAATTTTGAGAATGATATTCTTTATTTTAAAAAATAACGAGACATCGATATAGCATCATATATCTAATAGTTTAAATAATACAGCACGATACTACAAGTGGTATATCATCTCGAAAGATGAGCGTATCACTTGTCAAGAGGCTTAACTATTTAAACTTAAAAGTTTGTCTCTATTTTGGTCTAAGAATTTGATAGCCGGCAAATTCCTCTACCTAATACACAGATTAGATATGATTTAGATTAATCTGGGTTGTTAATTCCCTATAAAGACAAGCACCTATAGTTAATTACATCTCAGACAACCAAAGTCATCTCAGAAAACTCTCGATTAATATCAGGGTTTCGTCTTCAAGATTTCAATGTTTAAGTTTCCACGATCATTATAGGAAAGTCAAAGGGAATGACTCAATATGAAACAGTTATTTTCGGAATCTAAAAAAGTGAAGAGTAAGCTTCAGTGACATATCAAAATAACATATGATTCGTCTTTAAATCTTTGAAAAAGAAATTATATTTAATGTTTCAATCATGTAAATTATTAGAACATTCGTGACTTATGTTCGTAAGTCATATGCAAATAACTTAAAAGAATAAGAGGATGTATGAAGTATCGAACGACGACATCGACACTTTATAAAGAGTTTATGACTTATATCATATGATATACAATCGTACGAAATCCTAAAAGATAGTAGTAAGGATTTACGTCATATCGATGAACAACCTCGAAGTCTTATGGGTGTATATTATTTAAGTTTCATGGAAGTTCAATTAAAGCTCCTCCTCGCCACCTTCACGTAGTCGTCTCGACCGCTGCCCGAAGATGAATCATCACTTGACTCGCGTCGTCGTTATCTCGTTCGGAGAGGAAGAGAGATAAAAGAGAGAACATATATTATTATTAATTTATTGGAATTTGAAAACATTATTTATAGTTTTGAAAATATTTAATTATAGAATTTTTTAAAATTGTTAAATTAAAAGTGTAGGTCGAGTTATATGTTATTGGGTTCTAATCCTAAGCATGCGTTCTCCATTTGTTATCCTAGGGTACTATATAAATATGTCGAAAAGCAATAACTAAAAGCATGTATACAAGTGAATATATATAAGATACAGTGCATAGAGAGAAAGAACAAAAGAAAGTTATGTATTAAAGTACAGTAAAGAAAGAAAGGAACTGTGCAATAAAATACATTAAAGTAGAAAAGATCAGGACATACCTGATTTATTCCGTTAATGCTTAAAAATAAATAACAATTGACATATCACAAGTGTATAGATATTAAACAAATAAATGTAAGTAAAAGAATAAGTAGTAAGCATATGAAAATCAAAATGTGGAAGTAAGAATTCAATTTGAGAATAGGCTCAACTATAAACTTTTCATTCATTGTAATCACATAGAGCAACTCGAAATATCGAAGTCTATATACCAATATTGATTGTAATCCACCAAGCACAACACCCTAAGGTCGGGCAACTATACCTACCGCCAGCTCGACTAACAAGTGAACTGTAAAAGGTAAGCATCCTCAATCGTATATCTCATATTTGTATGTCATGTTTATGTATGTTGTGTTTCATGTAGCATTACTATTTCATTTGTTTTCAATCCTCAATATCATAAAACTATAGTTCACAAGTTGTCGTGGTTGAAATTAAAGCCGCCGCAACTCCGTAGAAGTGTTAAGGGCAACTACAAATCGAATACTGGTTTAATAATTTCAGCTATAAAGAAAAGTTGAAAGTGGTTTTACATTATCGCATTTACTCCTAATTTCCAACTTATAAGCCACTTTAATAATCCATATGCATATCTAAATAATTTGCATAATTTATCTAACTATGTTTTCACAATTAAAAAGAAAACCAAGGAAAAATATGTATATAAACATCTATATATATATATATATATATCTTGAGGTAACAATTGAAAATCTCCATCATAGCCATGATACCAATTAAATCAATAAGTTAATGTGAAATTTGTATAAAAACTTGTTATTTGTACTTTTTAAATACTTTCATAGGGAATATAGGAATTCAGAAACAATAAGACAAAATAGACATATAACATTTCACAATGCAAGAAGAACTTATGAACCTAGACATATAACATTGACCAAGGATCCAAAGCAAAAATTAAGAATATTTCTTTTCTTATTTTGTCTTGCAACAACACAAAGAGCACAATTACCTTCTCTCTTTCATTAAGATCAGTTGTGAACTTTTTGGCATGACCAAAGCTCATTCATAGAGAATCTGAAAGTAAAAGCTAACTAAAGAAAAAGGAGCAACCGATAGGTATTATATAATAAATTCATAAGCATCACCAGCATTTCATAGTTTAAATATCCCAAAAATATAGAGTCAAGGAGTAAGACCGGTTCAGCAAAGAAAGAATCCCACTTCAGGCCTGAGCAAAGAAGCTGTTCCCCTTTTATTTATATACTACATTTTTTAGCCATAGGGCAACGATTCCAATCTCAACAGCAAACAAGCAAGTAAATAAGAGTACAGGATAAATATGACTCAAAATGACCAGACACCTTTTAATCAGCTATCCTTTTATTGTCTCTGAGAGACAACAAATTATAGATGCTAACAAAAGAAACTAGACATTCGATAATCCATTGTTCAAAATATTCATTCCATAGAAGATATATGATTTTTGTCAACTACTATTACATTATTATCCTAACCAAGTGTCAAATTACAGAAAAGGAATACTTTCAGATTTTCAGAAGTAAAGGGCTAACATCTATAAAGTCCAATATTTGCATAATTAATGGAATAAAAGAAGATAAATAGTTTTACAGTAAAAAGAAAAAAACTTACCTTCAGCTTCTCAAAAGAACCAAATAACACAGAGAACCAATTTTTCAAGTTTTCGAAAGTGAAGTGCTAAAGCTTAATGAGTTAAATATCAGATAAAGAATAGGCATATAAAGAGACAAGTAATACTGCAGGACCAAAACCAAGGGAAGAACCCTCACTGTTAGCCACAGAAATGCATGCAAACATATTTTAGAAAATCTGTAGTGCCAATGGTCAGCATTATTGCAAGAGTTATTAAACCGGATTATCCATGATATAGAGCATCTGATACAAATTTACGCAATTTCATATGCACCATTATTTAAGTGTCAGATGTAAATGCATAAGAAATTTCGAGGTAAATGTCCCACGACAAATTTGTTCATATAAACTATTAACATTATAAAGTGACTCCAAAATTTTCATAAACACAAAAAAAACAGTTAAATACCTATTTAATATATGGGCTTTAACTTCCTATATGTATATTATACAGACTTTCATAGAATAATATATCAGTATAAGTTATGTATGAAAACTCATGAAGACGCATAGTCCATGCGTGAATCTTCTTAAAATGAAATAATAATTCCCATACAACCAATAGAAAACAAAATGAGATAGCTTCAAATAGTGGTTTAGATCCCAACATTAACAAAAAAGTTGGTAGTAATGCAAGGAAACTCGCACATATATTTTACCTTTAATTGTTTTTTGAAGCCAATCTTAAATAAGAGCAACTGAAGTTTCAAAATGTTAAATATGTAAATAAGGTCTGCATAGAGATTGCCGATTTAAAGTGTTAAACATGTAATTATATTTAAAACTGAACCAACTTATTCACTGGTCTTTATTTCAAACCCAAAATCCTGAAAAATTTTTATACACGCGTCTTTATTTCAACCAAATTTTATACATCCACTAGCAATATTCTAGATACATTCAGATTGTATCCATTTGCAAAAAAGTAATTAGAAAGGCTCCAGCAATCCAATACCGTCAAGCTCCAAATGTTTTCAGAAAATGTATAATCTCAGAAGCAGTAACAAACGAGAACTTCCAAATCGCAAAATGAAGTACCAACCAAAGAAGAGAAAAAAAGAAGAAAAAAAAAAAACATACCGCTTGTGATCAAAGAAATAAAGAAGCTCAGGCATCTTTAGAGCTTGAATTAGGAGAGAAATGAGAGAGAAATGAACTTCAAAAAACAAAACCCTTCAAGACCACATCCCCCCTCCCCAATCAAGACCACATCCCCCCTCCCCGAAGCAAAAAAACACTTCAAGACCACATCCCCCTCCCCAATCAATTTTCCTCCCGTTATCAATAAAAAAAAACAACAGTACTCTTGGAGAGAAAAGCAAAAATAAAGCACAATTCATATGCATCAATCAAAGATTTCTATAGACCTTAGTATAATAAAGATCCGGCTATCTCAAACGTTTCCAAATCAGAGAAAGTATTTTAAGAATCATCAGGAAACAAATACCCATATATCCACTGACTTTAGATCAAAGAGAGTGTAAGAATGAGCTCTTGTATGTGGTGATCCAATCATCACCCACCAAGAAAATAAGAAAGTATTAAATCTCTCCCATCCCAACAATAATCAGTAAAACGTATGATGTGCATGTTATGTCTAGGATCATTTCTTTCTCAAGGAAAGAATAAAAATGAAATGTGTATTCTCATAGTTCAAAACTACAAAGAACTATAAATCCTTTAATTTATAATTGAGAACTTCCCTTTTTAAATTTCAATTACCCAAGTAAAAATGCGCAAGAACTTCTAGCATAATAGTGAACAGTTAAAGTCGAAGGCAAAGAAAAGAGAACTTACTTCCAGAAAATAAAAGAGAACTCAAAGGCAGCAACGAGTAAGATTTCCAAATAGCACAAATAAAGTACTCACCACCAAATCCTCCCCCCAAGGGGTATTTGTAGGCAACGAGAGGACAGAAAGCATATTGCCGGTATGAACTGGGACGGTGAGGAGAAACTAGATAGAAGAGCAAATCCACTCAACTTTAAAGAGAAGGAAGGTTCTCGGACTCATTTGAGCGGAAAAACCGTTACAAAAAGAGTTACCGGCGAAGCAACCGGTAAATTATCTTGGTGGTTTTGGCTTCTTGGTTTATTCTCATTCTCGAGTTTTTTCATGTTAAATCATTGTTTAATTTTCTGGATTGTTTTTTGTCGCTCTTATGTTCGTATTTTTTGTTCTGATTTTCTGTGATGGTGCGGTTTAGATTTATATTGAATTAAGGCCATTATATTTGCCATCATTAAATTTGTGATGCTTTCAATTGATTTACTTTTAGGTATAAAGTATATGGATAATGAAAAGATTTTATCCATTTAATAGTTTCATGCAAATTCTAAGTTGGGATTGTAATTTCAAAATGAATACAATAATATTAAAGTATCATAGAGCCAACCTCATTTGTAGCCTATATCTTTATGACATTACTTATGCTTGTATGTAGTGTGCCTGTATAATCACCTATAGTTGTAAAATATAGATCAATCTTGTATCATTCTCATTATATAACAATTTGAATTTTTTTTTTAGAAAATAATTGACCACTATTTACGTGATTTGGGAGTTTTTTGGCTTACTAAACCTTTTAATATTATTTTAAAAACTGAAAAGATTTCTGAGGAGTGGAGGAAGAGTACTTTGGTCCCTATTTTTAAGAATAAATGGGATGCAAAAGAGTGAAGATTATAGAGGAATTAAACTGATGTGTCGTACTTTAAAATTATAGGAGAGGGTAATTGAACATAGGTTAAGATGTATTATCAAGATTTCTCATAATAAAATTGGTTTATGCCGGGCAGGTCTACTATGGAAGCTATACATTTATTGAGAGGTTTGATGGAGAAGTACAGAGATGATAAGGAGGACCTACATTTAATTTTTATTGATTTAGAAAAAAATGTCATTTGGAGAGTCCTTGAGAAGAAAGGCGTTGATATGACTTATATTCAAGTCATTAAAGATATGTATACTAGAGTTGTTACTTGTGTTTGAACTGAAGGAGGATTGACCAAATATTTTCATATTTCTGTTGGCTTACATCAGGGATCGGCTTTGAGTACGTATCTTTTTGCTTTAGTTATGGATGGTCTTACTGGACATTTACTAGAGAATGTACCTTGGTGTATGTTTTTTGCTGATAATATCCTTCTCGTTGATAAGCCGAGAGAAAAAGCTCGTGAAAAACTTGAATCATGGAGGTCTACATTGGAGTCTAAAGGACTTCGTTTGAATAGAACTAAAACCGAATACATGGAATATAATTTTAGTAATAGTTGCTCTAGTGACAAAAGTGTAACTTTGGGTGATCAAATTATTAAAAGGTATGAACAATTTAGATATATCGGGTCTATTGTTGAAAGCGATGGTGATATAGATGGAGAGGTTAATAGTAGAATTCAAGTTGGTTGGTTGAAGTGGAGGAATGCTTTGGCCCTATTGTGTGATAGTAAAGTACTGCCTAGACTGAAAGAAAAATTTTGTAAGACGGTGGTGAGACCTGCAATGCTCTATGGTGTTGAATGTTGGCCTTTAAAAGAGAAGTATAATACTAAGCTAAGTGTGAAATGAATGTATTCGTGATAGGGTTGGTGTAGCGCTAGTGAAGGATAAAATTAGAGAGAGTCTCCTTAGATGGTTTGATCACATTAAACGTTGACTATCTGATGATCTGATTAGGAGAGTAGATGTTTTAGATTTGACTTATATTAAGAAAGGCAGAGGTAGACCTAGGAAGACTTGGGCTTATTGTATAAAAAATGATCTTAATATATTAGAATTAAATGAAAATATGACACTGAATAGGATGCAATGGAGAAAAAGATACATGTAGCCGACCCCACTTAGTGGGATTAAGGCTTTGTTGTTGTTGTTGTTGATGATGAAAATAATTGACCACATATGAGAGAACAGTGTTAAATAAGTATTGATTTATCATTTAAGAAAAAACAAAATCAGATCATAATTTATTATTAGCTCAAGTAAATAAATTAAAAAGAGGAACTGCGCATTACCAAAGTAGTAATACAACACATTCAATTTGAAAATGATTGATTCTTATCGATCTCAGTTTCAAGAAAAACTTTCTTACAAATCGATCTTTCGCTTTATCTTTTTGTAACTTCATATTGCATAAGAATGCCAACAATTGATTAGCCTTTAAAAAGTTATTATAGGCAAATAAACTCATGGTTATTATAACATGTGTTTAAATATGATTTAAACCGTGATTATATATGCTTTAAATTGTCTGTGTACCTTATTCAAATAAATGATTAAATCTTATTTGAATCATGATTAAAAATGAGTTCAATCTTTTTTTAAACATGTTTTGCTATGTTTCAAAAATGATTTGAATATAATTCTAACCCATATCGCCCATAAAAACATAAAGAGAGGCTTACCTCATTAGATCATGTGGTTTGTGTATATCAAAATATCAAAGGCCAGCACGTTGTAATTGACCCAAGAGCTGCAATTGAGTCGAGCCACGTCATGGCCTTTTTGGCCGCCATAACATGTGATGCATGATAAGCTCGGAGGTGGACATCCTCTTCACAATCATGTGTCGTTACGTCCTATATATGGAGCCAGTGTTACCCCTCCACCGGCGATAATTACTTTGATCATACCGTCATCCAGCCCTTTGTATCCCTTTCAGCGTCAGATTTTCAATTGGGACCCCAATGGATAGAGCTTCATTGATCAAATTATCTACCTCCACATTTTCCCCGATGTCATCCGTTTCAATTAAACCGGCGCTTTGATCACCGATCTCACAATTTCTTTTGCACGCACAATTTCTTGCCTACATGATGTTTGACGTTGGAATTCAGGCTTGCCCACGTCATCCTTTGCGATTAAATGAGGTACTTATTCTTATTTCTCTTATTCGATTAAGAAATCATTAATCTTTTCAGCTTGAAACAAAGCAATACAGAGTTGCAATTTGCGACCGTTTTCTAAATATGTCCGAATTATTTTATTCTCGCTAGTTTTGCAACTATAATTACAATTCCAAATCTTTTTTATGAGTGTATGATGACGAGCTTATGTTATATGCAATTATTTTCATCCAGTTGCAACCTCAATCATTATGTAACGAATTAAAGATATATAAAATATAAATATATCACTTTATACACTAATTAGTAATATGGAAAATAATGAGTAAATATATTCTTCTTATTTATATTTTTTACACAATTCTCCAATCTTGCTATTCATAGATAGTTTTTTCACGGTATAAGGGGCCATAGAATAGTGACATCTTCTTCTCATTTTAAGCCCATATAACCCAACTTTTCCATGAATATATCTGGTACATCCATCACAAGCTTGAATACCATTCTACTCTCAAAAAGGGAGAAACTCCCTAATTTTTTAAATTTATCACTATATCTTATCAAAACAGTCTCCACACTTGACTCTAATCGAGCATTTACCAGTGTTTGCCTGTTTAACTATGCAACCATAACTTAAATAAGCTTGTTATTTGCTCTCATACATCTCTTTTGATTTATTGATCATTCACTAAATATTTATTTTTAACATCTAAAAGTTTTATTTGATATATGAGATGAATAGTGCACTATGGACTTCTCATTCATCATAGCAATCGTGGCCTCTAAGCTTCTTCTGATTTGAACTTTGTGGAAGACTACCCTTCTGATTTGAACTTGGTTGAAGACTACCATTAACAAATCCGCCAACTTGGTACTACGCCTTACTTGCAACATAATAATTTCACGATGTGTAAAGAAATAAACCATCGATGCATGTCAACCACTACAGTTGCAAATTTTGTATGGCTTAGACATCTACACGAAGTTGGCTTGCCAAATATATCTATAAATCCACTATTTTTTCACCCGTACATTCTCTAGCCAAAACTCCTGCATTTCATGTGAAAAAAGGTATATTGAAATAGGTTATTACTTCATTAGAGGCTGCATAAAATCAAATGATATCATGTTATAACACATTGCCTCCTAAGACCAACTAACTGACCTATGTACCAAACTTCTCACCACCAACAGCTTTTCTCTTCTCAAAGACAAATTGATGGCCTTGACGAGGCCTTTGATATATTATTATCACACACTACAGTAGGTCCAACACACTGTAGTAGATTACATTCTACTTTCATGGCTTCATTGTCACCACAGTCTTGCAACAAAATAATCAATCATAATAGTTCAACAATAATAACCTCTATCACAATTTATTTAATCGAACCTTCACATTGAATATGTATCTATCACTATAAGTTAATTAGCATATGGAATAAAATGTGTAGATAGTTTGTTATGTTATGCTAAACATAAACACCTATAGAAGACAAATGTTAGGATTACAAAAATATGATCACCATAACATCCAATCTAGCACACAAAAACAATCAGACTAACATTTGTTCTAGTAGACAAACGTCGCAATAGTCACATTATATCACAATCAACTATAAATCTAGTTAAAAGATTAACAGTCAAAAATAATATGTAAGATTGGTATGATTTCTCATTTGTGAACTTAGTATTCAATTTTGGTTTGATTTGGATTCATATTTTATCAATTAGCTTATTTCAATATAAGTGATAAATGAATCGATAATAGATTTCAAATTTTACTTTTAGTTTAGGTTTAATCTAATTTAATATTTTAGTGAGTATTAAACATATTAGAGTCCGTTCATGACGAGTTCCATCAGTCTTACACCCTATCTTTAATAAGAAAAAGTTTTCACTAAAGACTGAAGTGTCATCTTGAGTTTCCTACTAGGATAGTTTAAGTGTATTGTTAATATTTTCTTTTGATTTTAATTAAAATGGTTAGGATTAATTTTAGTTTAATTTTCATTTTTATATTTAATTTGAAAGGATTTTTTATTTTATGTTTGAATTGGTAACCTTCAATTCTATATAGGGTTATTCCATCCGGTCAAATGACCTTAAAGACAAGTCAAATGAGTTTTGAGATTAATTGTATTTATTATTAATTCATAATTACTTTCACTAATTGACTCTTAAGTGAAAATTTAAATAGTTATTAAAATAAATTTAAAAGTTTATATGACTATTCCCTGTGGTCAAAGATGACGAGAGAAATTCCATGCAAAAATTTCATAATATTTTGAACTATTAAAAATTTTAAAATTAATTTTTTAAAATATTATAAGAAAAATTTTAAATTATCTTAGAATATTTTCAAACTAGAGGAAATTTTCTTAGTCTCATAGGCCCCAAGGAGCATCCAAACTTTTTTGTTAGATTAATTAAAACCAAATTAAATTAAAGTTGAATTAATTTTTAATGAATTTTTAATTTATTTTTAAATGAAAATTCAAACAAGTATCAAAACAATCTTTTAAATTTATGAGACACATTTTTGAAGACATAGGTGAACTGAGAATACTCGCACAAAAATTTGGATTAATTATGATTTTCAAAGATTTTCTTTTATTCAATATATAAAATTTTAAATGATTTTAATAATTTTGAAATTTATCATAGAGCTCAATAAGATATGGGGATGTTTATGTCCTGGAATATAGAAGATGTGATAACTTTAATACATGATCCGAACTTAGCCGCACACACTGGTGTGGAGAG
The DNA here is from genome assembly GCA_022702705.1 of Papilionanthe hookeriana x Papilionanthe teres. Lineage (NCBI taxonomy): Eukaryota > Viridiplantae > Streptophyta > Magnoliopsida > Asparagales > Orchidaceae > Papilionanthe > Papilionanthe hookeriana x Papilionanthe teres. The sequence continues at coordinate 43,976,557 of CM040423.1, read as the reverse complement.
AACTAGTTCGCGATTAAAAGTTGAGCATTTATGTCTTTGTATTAGATTTAAGGTTAAAACCTAGATCTTGAACATGTATTGTCTTTCTTCCTTTAAATAATTTCACTTCAACAAATCATTGTCCAAGACGTTCTACTCAATACATTTTTCTCACTGATATGACGAATCCTTGAATTTATATGATTGGGAGGAAGAAATATATCGCAGTAGTTAGAGATTCGTGAAAAAAAAAAACCTAACAGTCATTCTATTCTAATTTACTCATCAGGAACGAAATTTAATTGTAGGTTTTATGACACGAAATAGATGTTATAGTCTATTTATAAATTTTCTTTTTGTTCACTTGTAGACTCTGCTCCTGAAGATTTTTTTTTATTTTTTGACACTAATATGTCGCAGCTTATAGTCATTCATTACTGTGCATCAAGTAAATTATAATGTTTATAAGAGCGAAATGTTGTAAAAGGAAACTAAGGTCCCCTACAACATCATCAGATACTAGTCATCCTCTGGCTCGTCCTGAACCATTGACCACACATTTCAATCGAATCAAAACCTCCTTACGACAATGTCATTGTGCACGTAGCAAGTAAGTTGGCGCAGGAAAGCAACCGGAGGGCTAGCGCTTTCGCGCCCATCCAAGCGACCTTAAACAGAGTGGTAGGCGCTTTGCGCCTATTACTACCAACTAATCCAAAGGGCTGGGCGCTTTTGCCGTGCTCATCCTTGCCGACTAGGATTTCCCGAGAGACCTTGTTGGTCTCGAGAATACCCTCTTACAAGTTCCGAAGATGGAGCGGTTCTTGCTCCACACTCTTGACCGCTAGGAGGTAGCAGACTCGTGATTGTTTAGAGTCTCCTAGCAGTGATTACTTTTCCATCTCCCGAGAATTTCACCGTAGTGGTAGGTGGACACCACGACTCTGAAGAGATTTAGCAATGGGAGGACACAGTTGGCGTTGTAGGTTGGGATAGAATTCACTATAAGGCTGAATTCTTGGGGAGTTTAGTCCCTTTCTTTGCCTAGGCGTATTACACTGCTTAGATCAACTTACTTGGTGCTCCCTATGTATTTCCTCACTCATATTGAAGTGTCTAAGAGAGTTCTTGCTGAATTAAAAAAGAATGGTCACACCTTTGTTTGGGGTAAGGTTAATGGCAGTACGTGACATGCACTACTCCCTTGGCATGAATTATGCAAAACACAAATTGTAGGTGGGCTCGGTTTCAATTCAAATGCGGAATGGAGGAGGGGGGGCGCTCTTAAAGCAAGGCTCGCCTCGAAGTTTCGACGAAAACCAATACGCCGATGCATTAACTATTAGCCAATAATTATGGAATGGATTTGTGGGGCTATCAAAGTAAAATGAGTGAGAAAGTTCATTACATCTTAAATAACTAAAATAACTTAAAAAAATCTCGATATAAATTAGAGATAGTAGTCTTCAATAATTCAACATTCAGTGTTTTTACTATGATATGTGAAGTTAACCTAGTATTCGCTCAAAATAGTGAACGCTTATTTTAGGAGTCCAAATGAATGAAAGTAGAGTAAGTCACGTATCCGAGGTAAATCTCGCTGATTTCCCAACTATCCTAATGTTCGGCATGCAAGATCTATTTCCCACTTGTAAAGTAATGATTTATAGCTAAGAAAGCAATGCAATGTGCCTAAGATGAGAAATATACATGACTCAATTCCTATTTATTTACATTCCTAACACCTAACCTGAAGCTTTCAATGTGTTCCACCTCAACCATGCACAAAGAAGTATGTACATTTTTTTTTTTGCAAAATTTAAAAGACTCGGGTGATACAAATATAAAAGGTAAAATTTAGGCGTTATATATGTAAATATCTAAGAATTGAGAGGTATGTATGTAAATGCCTTGAAAAATGGATCAAAATGAGTGCTACATTTGTAAATAGTTAAGTTTCAGGTGATCTTATATGTAATTTTTCCAAGAAAACAAAATCAGCGAGTTTATCATACTTCCCCAGATGGAGAGAGTTTGTGTTGAAGTTTCCAAATCAGCAAAACCACAAGACTTCTAGCCAATGATTAGTATGCCACGAGCAAAAATCAAACCAACAAGTTAAACTTCTCCAAAGAATGTACAACAAGCAACAATACTACCCAAATCAGCGAGCCATAAGGCCCTTAATTTGATAGGTGAACGATCTTGAAAAACATTTTGTAACTCACTCCTTCGGTACTTAAGTAAGAAGAAGGATGGGAGTGAAAGGAATTGTATCAGCTGGAGAACATTCAACCATTTGCTCAAAATATCTAACACAGCATTGAATATATATAAAAAAGAAACAACAATTATTGTCAGCAAAAGTCGCAAAGCTTCCAGCGAAAGTCGCAAAGCTTCTTAAACCGGTAGTCTTTCTCTGCAACCTCACTCTCATGAGCCTCATCCAGAAATAAACAAGAGCAAATCCAAGATAGCCAAGGCGAAGTATACAATATTCCATTGTTCCAGCAATTAGAATCAAAGCAAGAATAATGTCTAACAAATGACAATAGACATATAACCTTATATAATCAAGGAAAGTCCAGAACATTTCAATTTCAAAAAATAGGTCTCTCCAAACTCATGCATTTTTTTTAAGACATCATCTGGTGATAGGTATGTGACTCTGACAAGACATTCAAACAATCTGAACGAAACTTAAGAGAAGAGAAAATAAATACCAGATAATAGCTGACAAGTGTTCCTGGATCATCGAGGACTATCCCAAGCCAACATTTCGTGCAATAGTCAAAATAAAGACTAGAGTTACTCCAACAATCCTGACAATGGACATTTGTATCCATTGGAAAATTAATCAAAGAGTATTACTTGACCTTCATAATCACTCTATCTTAATTTTAGCTAACCACAAGTATCCACCCATGCAATTTATTTTGCATAACTTCTATCCATGTTTCATTAGATGTACACATTTACCTTCCTACTCATTCAATATTAATTTTAAGTACCCATAAGTATCCACTCATATATTACACGCACAATTTTATCATTTGTTCTTCATGTTTAATTTAAAGGGTGTCTATGAATGTTAAAGAACAACTTAAGAGAGGTTGCCCATGCAACTTTTATAAAGAGGGGAGGTGAAAGGAGTGCAAAAAAAATAATAGAAGAAAATTATTAAAACCTTTATTGATCCTATAGGAAACCTTCAAGCCGGAACATTTTTAACAAGATAAAAGGATATAAAAGAAACTTGTTAAAATTTGAGGAAAAATGTGTAGCATTTTAAATTATTAAATATGATTCTACCTTAGTCCAAGTTGAGAGATATAAATATGAATTACACTTAATATTACCATAAACCTCGCTATGTCATCCTAAGGACCCTTTTGGTAAAGTTGGCCATCTATAATGTTGCACGCTAGACTAAACACAAATATAAAAAAAACCCTGTATACTAAAATTCATGGATAACAGAAGTATTCCATAGCTCACCAATATTAAGTTTGCAACATAATCCTGTTATAGGTCATTTACTGTCAAAAACCTATCAGTTATGTCAATATCTTGTTGTAAAAGCTAATCTACGGCGCCATCGCTCAAGAATCAACCTTGTACCATATCGTAAAAGATAAATTTCATAGTTCAGATGCTCATCCATCTAGTTGAATTCTCATCCATCCAAATATTATTTACCTAATACTTGCATGATTCAAAATTTTACCCACTTGGTATATCTTACAAGAATATCATCCTCCTTTGAGTGCTCTAATATGGATGAGTCAATGTTAGATCTTATTAAGAAACAAGGGCTACAATAAAGTGTGCCTCAACACAAGAGTTGTATTTCACTATATACGTAAGTGATCACATAATCTCCCCAAAATAATTAATTGATGTCCTCGTGAGTAGCATTACATAATTGCCCAAAATCATTCATGAAAATAATAGGATACTAATATTGGCTCCCGCAATGTAGCAAGCCTCCAAGTCAGCAAATTGGCATGTATGGCACATAGTTATAACTTTTTTGATTGGTGTAACGTTCGAACATCATTTATCATGCCGTTAATGCTCTTAATATATTAGTTATTCCTTGATATATATTCTAGATAATCTAATACCGTAGCTTGGTGAATATTAGATGATGCTTGCTCCTCTTCATCAAACCTCTTAAAATAGTTGCAAATTGTCTTATGTTCTATTCCCAGGACATTTGTAGAACATTCTTTCATATTTCTCACCTTTGTAAGTAGTGTATACTTACATTACATATCACAATGATAGTAAGTAAGTTGTTCTTGATTTGCTTATTAAACCCATCGACCTAATCAAACTCATTTTTTGTAATGTCAATAGACACATGAGAATTTTACTGTAACACATAAACAGTAAAGCAGATTAGTAGATGGACACAACTTGAAGCAACACAGATAACAACCTCAATTTTTTAAGTTTCAATGAGAGGTCATCGATGAACTTGCTTGAAAGCTTGGAGATCTTTAGGAGGATCTCCATTAGCTTTGACCAGACTTAATATGTAAATACATAAAAATTGAGTGGTATGTATATATCTAAATCAGCCATTCAGAAATATGATATTTTGAGAAATTCCAATTTAAGTATTTCAATATATATTTTGGTACAATAATGCAATAACTATAGCTAGAAATGAACATTCTAACTAAACACTAATCTTCAAAATCCGTAGGAAAGAAAAACTACCCATTTCCTCAAATTATCATAATTTTGTTGACCAATTGTTGGGATGAACTTCAACAAGATAAGTAGACAACAATCTTTTTATCAACTCTTTGATGTCGAGATGGAAAAAATTGAATTATCAATATTAAGCAAAAAATACTTTGTTTTAATATAATATACCAAAACAAAGGACAAAAAAATGTAGACTTACAACCATCTTTGTGAATGTTGGAGACAAAGGAGCCGTTGAAAGTGCATCTTTTCGTTCAAAAATAGAAAAATCAACAAATGTCATGCCCGAGCTATAGTTTAAGTTAACAAAGTATGATAAAGGGTCAGATCATTTCCTCTATTCATTGCTCCAACATCTAGTCACATTAAACTGGAGCAGTTTCAATTCATGGACATGTTGCCCATTGTGCTTGTAGAAGTAGGCATACCCGCATCTCAGGTGTCGACCTCACGTTTGACTAGCCGCTCGCTGTCGATTTCATGCTTGACTCCGTCGTCGTCGAAGGAGTGACCACACAAGTAATAAGTAGTAGCCTCATGTGTTTCCGAAGAAGTTAGGGAAAAGAAGTCTCACTAGGTGGTATACTTGGATGGTGAAATGAAATTTTGGGTGGTATTTCACTAATATTTAACTTATAGGTCATAGAGATGTATATATGAAAGTTTTTTATGGTATGTATACATATCCTCCAAAATTTATCTAAAACAGCTTTTTTGAAGAAAAAAATTATCATGAAAATCTTTTTTATTTTTTTACAATCAAATTTACTTAATATATGATAGTCATAAAAAAAAATTATTTTCAAAATAAAATAATATTTATCATATTTATAACAAGTATTAAATTACAATCGTTTTTATAAAAATAATAAGAAGGGGAAAAAAAAGAAAAACCTGCATCAGCTCTAACGGCCTTTGCACGTGTACAAGTAGAAGGCGACAGCGCAGACAAGAAGATAGGCTTGGCAGGAGTAGGATTCCCGATTCTTCACAAAACGATTCAGCATTCGCGCGGACGAAAATAGCGGATGAAAGCACAGATCATAAGCCGCTAGAGCGAGTCTGGAGGAGACGGGTGAAGTAGGGAGTTCACAGAGCATATTAAAAATGGGCTCTGCAAATAGAGATTTCTATATTCGTAACAAAAGCACTCACTGCTCTCGTCATTGGCTGCTTCTTTGCGGGGCTTTAGAAATCGGCAATGGAGATGGAGAAGGTTTACAGTTTGGAGCTGAATAAGAAGAAGAGAAAGTTCGAGTTGATCGACGATGGGGAGGTAGAAGAGCGCGCCTGTAAACGGCTCAAGACGTCGCATGACAATGGCGACGCTGCGATACCTATGCCTCTGGAGGAGCGGGATGATCCAATGGACGTGGATGATCCGACGGAGGAGGTGGATGATCCGATGGACGTGGATGTTCCGACGGAGGAAGAGGTGGATGATCCGATGGACGTGGATGTTCCAGTCGTTCCTATTTATGCATTTCTATTAATTCCTGTACAAATAATAAATTAATATTAATAAAAGATTTTTTAATGTTTCTTTCAATTTATTTGCATTTATAAAGTGTTTTTATCTAAAAAGCATAGAAAGGCATATATATATATATATATATATATATATATATATATATATATATATATATTTGAATTGAAAGATAGTAATGCAGAATAATATACAAGTAATAAGCAGCAATTTAATAATATACAAGTAATAGACAAGCAAATCTTCTTCAATCTGAATACATAAAATTAATATTATAACATTTGAAAGAATAAGAGGTGACTAAAGATTCTTAATTAACTCATGTTGTTAATTCTTTTCAATTTAATCTCACATAGTGATATGATTGAGATATCCTACTGTTACTATTGTAAGTGTTACAATAAGATTTGTTTAATTCTTTTGAGCTTTTATATATTTTGTAAACCTTAAGATATCTTGTAAAATAATACAGATATAAATCTATGTTTGTGACCATGCCCTTTTAACTTTATAAATAATAGCAATAGTAAGTTTCTAAGTTTTAGCACTAGATAACTATTTTTCTCTTAGCTATTAATAAAGGGAAAAATAGAATTTCTATCCTCATTTTTTATTTTATTTAAACTATTATCTCTTTACCAGTCTTTTTTTTTTAAAAAAAAATTATTATTTGATCACTTTGTTGCCATGAGATTTTGGGAGCTCATACTGAACCATATAACATTTTTGTCATTTTGTCATTATTAGAAACTTACTAAAGAATAGTAAGTTTCTAATTATTATTTGATCACTTTGTTATTTTTTTATCTTTATGCTTTTGATAAGCATTATTATCCTACAAAAAAGATAATGACAGTCACCTACTTGATTTTATTCACTCTTACAAGGCATTATTCATACTTTTGATGAGTTTTATAAATATGTTTGTGGAGCAATTCATTGGAATGATTGTCAAACTCCTCATCTTTTTGAGATTCATCAAAGTTAGATGAAAGTGACTGAATACTATTTTTGAAGTATTCTTTGATGAAGGTAGCAACCTTCATTACAATCTCGAAAATTTATTTACATCAACATCCTGAACATGATTGTGATTGGGTCGTAGTAGAGCTACAAAATTACTAGTATATGCCTATTATATTTATAAACATAAAAAAAATATAGCTAAAAAGCTGCTCAAACATACCTAAAATCAATGAAATGATGATTAACATGCAAGGCATAGAGTTTTTTTCATATAATTATTCATAATAATTAAAGAAAGAGAATATTTACAAAAATACCATACAATTCTCATGTACTTACAAATTAAAGCAAGCTTTTGATTTGTATATTTATACCGCTTCACCTTTGCTTGAGAAGGAGCATTCCCAATTTGACAAACTTAATATTGTAATAAGTGAAAAGATCAAGCTTGTGGAAACCAAAACAAACACAAATTAAAACAAATAAAATAAATTGATATATATAAAAAAAAACAAATATCACAATTTTATTGTCAGTACAATTTATTTTTTGGAATACATTAAAAATGTAAAAACAAATAGACCTATAAATAAGAAAAATGATGTTTTGAAGAGAATATTGCATCAGAGTTTGATATGGAGCCGCGGGATATGAACTCAGTCCCAAGCTTTCTTCTTAGTTTATTTCATTGCTCCATCCATCAAGTAACAAATGGGGGCAAAGAAGCATCAAAACATTGCAGCACAAATGTTATTTGTCGCTAATCCTGATTAATGGGAGAAAAAAATGGTTAAAATAATAAAATATTAGTAAGCTTAGAATAAAATTAGTAATTAATCAGCTCCAAAAAATATAACTGGCTAAAGCAAATCTTATTTCCTCCTAATAATATTAGAACATAAACATAACAAAAAAAATATAATTATTTTCATGGGATGACTTTGACAGATGCCTTTCACACCAAGTCCATATACACATACATAAGGTGACAAAGTAGAAGATCATTTGCCAAAACTAACTTTTTAGTTGTCCATCATGATGCCAACAATGGAGCAAAGCTGTCATCTATTTCAATTATTAACATTTTATATCGAAAACTAGGAGGGCCTAATGGGAGATTAATGCAAATAGAGAATGACCAAAAGCTGCAAGATCAATATGAGAAGAAAGAAAAGAGATAAAAGAAGGAACAACTAATAGTAACAAAAGCAAAAACCCCAATGTTTCAAGAGTGGTAAGCGCCACATTGATCAATACCTGCACAACATATACTTGCTAAGACGACGAACACTTTGCAATGGGTTAACTTGTGGGAGGTTCGTCCCTAATCATTTATGACCTTTTCGAACAACTTGAGAGAGTCCAGGTGTTCTCAGAGATGAATTGAGGTCTATTTACCAACAACTCGATATCAAGGAAAGCAGAAAACCCAATGTCAATGTTTAGAAGTTAGGACACGCACTATGAATTCATTGTCATCACATTCAAGTTGATAGATGTAGACCGCCTGATGGATTTAATGAAAACATAGTCTTCCACCCCAAAATTAATATATTCATATGACAAGATCATTTGTTCTCAAGACCCAGAAGCTTATGAAGGGCCAAAAATTCAATTATCATGAGAACTAACCCGACACATGATTTTAGGTTGGCAACTATCGTCTTTGCATTGTAGATCATACAATATTATTTTTGTGGCATCTAAATGGCGCTCTTTACTAGTCACAAATGTTTGAATTACTTTTTAACTTTTAAAAAAGAAAGATCCCATCCAAAATTAAAAACTACGATGAAAGATAAATCACCTAAAATAATTCAAAAGAAAATAAAATTTAAATTTCCAACATAATATTTCAAAAAGAGTTGAATTCAACAAATAAAATCTTTGAAAACAAACAAACAAATAAATAAAAGTAAACTTGAACAAGTACAAAATGTAACGAGCCGAGTGATACAATTTGCAAAAAAAAGAAAAAAGGAAAGAAAATAAGATACAAGAAAGAACAATCTCACAAATAAAGTTCAATTACAAGAATAATCACGAAATTCATTTCCCAATAAATCCAAATAAATGGAAAGGTAAACATATATTAATTAAAAGGAATACGACGTCTTCTATAAGAAGAAGACAATCAAGCTTTATCTAACACATTGCAAACATAAAACATAATGCAAAATCAATTCATTATATATTTCATTCCATCACAACTATATATTGAAGCATGTAGAAACGTGGAAAAAATCATATTCTCTTATTTCTCAATAATAAAATTATAACCGTTCTCCTTATATAATAAGACGACTAGAACAAGCTTAATTACAATCATTACAACTTACCAAAGATATACTAACTCATGACGGAAAGAAATATGACACAACAAAAACGAATAACACTAAAACATGGAACTCAAAATTCAACTCCCCTCAAGCTGGGCATAGATGTTGTAAAGGCCCAACTTGGTATTCAAATCAGATGAAGTTGTCCGGAGGTAGAGATTTAGTGAAAACATTAGCGATTTGAAGATGAGTCGTAATGTAGACTAAGCAAATAATGCCTCCATTGACATTTTCAGAGATAAAATGTCTATCAATATCAATGTATTTGGTCCTGTCATGATGCGCAAGATTATTTGTGATATTAATGACGACTTGGCTATCACATAACATCTTATGGAATTGATCAAGAAGTATCCCAACTCACTTAGTAACCTTTAGATCCACATTCCTGCACAAATTCCTAAAGCAAGTGCCTCCTAGGCTACTACTCAAACTTTGCACTCGCTTCTAGAGACAAGTGCTTGCTTCTTGCTCCTTTAGGTGACAAGATTTTCTCGTACTTAGGTAAATGGACTACTATCCGTCGACTCAATAATATAAATTTCTATCTTCCTGTTGTCCGACTTCTTAAACACTAAACTTTTGTAGGCGCCTTTTTAAGAAATCTCAATATTCTGTAAATCATCCAAATATCATTCATTCGAACTATTCATATGTTGATTTATAATGCTGACAAAGTAATCGATATCAGATCTAATATACGACAGGTAGATAAACCTACCCGTCAAAAACTGATATTGACCCTTTCTACTGCTCTCTTTACTCCCACTATATATAACTTTTTGTTGAAATCCATTTGAATCTCAATTGGATTGAGTGGGAGACAACAAGTTTTATGAGAGGCTTGACGTCGGGTATATAAGGGGGTTGCCAAAGGGAGTACGGTCACAGAAAAGCAAGGGGAGGTGAAGCAGAGAAGAGAGAGAGAAGTGGCGTTGCCGTGGGAGTGCAACTGGGGCTATGGGCTTCGTCGGAGTAGCAGCGTTGGCGGGAGTGAAGGAGCAGCCGGAGCAGCGAGAGGTGTTTGTTGGCTTCGGGTTTTGCGAGGATAAAAAAGATACGGCAGAGGGAAGACACGGAAGTTGTTTCCGGGCTCCGGTTTCAAGTGGATGAGGGAGATAAGAATGAGATTGAGTGGGCTTTAGTTTCAAGAAAAATGTGTGTGAAAAAGGAGAAAACATGTAGTCCAATGCCCGCATTTAGATTAACGTCCGGACTCCAATAGCATTATGACACATGTTCTTTCAGTTGGACCCAATTCAGCTGATAAAAAAAGGTTATATTTGGCGGTAAGCTGAATCTAGCCCAAAACAAGCCCGAAATTTGAAAAAAAAGAATAACAAATTCAAATACTTGCACCACTATTTTTTTTTCATTCAGTTTTAGGGTTTTCCGTTACGTGTTTTCTGTACAGGGTTTTTCAATAGCGCTCTCTGAGTTTCCCAAGTATCTTAGGATTTTCGAAAGAGAGTTGCGAAGCTTAGCATTTAGCACATCTCGTCAAGGTAATTCGTTTCATCCTTACTAAAGGTATTTCTAAAAATTTTTCGATTTTTTTGCTAAACTCATGAAGTTGTTTATTACAAAATGTTTAGGATTTTTCAACAAAGCGAAACAAGCAAACCAAAAATGATGAATTCAAAAAGTAAGACATCTAGGCAACAAAAAAAAATACAATGTTTACAAATGACTGCATTTATTGATTATTGTTTAATTTTTTTAAGTTTTATTCAATTCCTCTTGGCATAAGAAATTGGATGTACAAATGGGTGCATTGCATTATCACTCATGTTTAAACCATATGTAATCATGTTTTATTGTTGGGGTCAATTTATTTTACCTCATTTGTTCAATGTATTGTTTTGAAATGTTGTTAACCATATATAATCACGAATTATTATTGGAAAATAATATAATTCATTTGATAAACTTCACTTGTTTAGTTTGTGAAAAAAAACACAATATAAGCATATGTGACACCGCTGCAACACACCATTACAACATCATTTTCTAAAATAAGGTAGATCCTTTAGAACAAAAAATTTCAAACTATTAAGATACACAATATCATAATCTATTGTTTCTCATACAGACGAGCACAAAATATAATTCATTTAAGAGAAAAAATACAATATAGTCATATATACCGCCAATATACCGATGTCTTTCTAAAACATTGTGATATTGAAACTAGTTCAAGCAACGGAAATGATAATCAAATTTTATTAAGAAAATGGATTTGGGTTATAACACAACTCAAAATGCAAATATGACAGAACAACAGCCTTTGTCAGGGTCGGACGAGAAGATTCGGGGGCGGTGGTGGCGTTGGCGAAACAGACAAGGGGAAGGGGAAGGGTTGGTGGTTATACAGTAGATTGAGAAGGGGATCTAGTCGATAGCTTGAGGGCTGGAGGAGAAAGACAGTAAGGAAAGTTGTTGGTAAGGGCCAGTTGAAAGCAGGGTGATGGCTGGATAGGTGGACACCAAGAATCGCTGCGAGCAAAGAGGCGACAAATGTTCGTTGGCAACCGTATGGGTTGGATAGCAAGCATTGTTGCATGTAAAGGGGCGGCGAGCCAGCTTTAAGGAGTAGGGGTGGTCGGCGGCAAATGTAGGGCAAGGAAGAGTAGGCAGGAGAATAGAAGAGGATGCAACAATACCTTGGAGCAAGCTATAGCCGAAGCATCAACCATCATCAGATAAAACCCTAACAAGGGAGGAGACTCCAAGGAGAATCGAAACAAGCAATCAAAATAAAACATAACCCTAATTCTCTAAAACAACAAATAAAAAAGGACTCCAAACAAGTAGAAAACATAAAAAGAAAAGGGAAAGGGACCGGCGGTCGTCGCTCAATTCAGACAGCCGAGCTGAACCCGCAATCTCCGACTCGGTTTTGTCGATTCATCCGCCAGCCTAATATAGTCGGCCGGCGCCCTAGCCCCGTGTCAATCACTTGGGGTTAGTGGAGCTTCAACTTCATTGGTAGAAGCATCTGATTCCTCGTTTGTAATCCTAGCATCACGTGGATATCACTGGCGACTGCACAGCCTTCCAAGGCACCTGAGAGTCTTCCCCAACTTACGAGCAAACATTCACAATGGTCCAATCTTCTGCTTAAATATATATTCCAGAGAATCTAATACTCTAGCAAATTCAATATTAGATGATGCTTGATTCACTTCATCAACCCATTTATTATATTTTTTTGCGAGGAATTTAAATTGGAAAGATTATGACAATTATTTTGAAATAAATATGGTAATAATTTGTCATCATCAATTAATGAGTTATTGAGATTCAAATGTTGAAATAATGAGTGATCAAGCAAGTTCTTGATCTAAGCACAAGCAAATAATATATGATTTATGTCAACCTAAGTGATTAATAATATGTAAATAATGTTTAACAACTGACAATTAACAAGTAAGCTTGGATGAACAATGGCAGAGATATAAATTTTACCTAATGATGCACATAAATTAATTAGATAAATTTAAAGGGGCTATAAGTTTATTTTCTAGTATAAAATACTAAGTAGAAAAAAATTACTAATATATGCCTATTAGATTTAAAAACATTTTAAAAAATTAGAGTGCTACAAAATTAACCATTAAGTGTTAGATGTGTAAATTCATAAGAATTGTGTGGTTTGCAAGTAAATTTCCTAACTATTTAATGTTCGTTTGTAAGGTGACTTATTTGGCCAAATAATTCTATTGTCCCCAGCATATATTATCTTAAAAAAAAGAATTATAACAAATTAAAAAAAATGATTTTACGAGATGATTATTCATTTTGAATTTATGAGAAAAAATAACTTTTTATCTTTTTTTTATGAGAATTAAAAATTTTATAATCTAAGTTGTTATTTTTGATATTCAAGAAGAAAATTCACAAAAGATACAATCTAACACTCACAATCTAATGATAAACATCTTAAACTCTTCTTATTACCACCATAAGAAGGGATCTCATATCCCAAGTGTATTACATTTTATCTATGCCTTCTTTTTTTTTAAAAGTGTGAACTTCAAAATATTTGACTAATTATAGCAAAACTATTTCTTATTGAATAGGTCTTCATTGCTTTTTTTTTCTCATTTTTTCGTGTAGAAAATTATGGTTCATTTCTTTTTGTAGAATTTGTGTGTATACGAAATCTTAAACAACTCTTAAAATAAACTATCATCTCCTGAAATTTATAATTTCTCTATATAAATAGTAAAATTCAATATTAAAATGAGTGATTCAATCTCTTAGAGCAAGGCTCGCCTGAACTTTCTCATGCAAACTAATACTCTAATGCATAAACTATTGGCCAATAATTATGGAATGGATCTATGGGGTAAAATGAGTGATTCAATCTCCTAGAACATATTGCGGGATGGGGGAAAATAGTCTGACTAAAATTATAAGATGGAAAGTTGCAAATGGTGAGGACATTAATGTCTTAGCCTAGCAATTGATCTGGGACCACCCGTTAACTCTCTAGCTAACTTTCATTAATGATTCCTTGGATGAACATCTCATTGTCTACGCATTCTTCAACAATTGTGAATTGGATGGGGAGAAGCTTCAAGGGTTTTTTTGGGAAGACTTATGCAATATTATCATTCGCAACCCCATGGAGAGGAACCAACCCAAGGATGTGCCAGAGATGTTCAAAAAGCTTGCTGGTAAAACCATTACAACCAAAGCATTCCAAGCTAAGTATGAGCTCAAAGACACACACAGGTGGCTTGTTGCGCTCAAATTACGGCCCAGGGAGAAATTTGTTTGGTGGTGGATGAGAAAGGATGCGATCTTAACTAATGGTTGGTTTGCTTCCTGTGGTTCCACCGAATCCCAACAATGCCTGTTGGGATGTGATGGAGTGGAAAACAAGGACCATATTTTGACTCACTGCTTATTCTTATTGCAGTGTTTATAAGCTTAAAATGTGGGGCTTCTCAATGCCCAACTACCACAGTTTTGATGAGATTATTTCGCATTTCCATGGCATCAAGATGTGTAGCATCACATCAGCGTGGCTGTTTTGAAATGTTGTTAACCATTGTTGTAGCGTCAGAAATCCCAAAAAGCATGCCAAGAGGCAAAACCCTCCTATTACAATTGCTTCTAATTTGTTGGAGGTCCTCTCTGACTCCACTTTCTTCCAACACTGAAGCACTAGGGTGCTAACCAACCTTTGTGGCTATTACAACACTCTTCTTGGCGCCCTCCCATTCTGGGTTGGATCAAATTTAACATCGACGAGACCCTTCTTTCTTCCAACCTTGTGGCAACTGGGATCATTTTTCGTGACAAGTTGGGACAACTTTTAGTGGCTTTGAGCCGCAAGTGTCACCACCGGTACAAAACACATGTAGAGTTGGAGGAGGTTTTGTTTTTTGGGACCTTCTTGAAGATTGGATAACTGAAGGTAAGGGGCTCATTATCGAGGGAGATAACTACAACGCCATTAATTTCCTTAGAAGCACCTTGGACAAGAAGGCACGGCAACATAACATTCCCGATAATCCTAATATAGGTGACTTGCTTATACTCAAGCAAGTTTTGTTCCTTCATACCAATAGAGAAAACAATATAGTTACCCATACTTGTGCAAAGAAAGTCCTTGATCGTGATTTTGTCTTGTGTCATGTTTATGAGCAAGGTCCTCTTTTTTGATCATACAGGTGGATATTGACCCTTTTGTAAATGCTGGAGGGGCATAGGTTTTCAAGTTTCTTTTTTGGGCATAGTGGGCCGTTTTTATTGTAACTTTCTTTCTGTTATTTTAATGCAGAATGCATACCTTTAAAAAAAATGGATTAAGAATTTGGAGAAACTATTCCCTTGTGTTGGAGCTCAATAGTTGACCTTATTATTTGCTATGGAAATGGTCGTCATCCAGTACATAACATCTACCATATATTCTCCTACTTTTTATACATCTCTTAAGAACAGACAACATAATCCAAAATATCAAAACTATCCTAAAACCCATATAAACACTCTTAGCCATAATAAGACTTATCTGCACTTAGTTGTGATCTCCACCATCTCATAAGCTCTTAGACCTTTTGAAAGTGCACAAAATGCTTTATATCACATTTATATATCTTAAAATAACTCTTTATAGTTATCTCCTGTCATTTATCTTTCTTCAAACTCATTCTTGAAAAGGCAAAACTAAATTAACCCAAATAAGTTCAAATTGAGCGAGGCTTGATTCTTCCGCCACTACGTCCCTCTAAAAGTCTAAAATTTATACCATAAACTCTATATTAGATTTTTGCATTATAAAATAAATATCATATCCATTTTCAACCTTAATATGGTCATAAAGCCTTATCACAATCATTCTTCTAATAAGAAGGGGATCAAGTAGCCAGGAATTTGGTTCAAAAGCCATCAACTGAGGAATGAAGGACGCCACCTATCCTTATTAATAATTTACAAGTGACATTGGATGTTGTCCACAATGACCATTGATTTTTGTTCGCAACAATTGTTAGGTGATATCGTGCTAAGCTTTAAAATTCTATTCAAACGCCATATTTTTTTTATGTTGAAAAAGGGGTGCCGTGATGTAAGATTGACACCATCGAATATTTTATGTAATGATGTTATAATTAATAGAATCTTAATTTATTATTTTTAATATAAAAGAAAACAAATTGCTGAATAATACTCCCGAATGCAGGTAAGTCCACTGGAAACAAATTGATAGCACCTGTGTTGAATGTAAGACTGGTTCAAGTTACAAGAAATACAATACAGCAACAACAAGAAGTGAAATACAATTAAGTTACAAGAAATACAATAAAAAAGTTAAATACCAAGTGAAATAATAAGCATGAAATAACTCCAATTACATGCCTGCTAAGACAGTAAGGATAAAAAATAAATACAAGGGACATTTACATACATACCACACAATCGTTAAGTAAAAGCATGTCTAACATCTAAACTTTCATATTTATACACATAACACCCAAACCTTTATCGTTACATAAAAAACACCCCTGTTTCCTTCTTTTTAAAAACAAAATACTCTTTTTTTCATGCATAAGTTTATGTTCATAAGTATTATAACTGTAAATTTGAAAGTTCAGGTGTTTCATACGTAAATACACAAGAATTATGTGGTATGTACGTAAATTTCCTAAAATTCTATTTTTACTTAATTTTTTCTACAGCACATTGCCATAGATAAATTGATAATGGCAGTGGCCTTAAAAACTATAGAAAGTTTCATTTGAAAGAAGAAATGAAGCAAGTCTCAAAAAAGCTTATAGAGGGAATAGATGTAGAATGGTGTTGTAATCAAGCCGAGCACAAATTGTGTTCAATTCATTAGTCAGGCTAAAAAGTTTTTGTGTTGTTGCTTTTGTTTTGTTTTTCTTTTCTTTTGTTATTTTTTATGGTCGTTAACTTAATGAATCAAACAAGAATCAGTTGAGTAAAAATCTGTTAAAAGTTTCAGTACCAAATTAGATAATATTATAGTAAAACAAATATGTGCCTTTAGAAGGCAAAGAAGATCAAATTGAAATAATGCCGTGGAGCTTACACATACCTTCGTCCCATCACCACGCCATGAACGACAATTTATGATGATGAACAAAAGGACTTTTCCCACAGACCATCCCATCCATTTGCTGCATGCCCGTGCGACTGTTAAGGAAATCCAGAACCTTACAATCAAAATAATTGAAAAAATTAACAAATGAAACAATGCAAAACTTCATATGAAACAGTAAATTTTTTTTTTTTAAGATTCAAGAACTTTATATAGAAAAATATAGCAACTGTTTCAAGCACATCGAATTTTGGATGATTTTTGAACGTTTGAACACCTCCTATCTGTGCATTATAGCATACACAACATGTGTTACAAGCAATTGATGAAAATAAGTATTTAAGCACCTTACAGAAACCACAAAAGGCAAATACTTGTTGTCGAAGAACATAACTCTGGATTCTATGGCAAAGCATACGTGAGAATGGCATCAAAATTTCCAGCAGAATTCTTAAAATTTCGGCGTAAATATAAAGATCTCTTGACTGTAATTAATTTTAAGTTCCAGTCAATAAGGAATAATAAGATATAAAACGTACAGACAGAAAAGGATTGTTGTATGGATCAAATTTTTTTTACAGAATATGGCAAAATTATCATATCCTCAGCTATCATTCCTCCTCCGGATCGGCCAATAAAAACATTGAAACATTTATCATTCGTCATTTCAGCTAATTTTGTGTACCTTGAATATTATAATAAATCAAAGCCTCTAAGACAATTTTACTGCAGCATTGCATCAACAAATCACAAAATCTATATGAAATCATATTGGAAAATGTAAAATTTTCCAGCAAAGACATAAGAAATAGAGAAATCACAAAAAGCACATACTTTCGTGCGAACATGTCAAAAAGGCTAATGAGCCTCCGGGATGCATATGACAATAATCTAAGCGCATGAGGTGCAATATTGGCCAATATGGCCGGACAATTTGTACGAAGATAGGCATCCTGACAAGCACTTGAGAATTTAAAACCATAAATATAAAAAATTTTACTTTTCAATTAAACAATACAAAATTTTGAAAAATAAATTCAAATTGAAAAGAAGACATTAACTTTTAATAGAACTTCTTGTAAGTTGCCACTGTGGGCATTGATGCTACTTTAGTTGGAATCATTTGAATCATTTTTTTTTTTTAATATTAATTCAATAGTAAAATGCCTATGGTGATGATTCATTTATGGAACAAATTGTGCTCTCTAATGTTTGTGTGGTTTAGTTCTGCTTCTTGTGCCAATTAGGGTCAGAACTGTTCATTGCCTACGATTCCCAGTTCAGAAATTGATTGAAATCAGAAAACTAAAATTTGCACCAAATGCAATGGAAAACGGGAATAACAACAACAAATGATTGTAAATAAGAAGCTGAGAAGCTATAAATGGTTGATCGAGAGGATTAAGATTATAATGAGATTACCTTATATTTGTCTGCACTAAATCCTAACAAATTAAGTGTCTAGGTGCTATTTTAAAAATGATAATTACAAAATATGAAAAACCCCACAAGTGTTTAGATTCATAAATTTTAAATATTTGAACATATAATAAATAAAAGTTATGTTACCAGACTACAGTCATATCCACCAATCATTTGGATCATTGAACTTTACCGGCTAAACTTTACCTTCATCGTACAAGGAATTCATACATATGACATTAAATTGAGTTTTTGCATTTACAAACAAAGTAAAGAAAATTGCAAACCGGAAAATCTCTCTTTTAATCATCCAAAATATTATTAAAACATAAAACGATCACAACAAAAAAATGAAAATACGGTTAACATGTATTGTCAGTACAATAACTTTCTGCTATAAATCATACACACTCAGTTACATGCTACGAGAGCTGCGTCAATATGAACTATCTTATACAATGATAAGTGCCTATGGATACAAAGTAGAAGACTATCAAAATTTTCACAACATGCTCCAGTATAAATTACATCACAAAACCATTGTCACAACTTACATGTTAACAATTTAAATAAACATAGAAATAAGCTCCAGGAATAAAGCAGTACTACTTTTGTTCATAATGGCATTCTAAAAGCCTCATTGATAAAACAAGCAGTAATTATAGAGAAAAAAATACCAAGAAAATGTATTTCTAGTTCCAACAAATTCGAGTTTAGAAGTTTTAATTGCAGGATGTTTCATAAAAAGAGAAAAATTGATGTATAATTATAGAACATGGTTAGGCATTCTATAATTCATAAAAAAATTATTGCAAAATTAATGAGTAAATGAGCAAATAACAAAAAGAGTGGCAAAAACTACCCTTAGCTTGGAGAGATTATGCTTAACAGTTCTAATGAGAACTAAAACCATCAAAGATCCAAGAGATATATGATGCACTAAGCATTCCTCATACCATGCCACACTAGGAAGTATCTAAAAGTACAAATAAATTTAATAGAAGTATAAGTGGAAGGGTGAGCATTGAAAATCAACTAAGTAATACCAGTTTATGAATGCTGAAGGATGAGTCCTGGCTTAGAATGAGAAGAACAATTAATAGCATATAGATCTGATTGAGTGTCCTCTTTGAAGCATTATTAAGTGTTTCCAAAATGGGCAGACAACTGTCAATAAATCACCAACTACTAAGATCAACGCTCTTTAATACTTTCAACAGCTTGATTTTTCAAACAAAGCCATCCTTTAAACCCAAAGATTTATATAACTAAGAGGAATAATTAAATGTTGATAAAATTCAGATCCAGCTAAATTGCCTTCCAAAGCCGAAATGCTAATACAACCAAACTCAAGCAGCATTTTATTTGTTAAAGTATTAACATGCATTTAATTTTTTGCGGTGCAAGAGATAATTTAACAAAATCTTATAAAGGGATATTAGGTTCACCAAAAATATATATATACATATATATATATATATACATATACATAAATATATATATATATACATATATATATATATATATATATATATACATATATATATATATATATATATATATATATATATATATATATATATATATATATATCAGTATATCCAACTCAGTTCGCACCAAAATGAATTCAAGAAAAACAAAGTTCCCATGCACAAAAGAATAGAACAGCAAGACAACACTTTCGTCTACAAAAACCTATCAAATAAGAACAAATTTAGTAACAATTAAATTATATTTAAGAAGAAATAAAACAATATGTAAAGTAACAAAAAATTTATATAAACTAGTTTTGGATAACTTACAACCCAATAGTATCAAACAAGGATGCAAAAGGCAATCTCACAAGAGACTCCTTGTGCATTGCCCTCAATATCAACACGATTAACTACAAAAAAAATGTAATTGTAAAGGCAACATTATCATTGATATGAACTGAGCATTTGCAAGAATAGCAACATCACTTACATTCAATATCAGTGGCATTGTTTAATGACTTGAAGTAAAGATTGTCATAAAAAGATCTTTGTTTCAGGCACAATTTAGAATCAACATGTTTGGCATCAGACATTATCATTGACCGATCCAGTGTAACATATGTTCTATAATGAACAAGAATGAGCAAAATATTTAGAGTGATAACAGTTATTGGGTACCTTGGGCCTTTACCACTTGAACTGACTAGATATTGAATGTGTAGTAAGGAAGTAAAACTATAATTGCTGCAATAAGGATTGAAAGAAATTATGAGACTAGACCACCGAACAAGAATAACATCAATAGCATAATACTCACAATAACAACAACGACAACAACAAGCCTTTATCCCACTAATGTGGGGTTGGCTACATGAATCCTTTTTCTCCATTGCGTCCTATTGAATGTCATATTTTCAAATAATTCTAATAAATTAAGATCATTTTTATACAATAAGCCCTAGTCTTTCTAGGTCTACCTCTGCCTTTCTTAACATAAGTTGAATCTAAAATATTTATTCTCCTGACCGGATCATTGGATGGTTGACGTTTAATGCGACCAAACCATCTAAGACGACTGTATCTAATTTTGTCCGCCAATGGAGCTACACCAACCCTATCACTGATATATTCATTTCGCGTTTTGTCTCTAAGTGTAAAGCCACTCATCCACATAAGCATTCTCATCTTGGAAACACTGAATTTAGTTTTATGCTTCTCTTTTAAGGCCAACATTCTATGCCATAGAGCATTGCAGGTCTCACCACCATCTAATAAAATTTCCTTTCAGCCTAAGCGGTATTTTTTAATCACACAATAGGCCCTAAGCATTCCTCCACCTCAACTAACCAACTTGAATTCTACTAATAACATCCCCATCTATATCAACATCACTTTGAACAATGGACTTGAAATATCTAAAAGCGTTCATAGCTTTAAATAGCATAATACTCAACTAGTGAGAAAATCAGCATTTATTCCATCCGCATAAGGTCCTTAATATCGAACAATCTAACTAGTTATAACAAGTAATTCATTGAATTCTCTCAGATTCCGTAGACTTTCTACTCAACTAGATTGCATCTTAAAAAGAGTTCATCATAATGAACAAGTAAATACATTTCCTTAATTCTTCTTTAACCTAAAAATGCATGAATTAAGAATAAATACAATTTTGGATTATCAAAAAAAGATAATTTACATGTTGAATTGTATGCATTTGTTCGAAGGAATTCAAATTCATAACATCTATTAAGTTTAATTGCAGAATCCTACATTCCTTGCTTCAAATAATATAATCATAATGTCCATGTCGTATGCCACCCCACAACTCTTTCTGGTCTCCCTCCCTCAAGTTGATGTGTGTGCCGTTGTATGTGTGTTGTTTAAGTTTGGTTAAAATCAATAAATTTAAAACTAAGCAATTGCTGGAGATTGCTAAGTAAATGTGATTAGAGAGGGTAATCATAGGAATTGCTGACCATGAAACTTTTCTAAGGTGGCTAGGTGTTAAGTGTCAAACGGATGTAGAAATCATCATCATCAATTGATTATAGCAACAAAAAGTTTTTAATCCCACTCCGTGGGGTCTGCTACATGAATCTTTTTTCTCCATTGCGTCCTATTAAGTGTCATATTTCCATTAAATTCTAATAGATTAGTATCATCTTTTATACAATATGCCTAAATATTTTTAGGTCTACCTCTACCTTTCTTAACATAAACCGAATCTAAAACATCTACTCTCCAAGTCGGATCATTAGATGGTCGACCTTTAATGCGACTAAACTATCTAAGATGACTCTCTCTAGTCTTGTCTGCCACTTGAGCTGCACTAATCCTATCATAGATATATTCATTTCCCATTTCATGGAATGATTTTTCGATAAAAAATTTATGCTAGATGTCGACTACCTAAAGCAATCCTACACTTTTCGCAACTAGGACTTGAGACTCGACAATGGCAGTTGTTCATCATTAATTGACTAATCCAAAAAATTTTGTTTCACCTTTATGAATCATTAATATGCCTTTATTCCTATTAAGTCTTAAATAGGAAGCCAATCCTAAACCACGATATTTTGTTCCACATAATTGCTATCTATGCTTTTATTTGATCACACTTTACCTTCGTAATCACGCTATCTTAATTTTAGCTTCCCACAAGTATCCACCACCAACAACAACAACAACAAAGCCTTAATCCCACTAAGGCTTTGTTGTACACATGTATCCACAAGTATCCACCCAAGCAATTTATTTTGCATAACTTCTATCCATGTTTCCTTAGATGTACACATTTACCTTCCTACTCATTCAATATTAATTTTAACTACCCATAAGTATCCACTCATATATTATACGTACAATTTTACCCTTTGTTATTAATGTTTAATTTAAATGGTATCTATGAATGTTAATGAATAACTTAAGCGAAGTTTCCCATGCAACTTTTATAAAGAGGGAAGGTGAAAGGAGTGCAGAAAAAAAAATAGAAGAAAATTATTAAAACCTTCATTGATCCTATATGAAGCCTTCTAGCTGGAACATTTTAAACAAGCTAAAAGGATATACAAGAAACTTAAAATTTGAGGAATAATGTGTAGCATTTTAAATTATTAGATATGATTCTACCTTAGTCCAAATTGAGAGACAAAAATATGAATTACACTTAATATTACCATAAATCTCACTATGTCATCCAAACTTCAATTTTGGCAAAGTTGACCATCTATAATGTTGCACAGTAGACTAAACACAAATATCAAAAAAACCATCATATACTAAAATTCACGGATAACAGAAGTATTCCATAGCTCACTAATATCAAGTTTGCAACATAATCCTGTTATAGGTCATTTACTCTCAAAACCTACTAGTTATGTCAATATATTGTTGTAAAAACTAACCTACAACTCCACTACGCAATAGATAACTTTGTGCCATAGCACAAAAGATAAACTTCATCCATCTGGTTGAATTCTGATCCATCCAAATATTACTTACCTAATAGTTGCATGATTCAAAATTTTACCCACTTGGTATATCTTACAAGAATATCATCCTCTTTTGAGTGCTCTAATATGGATGAGCTCAATGTTGGAGCTTATGATGAAACAAGGGCTACACTAAAGAGTGTCTCAACACAGGAGTTGTATTTCACTATATACGTAAGTGATCACATAATCTCCCCCAAATAATTAGTTGTAGTCCTCGTGAGTAGCATTACATAATAGCCAAAATTCATTTATAAAAATAATAGGATATTAATATTGGCTCCCATCATGTAGCAATTTGTTCTAATGATATTTCAAAATATAGCCTCCGAGACAGCAATTTGGCATGTATGGAACATAGTTAAAATTTTTTTGATTGGTGTATCGTTCAAACATCATTTATCATATTGTTAACGCTCTTTGATCAAAATATATTTGCTTAAGCCACACAAGCATAGTGTTTTTGTTTTCTTAACATGGCTTCCAAAAGTGGTTACCTATTTGGGAGCACTCAAGCATGGACATGCTCAGCTTTTACGTTCCATAGAAAACTCAAGCAGTAAGACTACAAATTACCTTAAATGCCTAAGAGTTTTACTTCATTATACTTGAAAGCATCTTACAACAAAAGACTAGCAGATGTGATGTAGATCAACATGTACAAGTAAATCTATTAAGAAATGACATTAATCATAACAACGGTGGAGCAAATGAGACTTCAATTGTGTAGATTAAAAGTTCCAAAAGGCTGTTCCAACTTTCTTCAATGATTTATGGCACAAGCCCTTTCAACTTCAGGTAAGTTCTATTCTAGAGTTATGCAATGTGACTAAACCTGATTTTTCTTAAGAGAAAATAGTGCTTGAAGTAAGCTTCGAGCATTGACATGTAGACAAATGCAAGTTGGAAAACATAAAACTGTAGAATACCGTTTTATTGCTAACAGCATTAAAAAATTAGTATAATTAGTTGCTTGATTATACTCATAAAAATCAGCCAAACCTAAAACGCAATGACTAATCCCATTTCCAATGTACTTAAGAGATGAATAGTTCAAATATAGGTCCAACCATTCCAAATCAAACTTTCTAAAAACTAAGTTTATCCAGCTCGATTAGAAGTGTGACGTTATCATAGGAGCATCCTACTCTTGCAAAAGAAAGAAAATAGAACATAAAATTGGGAAGATGGAGCTTATAGCATTCTTTTCTTTAAAGATATATGCATGCTCACAACATCGAAGAACGTAAACGTGTAATTAGAGTTATATTAATCTTGTAAGATCTTTATGTTTCATCAAATGTGTGATACCAGCTTGTCCTAAAAATTCCCAAACAGGACAGAGTAGAAAATTTACTTTTACCACATAAAACATACCAGCTGCAGAGCTAACTCTTTGCAAAACTACAGAATGGTTTCCATTAGAATAGATGGTATAACGGCTGCTAAATGGCATGCTCGATCTATGGATAAAATTCATTAATAGTCTGTGTACTACAGAAGCCACAAGCTCAACATCCTGCATGATAAAGTTAAGACTTTCTAATTTGCACAGGAATTTTCATCCATCTAAAACTCTCAAAGCAGAAGGTATATCATTTAATTATCACCTGACTCATTGCAGCACCAATGAAACGGTGCACATCTTTTGGCCCTGGACATGGCCCTGAACATAGCTGAGTTTGACATTCCCGTCGGAATAAAGTTCAACACTTCATGATGGAGGATGTATGAATGTGCATTTGCACCAAGATTGTGAAAACAAATCAGAAGTACAATAAGAAATCAGTGGGATATAAATGAATGCCAAATAAACAAGAAATAGCATGTTTAATCCTCTAATCAAACTTGTGTTAACAATAAAATTTGAAAGCATAATAAAGCTACTTTCTAAACTACAACAAACATATTTCAAATACTTGGCATATTATAAATCATAACACACCAAATATAATAATCACAAAAAGAAATCACTTCCGAAAAGATATTATATTTTAGTGACTTCACAAAATTAATTTTCATAAACAAAAATACCCATTTCTAGTACAAACAACATTGATAAAATGTGATAAATCTTAGTCAAGAATTATCAATTACTTAAATTAAATATACATTTCAGAAGAACCTCTGAAAGGAAATTACAACCATTTGGATTACAACAATTAATTCCCATCACTATCAAATTTTAATCTTATAAAGCTTGCGTTTAATAGATTAGTTACTCCTTAAAAGATATTCCAGAGAATCTAATACTCTAACAAGGTCAATATTATATGATGCTTGCTCCATTTCATCAACCCACTTAAATAGTTGCAGCTTTCTTCTGTTCTATTCTCGGGACATCTGTAGAACATTCTTCCCTATTTCTCACCTTTGTAAGCAATGTTTACTTTACATTGCAGATCACAACAATAGTAAGTATGATGTTCTTGATTTCTTCTTAATCCCATCAACTTAATCAAACTCATTTTGTAATCTCAATTGACACATGAGAATTTCACTATAACACAAACGGTTAAGCACATTAGCACGTGGACACAACTTGAAGCAACACAGATAACAAAGTCAATTTGTTAAGTTTCAATGAGAGCTCATCAAAGAACTTGCTTGAAAGCTTGGAGAGCTTCAGGAGGATCTCCATTTGCTTTGCCCGGACTCAATATGTAAAGACATAGGAGTTGAGTGGTATGTATATATATGTAAATCAACCATTTATAAATATGATATATTTTCAGAAATTCCAATTTAGGTATTTCATTATATATTTTGGTGCAAAAATGTAATATCTATAACTAGAATGAACATGATAACTAAACAACTGATCTCCAAAATCCATAGGAAATAAAAAATCGCCTGTTTCCTCTCACTACAATAATTTTGTTAACCAATTGCTAGGATGAACTTCAACAAGATAAGTAGACAACAATCTTTTTATCAACTCTTTGATGTCGAGACAGAAAAATTGAATTATCAATATTAAGCAAAAAATCCTTTGTTTTAATATAATATACCAAAACAAAGGACAAAAAAATGTAGACTTACAACCACCTTGGTGAATGTTGGAGACATAGGAGCTGTTGAAAGTGCATCTTTTCGTTCAAAAATAGAAAAATAAACAAATGTACTGCCCGAGCTATAGTTTAAATTAATGAAGTATGATAAAGGGTCAGATCATTTCCTGTATTCATTGCTCCAACATCCAAATCACATTAAACTGGAGCAGCTTCAATTCATGGACATATAGCCCATTGTGCTTGTAGAAGTAGGCATACCCGCCTCTCGAGTGTCGACATCAAATTTGACTAGCCGCTCGCCGTCAATTTCATGCTTGACTCCGTCGTCGTCAAAGGAGTGACCACAAAGTAATAAGTAGTAGCTCATGTGTTCCAAAGAAGTGAGGGGAAAAGAAGTCTATCTATGTGGTATACTGGATGGTGAAATGAAATTTTGGGTGGTATTTCACTAATATTTAAGTTTTAGGTCATAGAGATGTATGTATGAAAGTATCTTCTGGTATGTACTAAATACTCCAAAATCTATCTATGAGAGCTTTTTTGAAGAAAAAAATTATCATGAAGATTTTTTTATTTTTTTACAATCAAATTTACTTCATATACGATAGCCATAAAAAAATTATTTTCAAAATAAAATAATATTTATCATAATTAAAACAACTATTAAATTACAATCGATTTTATAAAAAATAATGAGAAGGGGGGAAAAAATAAAACCTGCCAGCTCTAACGGCCTTTGCACGTATATAGAAGGAACGGATCCAAGTCGAATAAGAAGAGGTAGCAGCGAGGGAACGAATCAAAGCAACCCCGAGCGTTTTGGGAGCTAAGCCGCGAACCGAGCGTTTTGAAAGTATCACCTGTACTTTGAACTATTCTCATTCCCTGAAAATAGCACCGACAAACTGTAAAATTAAGAGTAAAAGAAAAATATTGTCTGCAGGCATGCATTACAAAACTAGCAAGAGCTTTTCTCATCAAATAATGATCATTACAATGCAAAAAATTTCAAGGTAATGAGTGCAATGTACTTCAAAGTGTAAATTTCTGTCAATTTAGAATAAAAGCATTGTCTTCACTTCATCGCATTATATTTAAATTAAATCTTCACTTTGTATGGTCAATTCTCACATTTTGAATCCTTTGCAATTAATTTTTAAGCATTAATTTCAATCTACATCAAACAAAAAGATCCAACTCCATTTCAAATTTGATGCAACTTTGTTCACCCTGCTCCATTCAAACTAGCTCAAAATCAATATAATTTTGATCATTTGAATTGAGCCACGAATCGATGTTGATCCATGTTCAACCCATCAAGCCAAACCCTGAATCAAGGCCAAGGCAGCTTGTTCACAAACTATGAGTTAGGTAAAAACAATTTCAATCTTTAGTTTATTTTGATTTAGTTTAATTGGACAACTATGATAAAATATTATATTTAATAAATCCTAGTTAAACCTTATGCACATAAAATATTTCCAGTCATTTAAATATATATGTTTCTCAATTATGTAGGTTATTTAATGTGAATGATTTATACTTCAGAAAATACTTCTCTTTATTTTTTGCTTGCAACACCACCATTTAGCCCCAACTTGAACACCGGCTAATCCTATAAACCATAAGCGTGTCCTTCCAATTCAATGTCCAAACAAGCTTTCAAGATGCCGACCTTAATCGGCAAATTTTGTATATCTTTAAATAATATTGATTCATAATTAATAAATTTTGAAGTTCTTGACATCATACAACCTCATAACGCCAAAGCAAGTCCTCCAAAACATATGCTGCACATAAAGATGAAGACAGTAATACTAAGCATGCCATGTCACTAGGGTAGATTTTGCAATGCAAAATTAATGTGTCCAAGTTCAATAATCTCTTGAAGTCATTCCATTTACTCATGCTCTTTTTTCTAGTACCTTTCATGAATCCTATACTACAGGTGGAAACTGGCTCTTTTATATTTGTATAGCAAATGAACTGGGAATGAAGAAGAGGGAAAGTTCATTAAACAAAATAAAAGGGGGAAATTACATGTACATGAAATATTTTTTATTTACAAAACTTCGATCCAAGTACTTCAATTAATAATAATAGGACCAAAATCCTGAAGTGCACTACAAATCTAACAAATTCTATTCTCATGATATGTTAAATTTTCAATAATTTGATTAATCATGTATAAATACAAAAAAATTTTGGGTGGTTGTTTTGTAAACAAGAAATACTTTAATGGAACTCATAAACATCCCAAAACAAAATTTATCACCAGAAAAAAAATGTCTTTATACTTCTAAACAATGGTGCATATGAAATTTGGAAATGATGAAAGAAAATATAAGCATGTTCATTCTAGCAAAAAAAATCATGAGAACGTTAAAATTTGCACGATCCTCAACTTTAATGATATAAGGCATACAATGACTGGGTTGCTAGTTTTGTAATTTCAGGGCATACCTCATTTTTCTTTTAAAAAGGTGTTCTTAAAGTCATACCTTTCCTCCTCCGCCATGTGTAGGCTTATCAAAATGGGATAACCAACTTTTTCAGCTTCGGCTTTTAAAAAATCAATATCCTGTCGGTCACCATGATAACCAGGCACAAGTGGTACACCAGCAGCACCCATGATTCGCTTTGATGCACTGACAGTGAGATGGCATGAAGAGTGAAATAATATTGTGTAGCAACCTCAACGTAACAAATTAATGGATTTAAGAAAGACAAAATCATATCATATGTCATGAATTAAGAATTAATAACTCTTGTCACCCATTTCTCTGATGGCAGATGTTGGAGGCCCTATAAAGTTAAGATCTTCGGCTTCACCAAGCTGAGCAAAATCAGCACTCAGACAAAAAACCATAGCCAGGGTGTATAGCCTGCAGAATGTAATGTGAACATGAAAAAAGAGAAAAATGGCATGATACTGGACTTTAACAAAAAAACAACGGAAAAGCAATATTATTACTGAAATCAAATATGAAATTGCAATAAATAACAGTGAAAATCAGAAATTACAACAAAACAACAAAACGACACCTGAGCTAGGGTTGATTCTAAAGTGGAGGTAGTGCCAGCAAGGGATTTGGACGTCAACGTGGGAAGCAAGAGGATTGGCTAGCGGGCCAGCAGTAAAAACAGTTTTGGAGGTGCTGTTCGGGGTGGCGGCAACAAGGAAAACAGGAGAAGGTGGTGGCAACAAGTGAAAAGTGGTGAGGGTGAAGGGAGTCAATGCGGGAAAGCATAGGGAAGGGTCAAAAAAGGATAAACATCACTTCAAGACCAAAATACATCTAGGGCGCCACCTACAATCCTAGGATACAACCCATAGAAGAAAAAGAGATGCTGACGGTTTGTTGTCCAGAGAGACAATACACAGCTAAACTGAAGATCAAACCCTAATTCAACAATATATATAGGCCTCCTCAAAGCAAATAGCTAACTAGAAACTAGATAAATAGCAAAGATCAAAACGAAAAAATCAAAAGAAGGAAACATGAAAAAAGGAAACAAAATAAAATAGAAATAGCATGGTTGGTTTGGGAGACTCATGATCAGCCCTCTGATACCACAAGATCACGATAATGCAGGAAAGACCTCTCTTGCTTCATGCAACTCTTTGCATGAAACATAATTGGCCCACTACTTTGAGATGTGCAACTCAGCAGGTAGCTGGAGTTACTGGTTACCTATAAAAGCAAAGTCTCACCTGCTTGATTAAATCGTTCATGACACTACAAGGAAAAGATACATTAAATGTATTTGTCATCTAAAACACCTTTTGAAAATGGCTAAACAAACTTAAAAAAGATTAAACCAAGGTCAAGGACTTATTCACCGGCGCTCTTCCCTTATTTGTTTCAATATCCTGCTCATATCATTCACTACCATTTGATTCCCGATAAGATTGTCTGTGCAATTGCTTGTCCTTGACATTTATATCTATTCTAAGAGTATCACGACCCACCTGATAGCTTAAAATTAACCAAGTCAAGATTTGTGGTCAGACAGTATTAAAAATTAAACACATGTTCTCAGATTTAAAACTTCTAATTTATAAAAGAGAAACTAAAAATCCACAAGTACAATAAAATATAAAATCGAAACATCTGATAAGAGTAATAGTTTATAGACATCTCAAGCCAATATATAAAGTGTTTCCACACATAAGTAAACAAAAAAAGAACTACAATCTCATCATAAACTAAGTACCTATTAGCTATAGCTTCTCCTCAGTAAATCAAGTCTCTCATACTGTACATATCAACCTACAAGAGATAATCAAATTTAAAAGTAAGTATAACTTAGTGGGCAATTATAATATTAATATACATTAAATATTATGTCAATGCTTATGTATAAATGACCAAAAAGAAAATATAATTCATTGCATTAAAAAACTTTAAACTTTCACTTTAAATTTATATATTCTCGTTTCAATTTAAGTCTTTACCAATTTTAACTCATCATAACAGGATTACCGTCATACCTAAAGGTATTCACAAAAATGTACCTGAAGTTACTTGTTGACCTCATTTTTATGATGTTTATCTCCTTCTCTATAGAACTTAGGATCTAATCTTGTGATTTTCTTAATGACTCTCCAAGAGAACAAGTGTTGGGAATTACTTCAATTAGAAATTAAACCATTTCATGACTCTTTATAGTCTCATATGCTAGGTTTTAAATCCTTAATTTTGATTGGGTTGATTGCGTTAATTGCGTTGATTGCATTGATTGAGACCAACATATTGAAACTCAAGTGGAGTTCCTATAGATTTAAAAAGCCTTAAGAAAACCTTCTGAGTTTAGAAGTTTAAGTTTTGTGGTTGTTCTTGCTCTGAGGCACTTCATTCACCTTCACTCTATGGAGTGGAGTTTGATTATTAAGAACTCTTTAAAAAAAAGATAGTAACCCATTTTAGAAAAACATTCATTCATTTCTTTTAATAAGAAAGAGAGAAATTTGTCAAAAAAAAACTTATTAAATCATTTGAAATTGAAATCAATATAAAAGAATCAAAATCTATAAATACAATCTTTAAAATTTTTAAAATAAAATTTGATAAATTCACAAATGAGAAAAGATAAAAAAGTGATACATAAGAATTGAAAATTAATATATATATATATATATATATATATATATATATATATATATATATATACATATATATAGTAAAATAAAATTCAAAGAGAAATTTTTATAATCTTTCATTAATAAACTTTATTAATAAAAAAATAAAAAAAATGTAAAAATACAAGCATTCAAAATTTGCACTTACACATAAACCTCTTATTTAGTAAACACGTTCATGCTAAATCTTTTTTTTTCTTTTATTTTGAACACTCAATTCGCCACTCGTACACATCAAATCCTCCTCAAATTTCATATTTGATAAACTCCTTATTTTGAAATTAAATTCAAAGTCATTTCAAAGCAAATTCAAACCATTTCAGACCAATTTTGAAGCCACCTTCAAGACACCATTTCTAAAATCAATTTAATACCTTTTGAACCACTATTTATGTTGAACCTATCCAATATGTTTCAGCTACCAAGCCACACCATTTTAAGCTCAATCAAAGCCCCATGTGCACCTACATAAGCCAACTCTAGAAGCTTCACTTAGATGAGCCAATCCTCGCCTTAACTTCCTCCCACATGCCTTGCTCCTCATTGGCCTATATTCAAAACCTTCTCAATTGTATCCCATAACCAAGGCAACGACAAGGAGGAGTGGTCACATGTGCTAGGTTATTGCCATGGCTCCTTGAGCCAAGTTTGCTCTAACTCGAATTCCACCATGGCAAACTCACTGAATGTTTGAAGGCAACTATGCACCACCTCAGCAATCCATAGCAAATGTGACAAGCCAATAGGAGCTGCACCCTTTCCCCTTCCCGAGCTTATAAATAGGCTCAAATTCTCAGGTTCAAAACACACCATTGATCTCTTGGTGAAGCTCTGTCAATTTCACTCCTAGCTTCTTCATTAGAACATCAAAACAATTTATCCATTGAATCATCACCACAAATCCCAAATCCACTATTAATTGAGCTTGCCCAAACTAGGACATGCTTAATTCTCACTCGTATCAATTTGATTTCATCATCCAACACCTTCATTACAATATTTGAGTGGAAAAATCACTTCCTCGCACTTCTTCTATGTTCAAGCTCTCAACACCACTGTTCGATCAAGGAGAGGACGGTCTCGATCATATTATCATACAGAAACAACAATTATCACTTGGAGCATATTTACCTAGATCCCTACAAAGCTGATACAACAATTGGATCAAGAAGGTTACTGGCAAATTGAGGTATATCTGTATTTTTCGTAATTTCGTCAAGCTTTCCAAGCATTGTTAAGCAAATGTTTAAACCATTTAATCTTGACCGTCAGATAGATAGAACTCGGTGAGATGAACATGTGGCGCTTTGAATCGTGAGATTTGGTGGAGAGTTGAGTGAGTTATGTGTGAACGGTGCTCGGCTCTTAGCCCTTTGGGGATGACAAACAGAATTTGTCCATTTCTTGTTAAAAGAAATAGACGGCTGAAATTAATCCTTACGGTGCGGTGCTGTTTGGGATCCCGTACGGATCGGAACGGCGGAGCTGACGCAGAGACTCATGCAGACAGAGCAGCGAATCAAAGCAGGACATGTGAAAAGGGAGCCTGACCAGAAGGCTTGCGTGGCAGCTAACTCAACGAAGCGTTTAAATAGTAAATTATCATTCACGGCTAATGGGCTCTTTCGGCCTTCACCACTTGAACTGATTCGATAATTGAATGAGTAGTAAGAAAGAAGCACTGTATTTGCTGCAATAAGGATTCAAAAAAATTATGAGACTAAACCATTGAACAAGAATAACATCAAAAGGATGATACTCGCAACAACAACAACAACAACAAGCCTTTATCCCACTAAAGTGGGGTCGGCTACATGAATCCTTTTTTTCCATTGTGTCCTACTGAATGTCATATTTTCAATTAATTCTAATAAATTAAGATCATTTTTTATACAATAAGCACAAGTCTTTCTAGGTCTACCTATGTCTTTCTTAACATAAGTCGAATCTAAAAAGTCAACTCTCCTAATCGGATCATCAGATGATCGATGTTTAATATGACTAAACCATCTAAGACGACTCCACCTAATTTTGTCTGCCAATGGAGCTACACCAACCCTATCACGAATATATTCATTTCGCATTTTGTCTCTAGGTGTAAAGCCATTCATCCACGTAAGCATTCTCATCTTGGAAACACTTAACTTAGTTTTATGCTTCTCTTTTAAAGGGCAATATTTTGTGTCATATAGCACTGCAGTTCTCACCACCATCTTATAAAATCTTCCTTTCAGCCTAAGCGGCACTTTTCTATCACACAATAGGCCCAAAGCATTCCTCCACTTCAACCAACCAACTTGAATTCTACTAGTAACGTCCCCATCTATATCTCGTCCCTTTAAACAATGGACCTGAAATATCTAAAAGCAGTCACACCTTTAAATAGCATAATACTCAACTAGTGAGAAAATCAACATTTATTCCATCCGCATAAGACCCTTCATACCAAACAATTTAACCAGTTATAACAAGAAATTCATTGAATACACGCAGATTCTGTAGACTTTCTACTCAACCAGATTGCATAATAAAAAGAGTTCATCATAATTACCAGTAAATACAAGTAGTAGCTCATGTGTTTCCAAAGAAGTGAGGGGGCGCGGGATCAATTTAGCAAACGGGCGAGAAAAGAAGTCTCACTAGGTGGTATGCTGGACGGTCAAATGAAATTTTGGGTGGTATTTCACTAATATTTAACTTTTAGGTCATAGAGAGGTATATATGAAAGTTTCTTATGGTATGTATACATATCCTCCAAAATCTATCTAAAACAGCTTTTTTGAAGAAAAAAATTATCATGAAAATCTTTTTATTTTTTTACAATCAAATTTACTTAATATATGATAGTCATAAAAAAAAATTATTTTCAAAATAAAATAATATTTATCATAATTATAACAAGTATTAAATTACAATCGTTTTTATAAAAATAATAAGAAGGGGAAAAAAAAGAATAACCTGCATCAGCTCTAACGGCCTTTGCACGTGTACAAGTAGAAGGCGACAGCGCAGACAAGAAGATAGGCTCGGCAGGAGTAGGATTCCCGATTCTTCACAAAACGATTCAGCATTCGCGCGGACGAAAATAGCGGATGAAAGCACAGATCATAAGCCGCTAGAGCGAGTCTGGAGGAGACGGGTGAAGTAGGGAGTTCACAGAGCATATTAAAAATGGGCTCTGCAAATAGAGATTTCTATATTCGTAACAAAAGCACTCACTGCTCTCGTCATTGGCTGCTTCTTTGCGGGGCTTTAGAAATCGGCAATGGAGATGGAGAAGGCTTACAGTTTGGAGCTGAATAAGAAGAAGAGAAAGTTCGAGTTGATCGACGATGGGGAGGTAGAAGAGCGCGCCTCTAAACGGCTCAAGACGACGCATGACAATGGCGACGCTGCTACACCTATGGAGCTGGACGATCCTCTGGAGGAGCGGGATGATCCAATGGACGTGGATGATCCGACGGAGGAGGTGGATGATCCGATGGACGTGGATGTTCCGACGGAGGAAGAGGTGGATGATCCGATGGACGTGGATGTTCCAGTCGTTCCTATTTATGCATTTCTATTAATTCCTGTACAAATAATAAATTAATATTAATAAAAGATTTTTTAATGTTTCTTTCAATTTATTTGCATTTATAAAGTGTTTTTATCTAAAAAGCATAGAAAGGCATATATATATATATATATATATATATATATATATATATATATATATATATATATATTTGAATTGAAGATAGTAATGCAGAATAATATACAGTAACAGGCAGCAATTTAATAATATACAGTAACAGGCAGCAAATCTTCTTCAATATGAATACATAAAATTAATATTATAACATTTGAAAGAATAAGAGGTGACTAAAGATTCTTAATTAACTCATGTTGTTAATTCTTTTCAATTTAATCTCACATAGGATATGATCGAGATATCCTACCGTTACTATCAGTAAGTGTTAGAATAAGATTTGCATAATTCTTTTGAGCTTCTATATATTTTGTAAACCTTAAAGATATCTTGTAAAATAATGCAGATATAAATCTATGTTTTTGAGCATGCCTTTTTAACTTTATAAATAAATCTTGGAAAGATGGCAATAGTAATTTTCTAAGTTCTAACACCTTTTTTAGATTAATAAAGGGAAAAATAGAATTTCTATCCTCATTTTTTATTTTATTTAAACTATTATCCTTTTACCCATCTTTTAAAAAAAAAAAAAATTTATTATTTGATCACTATGTTGCCATGAGATTTTGGGAGCTCATACTGAACCATATAACTTCATGGTTATTTTTTTATCTTCATGCTTTTGATTAGCATTATTATCCTACAAAAAAAAATAATGACAGTCATCTACTTGATTTTATTCACTCTTACAGGGCATTGTTCATACTTTCGATGAAGCATTCTAAATATATTTGTAGAGCAATTCATTGAATGATTGTCAAAGATCGTATTTATTTTAAGATGTTGTTATATCATTTTTTCTTGATTATCTGTAAATTATATTATATCATGACAAATTTAATCAATAAAAAATCGATCACAACTAAATTTTAATCAAAATATCGTTCCAATCCAAACTTCTGGCCAATCATCCCCTAAGAATAAGATTGAAAAATGCCAGTATAATATTTTATATACATAAACATTATCCTACATTTTATTATTATATTTACATTTTAAATAATATTCAAATTTAAGTTTATCGTTATTATGCTATATAATATAAAAATGACTTGTCAACTAATTTCTTTCAAATTTTATAGGAAAGTTTATATATTTACCATAAATATATAAACTATCATAAGAAGTTTAATATTTATATTAATAAAATTTTGATGTTAGAAGCACATAATGAAAATATGTTTCCTTTTTTAAAAATTAATAATAAAATAATAATTTTTATTTGATGCTAAAATTTTGAGTGATATGCATATAGATATCAAAGTTCAAGCAAATGTAAATAGATGAGAATTGTGTTGTATGCACGTAATTAGGTAAATGCCTCAATTTTATAGTGATGTTCATTAAACAAAGTAATTAACATTTTAAATATAAATTAGACATTGAATTATACAAATAAAAACCTAATTCTTCTAAGGAATTTTGTATTTAAAATAATAACTCTTTAAATACCATCAAACCTCAAAATAATTTCAAAATCTCTTAAATATCATAGCCATCCTCAAAAAATTCTAGAAAATAGCAAAATTAAATAATTTTCAAATAGAACTGTGATCGCATTCTAAACAAAATTAAATAGAACTGTGATCCATAAAAAAATAAATATCATAATTTTATTTTCAGTACAATTTATTTTTCGGAATACATTAAAAATGTAAAAATAAAAAGACCTATAAATAAGAAAAATGATGTTTTGAAGAGAATATTACATCAGAGTTCGATATGGAGCCGCAGGATATGAACTCACTCTCAAGCTTTCTTCTTAGTTTATTTCATTGTTCCACAAATAAGTCCCCGTGGAAGAAATAATAAGAGACATTTTGATGTTATCAGTGATGCTCAATCCGTCAAGTAAGAAATGGGGCAAAGAAGCATAAAACACTGGTGCAGAAAAGTTATTTTGTCGCTAATCCTGATTAATGGGAGAAAAAAAAAATTATTAAAATAAAAAAATATCAGTAAGCTTGGAATAAAATTAGTAATTAATCAGCTCCAAAAATAAAAAAATAAAAAAAAAACTGGCTAATGCAAATCTTATTTCCTCCTAATAATATTGGAACATAACACCTAATAAAAAAATATAATTTTTTTCATGGGATGAATTTGACAGATGCCTTTCACACCAAGTCCATATACACATACATAAGTTGACAAAGTAGAAGATCATTTGCCAAAACTAACTTTTTAGCTGTCCAACATGATGCCAACAATGGTGCAAAGCTGTCATCTATTTCAACTATTAACATTTTATATCGAAGACTAGGAGGGCCTAATGGTAGATTAATACAAATAGAGAATGACCAAAAGCTGCAAGGTCAATATGAGAAGAAAGAAAAAAGATAAAAAGAAGGAACAACTAATAGTAACAAAAGAAAAAACCCCAATGTTTCAAGAGTGGTAAGCGCCACAGTGATCAATATCTGCACAACATATTGTTGCTACGCAACGAAAACTTTGCAATGGGTTAACCTGTGGGAGGTTCGTCCCTAATCATTTATGACCTTTTCGAACAATTTGAGAGAGTCCAGGTGTTCTCAGAGATGAATTGAGGTCTATTTACCAACAACTCGATATCAAAGGAAAGCAGAAAACCCAATGTCAATGTTTAGAAGTTAGGACCCGCACTGTGAATTCATTGTCATCACATTCAAGTTGATAGACGTAGACCGCCTGATGGATTTAATGAAAACATAGTCTTCCACCCCAAAATTAATATATTCATATGACAAGATCATTTGTTCTCAAGACCCGTAAGCTTATGAAGGGCCAAAAATTCAATTATCATGAGAACTAACCCGACACATGATTTTAGGTTGGCAACTATCGTCTTTGCATTGTAGATCATACAATATTATTTTTGTGGCATCTAAATGGCGCTCTTTACTAGTCACAAATGTTTGAAGTACTTTTTAACTTTTAAAAAAGAAAGATCCCATCCAAAATTAAAAACTACGATGAAAGATAAATCACCTAAAATAATTCAAAAGAAAATAAAATTTAAATTTCCAACATAATATTTCAAAAAGAGTTGAATTCAACAAATAAAATCTTTGAAAACAAACAAACAAATAAATAAAAGTAAACTTGAACAAGTACAAAATGTAACGAGCCGAGTGATACAATTTGCAAAAAAAAAAGAAAAAAGGAAAGAAAATAAGATACAAGAAAGAACAATCTCACAAATAAAGTTCAATTACAAGAATAATCACGAAATTCATTTCCCAAGAAATCCAAATAAATGGAAAGGTAAACATATATTAATTAAAAGGAATACGACGTCTTCTATAAGAAGAAGACAATCAAGCTTTATCTAACACATTGCAAACATAAAACATAATGCAAAATCAATTCATTATATATTTCATTCCATCACAACTATATATTGAAGCATGTAGAAACGTGGAAAAAATCATATTCTCTTATTTCTCAATAATAAAATTATAACCGTTCTCCTTATATAATAAGACGACTAGAACAAGCTTAATTACAATCATTACAACTTACCAAAGATATACTAACTCATGACGGAAAGAAATATGACACAACAAAAACGAATAACACTAAAACATGGAACTCAAAATTCAACTTCGCTCAAGCTGGGCATAGATGTTGTAAAGGCCCAGCTTGGTATTCAAATCAGTGAAGTTGTCTGGAGGTAGAGATTTAGTGAAAACATTAGCGATTTGAAGATGAGTCGTAATGTAGACTAAGCAAATAATGCCTCCATTGACATTTTCAGAGATAAAATGTCTATCAATATCAATGTATTTGGTCCTGTCATGATGCGCAAGATTATTTGTAATATTAATGACGACTTGGCTATCACATAACATCTTATGGAATTGATCAAGAAGTATCCCAACTCACTTAGTAACCTTTAAATCCACATTCCTGCACAAATTCCTAAAGCAAGTGCCTCCTAGGCTACTACTCAAACTTTGCACTGCTTCTAGAGACAAGTGCTTGCTTCTTGCTCCTTTAGGTGACAAGATTTTCTCAGACTTAGGTAAATGGACTACTATCCGTCAGCTCAATAATATAAATTTCTATCTTCCTGTTGTCTGACTTCTTAAACACTAAACTTTTGTTAGGCGCCTTTTTAAGAAATCTCAATATTCCGTAAATCATCCAAATGTCATTCATTCGAACTATTCATATGTTGATTTATAATGCTGACAAAGTAATCGATATCAGATCTAATATACGAAAGGTAGATAAACCTACCCTTCAAAAACTGATATTTACCCTTTCTACTGCTCTCTTTACTCCCACTATATATAACTTTTTGTTGAAATCCATTTGAATCTCAATTGGATTGAGTGGGAGACAACAAGTTTTATGAGAGGCTTGACGTCGGGTATATAAGGGGGTTGCCAAAGGGAGTACGGTCACGTAAAAGCAAGGGGAGGTGAAGCAGAGAAGAGAGAGAGAAGTGGCGTTGCCGTGGGAGTGCAACTGGGCTATGGGCTTCGCCGGAGTAGCAGCGTTGGCGGGAGTGAAGGAGCAGCCGGAGCAGCGAGAGGTGTTTGTTGGCTTCGGGTTTTGCGAGGATAAAAAAGATACGGCAGAGGGAAGACACGGAAGTTGTTTCCGGGCTCCGGTTTCAAGTGGATGAGGGAGATAAGAATGAGATTGAGTGGGCTTTAGTTTCAAGAAAAATGTGCGTGAAAAAGGAGAAAACATGTAGTCCAATGCCTGCATTTAGATTAACATCCGGACTCCAATAGCATTATGACACATGTTCTTTCAGTTGGACCCAATTCAGCTGATAAAAAAAGGTTATATTTGGCGGTAAGCTGAATCTAGCCCAAAACAAGCCCGAAATTTGAAAAAAAAGAATAACAAATTCAAATACTTGCACCACTACTTTTTTTTTTCATTCAGTTTTAGGGTTTTCCGTTACGTGTTTTCTGTACAGGGTTTTTCAATAGCGCTCTCTGAGTTTCCCAAGTATCTTAGGATTTTCGAAAGAGAGTTGTGAAGCTTAGCATTTAGCACATCTCGTCAAGGTAATTCGTTTCATCCTTACTAAAGGTATTTCTAAAAATTTTTCGATTTTTTTGCTAAACTCATGAAGTTGTTTATTACAAAATGTTTAGGATTTTTCAACAAAGCGAAACAAGCAAACCAAAAATGATGAATTCAAAAAGTAAGACATCTAGGCAACAAAAAAAAAATACAATGTTTACAAATGACTGCATTTATTGATTATTGTTTAATTTTTTTAAGTTTTATTCAATTCCTCTTGGCATAAGAAATTGGATGTACAAATGGGTGCATTGCATTATCACTCATGTTTAAACCATATGTAATCATGTTTTATTGTTGGGGTCAATTTATTTTACCTCATTTGTTCAATGTATTGTTTTGAAATGTTGTTAACCATATATAATCACGAATTATTATTGGAAAATAATATAATTCATTTGATAAACTTCACTTGTTTAGTTTGTGAAAAAAAACACAATATAAGCATATGTGACACCGCTGCAACACACCATTACAACATCATTTTCTAAAATAAGGTAGATCCTTTAGAACAAAAAATTTCAAACTATTAAGATACACAATATCATAATCTATTGTTTCTCATACAGACGAGCACAAAATATAATTCATTTAAGAGAAAAAATACAATATAGTCATATATACCGCCAATATACCGATGTCTTTCTAAAACATTGTGATATTGAAACTAGTTCAAGCAACGGAAATGATAATCAAATTTTATTAAGAAAATGGATTTGGGTTATAACACAACTCAAAATGCAAATATGACAGAACAACAGCCTTTGTCAGGGTCGGACGAGAAGATTCGGGGCGGTGGTGGCGTTGGCGAAACAGCAAGGGGAAGGGGAAGGGTTGGTGGTTATACAGTAGATTGAGAAGGGGATCTAGTCGATAGCTTGAGGGCT
The DNA here is from genome assembly GCA_022702705.1 of Papilionanthe hookeriana x Papilionanthe teres. NCBI lineage: Eukaryota > Viridiplantae > Streptophyta > Magnoliopsida > Asparagales > Orchidaceae > Papilionanthe > Papilionanthe hookeriana x Papilionanthe teres. The sequence goes on along the minus strand of CM040423.1, from coordinate 43,935,341 downwards.
GGAGGAGAAAGACAGTAAGGAAAGTTGTTGGTAAGGGCCAGTTGAAAGCAGGGTGATGGCTGGATAGGTGGACACCAAGAATCGCTGCAGGCAAAGAGGCGACAAATGTTCGTTGGCAACTGTATGGGTTGGATAGCAAGCATTGTTGCATGTAAAGGGGGCGGCGGGCCAGCTTTAAGGAGTAGGGGTGGTCGGCGGCAAATGTAGGGCAAGGAAGAGTAGGCAGGAGAATAGAAGAGGATGCAACAATACCTTGGAGCAAGCTATAGCCGAAGCATCAACCATCATCAGATAAAACCCTAACAAGGGAGGAGACTCCAAGGAGAATCTGAAACAGCAATCAAAATAAAACATAACCCTAATTCTCTAAAACAACAAATAAAAAAGGACTCCAAACAAGTAGAAAACATAAAAAGAAAAGGGAAAGGGACTGGCGGTCGTCACTCAATTCAGCAGCGAGCTGAACCCGCAATCTCTGACTCGGTTTTGTCGATTCATCCGCGCCTAATATAGTCGGTCGGCGCCCTAGCCCCGTGTCAATCACTTGGGGTTAGTGGAGCTTCAACTTCATTGGTAGAAGCATCTCGATTCCTCGTTTGTAATCCTAGCATCACGTGGATATCACCGGCGACCGCACAGACCTTCCAAGGCACCTGAGAGTCTTCCCCAACTTACGAGCAAACATTCACAATGGTCCAATCTTCTGCTTAAATATATATTCCAGAGAATCTAATACTCTAGCAAATTCAATATTAGATGATGCTTGATTCACTTCATCAACCTATTTATTATATTTTTTTGCGAGGAATTTAAATTGGAAAGATTATGACAATTATTTTGAAATAAATATGGTAATAATTTGTCATCACCAATTAATGAGTTATTGAGATTCAAATGTTGAAATAATGAGTGATCAAGCAAGTTCTTGATCTAAGCACAAGCAAATAATATATGATTTATGTCAACCTAAGTGATTAATAATATGTAAATAATGTTTAACAACTGACAATTAACAAGTAAGCTTGGATGAACAATGGCAGAGATATAAATTTTCCCTAATGATGCACATAAATTAATTAGATAAATTTAAAGGGGCTATAAGTTTATTTTCTGGTATAAAATACTAAGTAGAAAAAAATTACTAATATATGCCTATTAGATTTAAAAACATTTTAAAAAATTAGAGTGCTACAAAATTAACCGTTAAGTGTTAGATGTGTAAATTCATAAGAATTGTGTGGTTTGCAAGTAAATTTCCTAAATATTTAATGTTCGTTTGTAAGGTGACTTATTTGGCCAAATAATTCTATTGTCCCCAGCATATATTATCTTAAAAAAAGAATTATAACAAATTAAAAAAAATGATTTTACGAGATGATTATTCATTTTGAATTTATGAGAAAAAATAACTTTTTATCTTTTTTTTATGAGAATTAAAAATTTTATAATCTAAGTTGTTATTTTTGATATTCAAGAAGAAAATTCACAAAAGATACAATCTAACACTCACAATCTAATGATAAACATCTTAAACTCTTCTTATTACCACCATAAGAAGGGATCTCATATCCCAAGTGTATTACATTTTATCTATGCCTTCTTTTTTTTAAAAGTGTGAACTTCAAAATATTTGACTAATTATAGCAAAACTATTTCTTATTGAATAGGTCTTCATTGATTTTTTTTTCTCATTTTTTCGTGTAGAAAATTATGGTTCATTTCTTTTTGTAGAATTTGTGTGTATACGAAATCTTAAACAACTCTTAAAATAAACTATCATCTCCTGAAATTTATAATTTCTCTATATAAATAGTAAAATTCAATATTAAAATGAGTGATTCAATCTCTTAGAGCAAGGCTCGCCTGAACTTTCTCATGCAAACTAATACTCTAATGCATAAACTATTGGCCAATAATTATGGAATGGATCTATGGGGTAAAATGAGTGATTCAATCTCCTAGAACATATTGCGGGATGGGGGAAAATAGTCTGACTAAAATTATAAGATGGAAAGTTGCAAATGGTGAGGACATTAATGTCTTAGCCTAGCAATTGATCTGGGACCACCCGTTAACTCTCTAGCTAACTTTCATTAATGATTCCTTGGATGAACATCTCATTGTCTACGCATTCTTCAACAATCGTGAATTGGATGGGGAGAAGCTTCAAGGGTTTTTTGGGAAGACTTATGCAATATTATCATTCGCAACCCCATGGAGAGGAACCAACCCAAGGATGTGCCAGAGATGTGCAAAAAGCTTGCTGGTAAAACCATTACAACCAAAGCATTCCAAGCTAAGTATGAGCTCAAAGACACACACAGGTGGCTTGTTGCGCTCAAATTACGGCCCAGGGAGAAATTCGTTTGGTGGTGGATGAGAAAGGATGCGATCTTAACTAATGGTTGGTTTGCTTCCTGTGGTTTGACCGAATCTCAACAATGCCTGTTGGGATGTGATGGAGTGGAAAACAAGGACCATATTTTGACTCACTACTTATTCTTATTGCAGTGTTTATAAGCTTAAAATGTGGGGCTTCTCAATGCCCAACTACCACAGTTTTGATGAGATTATTTCGCATTTCCATGGCATCAAGATGTGTAGCATCACATCAGCGTGGCTGTTTTGAAATGTTGTTAACCATTGTTGTAGCGTCAGAAATCCCAAAAAGCATGCCAAGAGGCAAAACCCTCCTATTACAATTGCTTCTAATTTGTTGGAGGTCCTCTCTGACTCCACTTTCTTCCAACACTGAAGCAATAGGGTGCTAACCAACCTTTGTGGCTATTACAACACTCTTCTTGGCGCCCTCCCATTCCGGGTTGGATTAAATTTAACATCGACGAGACCCTTCTTCCTTCCAACCTTGTGGCAACTGAGATCATTTTTCGTGACAAGTTGGGACAACTTTTAGTGGCTTTGAGCCGCAAGTGTCACCACCGGTACAAAACACATGTAGAGTTGGAGGAGGTTTTGTTTTTTGGGACCTTCTTGAAGATTGGATAACTGAAGGTAAGGGGCTCATTATCGAGGGAGATAACTACAACGCCATTAATTTCCTTAGAAGCACCTTGGACAAGAAGGCACGGCAACATAACATTCCCGATAATCCTAATATAGGTGACTTGCTTATACTCAAGCAAGTTTTGTTCCTTCATACCAATAGAGAAAACAATATAGTTACCCATACTTGTGCAAAGAAAGTCCTTGATCGTGATTTTGTCTTGTGTCATGTTTATGAGAAAGGTCCTCTTTTTTTGATCATACAGGTGGATATTGACCCTTTTGTAAATGCTGGAGGGGCATAGGTTTTCAAGTTTCTTTTTTGGGCATAGTGGGCCGTTTTTATTGTAACTTTCTTTCTGTTATTTTAATGCAGAATGCATACCTTTAAAAAAAATGGATTAAGAATTTGGAGAAACTATTCCCTTGTGTTGGAGCTCAATAGTTGACCTTATTATTTGCTATGGAAATGGTCGTCATCCAGTTCATAACATCTACCATATATTCTCCTACTTCTTATACATCTCTTAAGAACAGACAACATAATCCAAAATATCAAAACTATCCTAAAACCCATATAAACACTCTTAGCCATAATAAGACTTATCTGCACTTAGTTGTGATCTCCACCATCTCATAAGCTCTTAGACCTTTTGAAAGTGCACAAAATGCTTTATATCACATTTATATATCTTAAAATAACTCTTTATAGTTATCTCCTGTCATTTATCTTTCTTCAAACTCATTCTTGAAAAGGCAAAACTAAATTAACCCAAATAAGTTCAAATTGAGCGAGGCTTGATTCTTCCGCCACTACGTCCCTCTAAAAGTCTAAAATTTATACCATAAACTCTATATTAGATTTTTGCATTATAAAATAAATATCATATCCATCTTCAACCTTAATATGGTCATAAAGCCTTATCACAATCATTCTTCTAATAAGAAGGGGATCAAGTAGCCAGGAATTTGGTTCAAAAGCCATCAACTGAGGAATGAAGGACGCCACCTATCCTTATTAATAATTTACAAGTGACATTGGATGTTGTCCACAATGACCATTGATTTTTGTTCGCAACAATTGTTAGGTGATATCGCGCTAAGCTTTAAAATTCTATTCAAACGCCATATTTTTTTTATGTTGAAAAAGGGGTGCCGTGATGTAAGATTGACACCATCGAATATTTTATGTAATGATGTTATAATTAATAGAATCTTAATTTATTATTTTTAATATAAAAGAAAACAAATTGCCGAATAATACTCCCGATTGCAGGTAAGTCCACTGGAAACAAATTGATAGCACCTGTGTTGAATGTAAGACTGGTTCAAGTTACAAGAAATACAATACAGCAACAACAAGAAGTGAAATACAATTAAGTTACAAGAAATACAATAAAAAAGTTAAATACCAAGTGAAATAATAAGCATGAAATAACTCCAATTACATGCCTGCTAAGACAGTAAGGATAAAAAATAAATACAAGGGACATTTACATAAATACCACACAATCGTTAAGTAAAAGCATGTCTAACATCTAAACTTTCATATTTATACACATAACACCCAAACCTTTAACGTTACATAAAAAACACCCCTGTTTCCTTCTTTTTAAAAACAAAATACTCTTTTTTTCATGCATAAGTTTATGTTCATAAGTATTTGTCGGCCAACATTTTTTGCTCTTTGAAAGAATTTAAAAATCTGGTGATTTAGTTTAATATAACAAGGTATATGATTTTGAAAGTAGTTTTGAAAATAGTGTATTTTAAGTTTGAAAAATGAGAGCGCCTGGATCTCATTTGTCCAAGTAATTTGTATAATCGTGCTCGATGTCACAAATGATACACCTTCCGAAAGAGTAATGTATCTTGCGACAGTAGACCCAATCATACGAACTAAAGGACTCGTGACATCCGTTCGATCCGCGAACCTTTATGTGTGACCGACAGCTTCCCTACCTAATAGAAAGACTAGGTAGAGGTTTATTTTACTCGGTTCCAAGTTCCCTATGGAGGCAAGCCTCTATAGCTAATTACATCTTAAATGATCGGTGTCACTTCGAGAAAACTCTCGATAATGATCGGTGGTTCGTCTTCAAGAATTCAAGGCTTAGGCTTTCACTGTAGGACGTGGAAAAGCAAGTGGAGTGGCTCAAATGAGAACAGTTATTTCCAGGAGTCCAAAGGAAAGAAAGGGTAGGGGATGTCACAGATCTGAGGCGAACCCCAATGACTTCCCAACTATCCTACTGTGCGGCTGCGTTTTGGAGACGATGTTAATTAAATGTTTAATCCTGTCAATTTTATTATTTGGGACTTACACTTGCATAATACCCGATCATGCAAATAGCCCGCAGAGATAGGAGGTTTTACGTCGTATCGTACGACAACCTCGGAACCTAAAGCGAGTTAGGACTTACGCTGCGCAACATGGTTACACAGAAGCCTAAAGAGGAGAGTGGGGGTTTACGCCGCGCGGGGCGAACTACCTCGAAGTCCTATGTGTTGTTATTTAAACTAGGAAGAGTTTTGATTGTTGAAGATCCTCTTGCTTCTCGATCCAAGCTCCTCGTTGTGCCGCCACTGAGTCGGCTCCAAGCTTCTTGTTGAGTGGCGATCCTAAGGTCTAAGGTTCATACGGCTTTGTCGAGTGTGTCCCAATGTTTCGGTGTTTTGTTGTTGTTTTCAGTTTGCATGCAGAATAAAGTAAATTACTTAGCAAATAAAAGTGCTGGAAAGTAAAGTGCAGTAAAGTAGACAAATGAAATTGCAGTACTTAAAATGTAAATGTGTACCTGGGCATCTGCTACCGTCGTATGATTTGTATTGCAAGCATGATATCATTTGCAGGAAATCTAAATGATCTTACAGGCATATTAAGTAAAAGGAGAAAACCCAAAGACAAAAGAGAAAGAAACGACTCGTAGAATCACAAAGAAACTTATAATCACGTATGGAAGATCAAGATCGAGTATAAGACATCGGAAAGGTGGAGGCTCGGAATGGATCGTGTGCTTATCCGACCTCGAATAAGAGTTACCGACCCGACGATCTAAGGAGGAGTGATCTTAACCCAATCCAAGTGACTAACCATGACCTTTATATATTTTATAAGAAAAATTTTCGATTTTCATGCAAAAGTTGTTTAAGTTTTATGCGAGTTCTTTTAACAAAGAAAAGAAATTTTTGTTTTATTTATTTATTTATTTATTTATTTTTTAATATTTTGTAAAAATAATAGAGTCCATGTGCTACTCACTCTAATCGTGCTAGTGACTACTAACGACCCAAGATCGTCTGGGAAACGATCTCACCAAAAGTCGGCGAATAGCATCACCTGGTCCTTTCCTCTCCCTTATCAAGCGTCCTTGAGGTAGAGAGATACTATTCTAATCATCCCTCGAATCTCTCGTATCCCTCGTATAAGACACATAAGCATTATTATCATCGCCCTCGCCACCTGCACCTCGCACTCACACTCGGTCCGATGATCCATATGTGGCAAAACAAATGTCCCCAATCGCGGTGAGGATTTGAGCGTAATGTTCAAACTCAAATCCCGTGCATACGGGTTTCAATATCGTTAAGCTCATTTCAGTGAATTCCATTATTCGATTTAATTAGCGAAGGGTGAACCAAGCCTCGGTAGCATTCTTCCGGTCTAGTGTCTCGAATGGCCTGTGAATTAGGGTAAGGTGCCTAGCTCACTATGCATTCGAAGTTTAGGTAGACGCGCTCTCGCCTGCGTGTGCTCCTGCGGCTCTAGAGCTCATGTCGTGAATTAGGTAGGTGGCTCTCACCTGAGCGTGTGCTCCTAGCGTATGCGAGCTCTACGCTCGTGATTTAGGTGTGCGACTCTCACCTAAGCGTGTGCTCCTAAGGTATGTGAAGCCTATGCTCGTGATTTAGGTGTGCGGCTCTCACCTGGCGCGTGCTCCTGAGCGTCTGGCAGCTTCTATGCTCGCGACTTCGTGCTCTGGAGTGATTTAGGCGCTGTTCTACACTCACTTAAGTGTTTTCTAACTAAACCTCAAATATCCCCTAAGTGTTTCCCAATTAAATCGGAAATTCTCCGTGTTGTGACTTAACCGTTTTAAACAACAATAAAAAAAACGAAGAAAACAAAGAAGGCCGGCTCACTTCCAACACAAGCAAAAGCCAAAAGAGAGGAAAATGCAAGTGAACCGGGCCTAAATCACAATTTTAAGGCTTCCAACGACTCGGGCAGCAACTAACAAACTCCAAACAACGGTTATGAACTTCCGAACAGCACCCTTACTATTTTTTTTTTTAGATTTCCAACAACTATCCCAAACTTCCGAACAACACTTTAGCTCTTCCAAACAGCACTTTTCAACACCTATTCACTTCCTACAGCACCTAAATGATCCAAACAACACTTTAGCTCTTCCAAACACCACTTTTCAGCACCCACAACAGTTTCCAAACACTGGACAGCAACTTCTAAGGCTCAAACTGCTTCCTACAGCACCTAAATGATCCAAACAACACTTTAGCTCTTCCAAACACCACTTTTCAGCACCCACAACAGTTTCCAAACACTGGACAGCAACTTCTAAGGCTCAAACTGCTTCCTACAGCATTTCTAAACCTCCAACAGCACTCCCAAGGCTTCCACATATTCCAGACAGCGATTCTAAGCTTTTCCCAACTCTCCTACAGCTTCCAAATACTCCAAACAAGCATTTAAACAGACCCCGGACAGCCCTCACCAGCAATTATAAACCCCGAACAGCACTCAAACAGCACCTACATCAATTAACAGATCCCAAACAACAATTCTAAACCCCTAACAGTCACTTTAAAACCCTCCAAATAACAATTTTAAGCTTTTGATTGAGTCGTTCTAAATCAACCAACAGAAGCACTTCAAATTAGCTCAAAATCGACTAATAAAAACATCTCAAAACAGTGATTAATTTACTCAAAAAACAGCGATATTTAAGGACTCACAAACAGCACATTTAAAGCTCCAAAACAATATTTTTTTAAAAGCCCCAAAGAGTAATTTGCAACTCTACACAACATTTGAGGCCTCCAAATAGTACAGGAGGCATCTTCACAGCAATCTTAAAATGATAATTTAAAAATCCCCAAAACATTGCAAAAAAAAACAATGATTTATAGTGTCCCAAAACAGTGAAAGTATAGAGCCAATGCAGTCCCAAATCGCTTCAAAAAACAGTTGGAATATCGAGTAGTATCAACATAAAAGATAAAATAAAGTTTAGGTGTTAGGTACATAAACATGAGGCAATTGAGTGGTAAATATGTAAACGTTCCAACAAACAAACAACAAGCATCGCTCTATACTTTCTTTCTATCAACAGGAAACATAAAGAATTATGAGTTAAGACACTTCATCCACATGGGATCAACAGTAAAATTAGAAGCAAAAGAGCAGCATAATAACAATAATAATAAAATTAGCATTGCCTTTTGCGTGAACTGCAAGGGTTTTCTTTCACCTGGAATGCCGAGAGAGGAGTTTGTCGGCAAGGAAGCTGGCCGACGTCTGTTCGTGAGGGAGAGGTGGCTTCTGCGGCTTCGATCAAGCGAATGAGGAAGTCTGGAGGCGGGATTTTGTCGAGCGAGGAAGAGAGGAGGCGAGTGGGGGAGAGGAAACAGTGAGCGGTTTTAGGTGCGGTGGGAGGAGTAGATTTCGGTGCAGAGGAACGGGAGAGTCGCGAGCGGCAGAGGTGAGGCGTGCGGGTCGGTCGACGAAGAGAGGCGAGCGGGTCGAAGGTCCGCGGGATCGAGCGAGAGGAGGCGAGGGCCTCGGTTTTCGTCTTCGTCTTCTGGCCGAGGGAGGGAAGACGAGGTCGAGCGGTGGAGGTTTCCGGTTCGGGATCGAGCGAGGAAGTCGTGCGCGAGGAAGGAGAAGCGAGCTAGTGGCGAGCGGCTCGATGCGGGGGAGAAGGCAAGCGGTGTGGACTTTCCGTTCGCGGTGCAGAGAGGAGGCGAGGGTCGAATGGGGAGAGGAGCAGGGGCGAGTGGGAGGAGCCGAAAAGTATCTGTCGAGCAGCTACAGATCGGAAGAGGAGTCGTCGTTCGGCCGAAAGAAGAGTTGCAGGGCTTCGGAGGAGAGCAGGTCGAGCGAACCGAGCGGGTGACCTTCGGTCTCGTGCGCAGGGAAGAAGGCGAGAGGGGCTTCGATCGCGCGAGGAGCAGGCGAGGGAGGTGACTCGGTGCAGGGAGACGGGCGTGCATGAGGAAGACGGGGCGATCGATCGAGAGCTCGCGGGTGAGAGGAACGGGAGAGGAAGATGAAGGCCGAGAGTTCCAATCCCCCCTGGCGGAAAGGAGTCAGCGGGATTTGTATCCCATAAATCCTGAAATTGCCGTTAAGCGAAGCATCGGCGGGAATCGAATGGTTTCCAAACGAGTACCGACTTAATTAGAATATAATAATGACTATTAAATTTAATTAAGGAGAATTTAAGTGGTAATTTGAAATTTGAAATTTGAAATTTTAAATTACAAATTAAATCGTCAGCCAACCCGACCTAATCGGGCTATGTTTAGCCCGAATTGAATCGGGTGAAGCCTAAACTCACATCCTTTAATTAAATTTAATATGCATCGATTTTCGTGCTAACGGCTCGCGTGCGGAACCATAATAATATGGGTGTCTTTCCTAGCTAAATTCGACGTTCTGGACGCATCCGTGTGGTCCGTTTCGTCATCCGGGAACGTCCGGAAAAGTTCGACGACGGTCGAGCCAAGAAAGTGTCAAATTGCCGTGTGCGCGAATTCGAGTCACGAAGGGTTCACCTAAGGCTGTCTGCTCCTATGTGAACTCATTTTCGAGCCCTCTACATGTTAGTCCTTAGCCCTTGCAACAAAGAGTCGAGTGCTTGGGACTACTCATGCGAGGTCTTACAAAAATGGGCATGAAATGGTTCGAAGCTCTATGAGAGGTAGGCTCCATGACTAATCCGCTAGGATGGTCGATGAATGAATTCCTAAAGCTAGATCCTAGGTCTAACGTGAAGAAAGCTAAGACCTCACTAAAAATGAGGTCAACAAAAGGACCCTCAATAAAGCGTGATGTCGAACAAGCACACCGCGCGATTGGTGTTGACCGAAGCGATCAACCAAACCAAAAGAACCGTCCAAGCAACCATACTCGGAACAGACGAAACGTCGAACCGGGTTCGATAATCGAATTTGAGTCGAGGTTCCCACTGGGAAAGCCCAACTCAAAAGAAGCTTCAAGTGGAGAATTTATGAGTATCCGCTGAGGATTAGCAGGTGTGTTTTCAAATTGTGATTGTGAGTTTGACTTTTCAAGATTTGAATGTCAGTTTGGTTCGTTTTGATTTTAGTGGAGTCATGTCATGGAGGAAGGCACAAGGATGCATATCCGGCCTGAGGATCAATGTCAAAAATAATTGTTGTATTGGGAAGGAAGACACTGGGATTCACATCCAACCCAAGTGGGTGTCAAAGGAATGTCTGCTACAGTGGGGCGAAAAGCACGGGGTCTCACATCCGGCCCTAGCAGTAGCGAAGGTATTGGAAAAGATGTTGTGGAAATTTGTGAAGTATTTGTAGAAAAAATTTGTAGAAATCGAGTCGAGCAGAAAGCTACAGGTGCACATCCAACTCCGAGAACCGATCGAGAAATGTCCGCTACGCCTGGGAAGAAAGCACCGGACTCGTATCCAACCCAACGTGTAGCGAAAATGTCCATCACGATAGAAGGAATGCACTCGGGACTAACATCCAACCTACGCAGTGACGAAAAGATCGTGATGAGTAGGAAAGCACTGGACCGATATCCAACTCAAGAACCGAAGGTGTCCGCTACATTAGGGAGGAATGCGGCGAGACTAATATCCAACCCCTGAAGTAGCGAAAATGTCTCATCACGATAGGAAGGAATGCACCGGACTAACATCCAACCTATGCAGATGACGAAAAGATCGGGATGAGAAGGAAAGCACCTGGATCGATATCCAACTCGCGAACCGAAGGTGTTCGCTACATCGGGGAGGAATGCGCCGGGACTAATATCCAACCCTACAAGTAGCGAAAATGTTCATCACGTTAGAAGGAATGCACCGGACTAACATCCAACCTAAGAGCCGATCGAGGAGGAATGCTGCTGGACCGATATCCAACTCACGAAGTAGTGAAGATGTCTATCGCGATAGGAAGGAATGCACTGGGACTAACATCCAACCTAAGCGGTGACAAAAAGATCGGGATGAGTAGGAAAGCACTGGGACTGATATCCAACTAAAAAAAAAACAAGCGTGTCGCATACATTAGTGAGGAATGCGCCGTGACCGATATCCAACCCTGTAAGAGCGAAAATGTCCATCACATTAGGAAGGAATGCACCGGGACTAACATCCAACCTAAGCGGTGACAAAAAGATCGGGATGAGTAGGAAAGCACCGGACCGATATCCAACTCAAAAATCGAGGTGTCTCGCTACATTAGGGAGGAATGCGCCGGACCGATATCCAACCCTAGAAGTAGCGAAAATGTCTCATCACGTTAGGAAGGAATGCACTCGGACTAACATCCAACCTAAGAGCTGATTGAGGAGGAATGCGCTGGGACTGATATCCAACTCAAGAAGTAGTGAAGATGTCTATCGCGATAGGAAGGAATGCACTGGGACTAACATCCAACCTAAGCGGTGACAAAAAGATCGGGATGAGTAGGAAAGCACTGGGACTGATATCCAACTCAAAAAAAACTGAAGGTGTCTGCTACATTAGGGAGGAATGCGCTGGGACTGATATCCAACCCTAGAAGTAGCGAAAAATGTCTATCACATTAGAAGGAATGCACTGGGACTAACATCCAACCTAAGAGCTGATTGAGGAGGAATGCGCTGGGACTGATATCCAACTCAGAAGTAGTGAAGATGTCTCATCGCGATAGGAAGGAATGCACTCGGGACTAACATCCAACCTAAGCGGTGACAAAAGATCGGGATGAGTAGGAAAGCACTTGGGACCGATATCCAACTCAAAAAAATCGAAGTGTCACAGCATCAGGGAGGAATGCGCCGGGATCGATATCCAACCCTGAAGTAGCGAAAAATGTCTATCACATTAGGAAGCGAATGCACCGTGACTAACATCCAACCTAAGCGGTGACGAAATGATCGGCATGAGGGAATGCACCGGACCGACTTCCAACTCATGAGATCGATCAAGAGAAGATTTCTACTATTCCGGGAGGAATGCGCTGGGACTAATATCCAACCCTCGAAGTAGCGAAAATATCACATTAGGAAGGAATGCACCTGGACTAACATCCAACCTAAACAATGACAAAATGATCAGCATGAGGGAACGCACCGGATCGACTTCCGACTCATAGCCGATCGGAGAAGAAAATACTCATATTGTAAGAAGTTTATGGATAGAAAGTGAAAAATTGTGGAAGATAGGAATGTAAATGCAGAGATTTGCGAAGGTTTGTGAGTGCAGAGACTCAATGCTTCTATGGAAGAAGACTTTCGTGCCGAGGAGATGACACTAGCGATGGGTCGAGGAGGCTCAACCTAACCGAGTCGAAATCGGAACGTGGTTCCGGATTCGAAATGTTTTGATTTGATTTGTATTGTGTTTGATCTTGTGTCGTGGAATTCGAAGGAGTCGGAATCCCCGCACCGACCCCGGAATTTAAATTTGAAGGACTCGGAAGCCTTAACATCCATTGAAGGGGGTCTCATACCGATCCAAGAGAAAGATTTGAATTTATGAAATTGTGAGAAATTTGTGAAAATTTGATGAAACTTGTGGAATTAGGAGAGTTGTGTAAAAAAAAGTCAACATAAAGAAATCAGATTGAGAAGGAATGCCAAGGGACTCACATCCAACTCAATGGCTGATCGAAGAAATGTCTGTGTGAAAAGAGATGCAGTTCAATGAACCAAACCAAATCTCATGCATACTGGACAAAAAGGCATGAAGAGCGCGGTTCTATGTAGATAGAGCCGCCTAGCCTCTTCAGACGGAAAATGTAGACCCGCAGTTCTCGTGGAAGGAAACTTCTGGCTGAGAGAAGTGACGCTAGGGATAGGTCGAGGAAACTCAACATATCCAGGTCGGAATTTGAAGTTTGAAATTTTGATTTTGAATTTTGAAATTTTGATCGTTTTGGTTTGATGCTGAGTTTATTTCTTTTGTTTTGTTATGGTGGGATGTGATTTTCATTAAGCTTTTGCGAGTTTTCTTTTGTTGCATCGTTGTTAGGATTTGGACCCAGCTTACGACGAAGCATGACATTAATGCTCTTAGGAACAAGATCTGTCTTTAGAACACCATGATGCGCGAGACTTCTTGAGTACTATCCATTAATCGAAGACATGTGCAAAAATAACCCATTCTTTAAGCGTACTATCGAATCGTATTCTTTCAAGCACACATAAAGATGTGCTATTTCGAAGGACATCTTAGCTCGAAGGAGTGCACTTTGTAGCTCCGTGTGTAGTAGTCGTCGCTTCTTTATCACAGATTTTGTAAAGATGTTCACAGTGTTTGAGAAACCATTTTGATACTCTTCGTGGAGTAGAATCCTCTGGGCATTGAAAGATATGACTTCATGGTAGAATTTCCATTAATTTGCTAATAACATGAGCCTTTCTTTAGTCCTTTCTTTCTAGCTTAAGCAGATTCGAATTTAGGTTATGCGATTTAAATATTTTTCATCTCCCAAGGATATTTCGAGACAATTAATAATCGACCAAAAGACACAAGATCACTTAACTCTTTCCCGAAGTATAATATCCGAAGAATTTTCTTAAGAGACCTTTCAAGTTTTGCTTAATTCGTGGAGAATTCAAACACCAATTTTTGATTGCTCACCTCAAGCTTTCTTCCCGAGAGCCCTTTTTTTCTTTTTTTTTTTTTTTTTTTCGCTCCTCATTCTTTATTGAGAATTATTATATCTGGTGGAGCACATGTTAGATTTTGAATGTCTGAATTGAGACACTAATTTTTGATTTTATGCCCACCTCATGATTCTTCTTAGGAGATTTTCACACTAATTTTTTTTTTTTTTTTTCTCATTTTGTTTTCTGGGAATTACTATATCTGGTATAGCATAATTTAAAGATTTTGAATGTCTGAACTCCCCTGATTAACAATTCTCAAATATTTCTTAAGACAAATCCCGAGATATTATAACTCGTTCGAAGGTCGCGACCAAGTCACTTGCGTAGGATTAAAAGTCTCGTGATATCCTCAATCGATTACTCGTATTATAATCGCACTGACTTATTTTGAATTTCACTTAGGACCCCGTCCGAAATTTTTAAAGTGAAGGACCCAGTCATTAGGGTATTAATTTTATTTTCCCCTGAAATCATAATTTCATCACAATTCCAAAATTTTTTTATCTTTGATTACCCCTTTCTCAGTTGTCTTCCTGCTGAGCTTTGAACATTTTGTTAATCATGCTTTCCAAACATTGAACAGTTTTGCAGGAAAAAAACAACAAGTTCTTTATTAATTTTATTGCGGTGGGAGGAAGGGACGTACAAACATTGATACCATTAATATTCATTTCAAAAACAAAAGTAGTACAATAGTAATCAAGAGATGTTTCATCCTTTGTCACCGCATCGAATCAATCGAACACTAGGATCGACCGAAATTACATTGATGGAACCTTATTCGGTGTTCTTTCAAATATTCTTTCGGGATCGTTATGTTCCCATTCTTGAAATTTTTCTCAAGCCATTCTTCAAGACGAAGCAACCTCTACAGTATGACCAAGCAATCGTGGTATGGGCAATAATCGGTCGGTCCTTCTTGTCGACTTCTTCCGGCCTTCTCGCTTCGGTAGCACGAACTCAGTGCTTCGACTAAATTCCGAACATCTTTCCTATTGCCTCATTCTCGAAAGAGTATGTTCCGTTCACCCGCTCAGCCCATAGACGGACCCCGTCTTCCATTACCCCGGTACGACCGCCGCCGGAATGATCGTCGCCCGTATTGTCGTGGATGCTGATAGCTTTGTCGAGGCTTCTCGACTCGAATCCGTATCGATCGTTTTCCTTTATCGACCGTCGCCATCGTTGTTGTCCTCTTTTCAAATGTTTTTACGGCTTCGACTCGTCGCCTTTCTCTGGAATCCGAGTCGCTTAGCCTCCTCTGCGTAGCTTGCGGCTTTACCGAGTAGCTTTTCAAAGGTTTCGATTGTAAATCCTCGAGTAAGAAGCCTCATCGGACCATGAATGCTCTTTAGAAGTATTTCAACCGCATGTCGCTCCTGGAGTCGTGGTTCACATTTCATGCTTAAATTTCTCCATCGCAGAATATAGTCCGTCAATGTTTCGACCGACTTCGCCGCTCCACCACGAGATCACCGATGGTGATATGGTGTTTAGCTCCAGCTGAACCGCTTAACAAAGAGGTCTTCCACTCTCGCAAATGTTTTCACGAATCATCGGAAGTTCGGCGTACTACTCAAAAGCAATTCCCGAAAGATCGCTCACAACCGACGACACAACAATGCATCACTACCCCCGCGTTGCAAAGAACTTGCTCGGAAGTGTGCAACATGCCGTCTGGGGTTTCCCGTCCCATCAAATGCCTCGAACAGCCGGTGGTACGAAGCCCTTCGGGTATCGCACAACGATCAAATTCTTTCCGGTAAGGTCTACCCTTAAAAACCAATGCTCCTCTTTTAGACCGAGTTAAGGCTTCTCTCACTCGTCGCTCAACTATCCGCCCGATATCCTTTTCCGCATTGTGTTATGGGTCGACTCTTTGTTTTCATTTGTAATACGAATGATTTCCGGCCGGCCCGCCTCTAAAAGCGCCGCTCCGGTGACCGAGGTCCTGTTTTGTAGTTCGGTTATGACAACCCTCATTTCCTCCATTTCCTTTTCCATTTGCTCGATTTGTTCATCTCTTTGTCGAATGACACATCGCCACTCATCGCAAGTGTTCTCCTCACGGGTGATGGAGCATCACGCAGTCGATAATGAGGCTCCGGTCTCAACAACAAGGATTTCTCGCGAAATCTTCCATCACATAATCTGACGGATCGTAGGGTTCATCGCCTATATCTTTTCTTTGTTCTTCGACATAGCCGTGCAATGTCGGCTCGAAGCCTTTCTAACTTAGCCTCAATCGAGTTTCCTTTGATAACTTTAAGGTCAGCTGGATGTTTTTTATCAACATCATATTTTTCGTCGAGTACCGGAGTAGTCGTGTAGAAGTCATTCGAAACAATTGCTCAATCGAAATCATATCGATGGAACCTTTTTAGTGTTCTCTCAAATATTCTTTCTGGATAGTTATCCTCCCATTCTTAAAGTTCTTCTCAAGCCATTCTTTGAAGCCGATACTGCTTTTCTATAGATGACCGAGCGAGCCTGGTAGGGCAAGTAGTTGGGATGGTCTTTTCGTCAACTTCCTCCGCTTCTTCGCTCTCTTAATCCGAATTTAGGATTCTCGATTAAATCCACGAACATTTTTGCTCATGCCTTCTTCTTTAAAAGAATATACTTTGTTCAACCGGCTCAGCTATAGATGGACTCCGTCTTTCATCCATCCGGTCCGGCCTCCGCCGGAATGATTGTCGATCGTATTGCCGAGAAGGCTGGAAATCCCGCTCGACCGATCGTCTTCGTCAACTCCCGTCATCGTATCGATTGCTCTCGGAATGTCATCATCGACTTCGGACCATTATGGAGAGATGGTGGTGGTAACGTCGTGGCAACCTTATGTACTCCATCCTCTCCGTAGGTAGCAGCAACCGGTGAAACTTACTCCCCCGAGTAGAGGTGAGGCCTCACGTAATCCTCGCCTCATCCAGGTCGGAGGACGGTGTTAATAGTAGCCGCCCGCGGCTTTCACCTTCTCGACCTTCGAATCTTCCTCGTCGTGCCTCTTTTTATGTGTCTTAGCCGCCGCACGTACTTCGAATCGGACCCATCTCGAATACGGAAGACGGTGGGCAAAAGCATCGATCGACACTTCTTCATATAGGATCTCCTTCCCTTTGTTTAGCGGAGCAACTAGTGCAAGTAGTGGTGAATCCGGTGGTAGAAGGAAAAATGTCTCGGAGCGATCCCAACATTTATAATGGCAGACTTTACAAAGAATGGTAGGGTTCTTTTCCATCAACACCCTCTTCGAGCGTGGGAATTCCTTAGCAGATTTCAGTGTCGAATTCCACAACGAGCTCGACGGACTTATCTCGCTTCGCATTTCCTTACCGCGACGGCGACATCCCCAAACTCGGCTTCAATATCTTCAAATCCTCGTCCAAACTTTATGACCGCCAAGTCAGCAACTTCGCTTCGCTAATAACAAACTCCATTCCGTGGCGAAAGAAAGATCAACTTTGGTGAAGACATCGCTCCCGTCATTCAAGAATTTCCAAAAGTGCCGCTGATGTCCCATGTTTTTTTTTTTTTAATTTTATTTCACGATGGAGTACTCAAGTAAACATACTCGTCTTACGAACTCGGTAGTCCGTGAATTTATTCATGTGAATTTTATCTCAAATTTTTGTGTTTTGGTTGGAGCTTAAATGGAGGATTGTGAGAGAGAAATTTCAATTTAACTTGTTCATAACAAGTCAAACTCAAAGAGGAATGAAATGTAGGACCCGGTCCGAGATCGGAAGGAGTTTAACATCGCATCGAACTCGTTTCGATAAACCGCTCCTAACCTACCACACCTATCGTGGGTCCACCCCACTAAACCCTAAGGATTCTCGAACCACTCGTTTAATGGTGATTAAACGATGGCTCCGTAATCCAAAAAGAGCCGACTATACCGGCTCAAGGAAGAAATGAGCACAAGATGTCAACGTAAGAACAACGCTCCGCCCACGAGGACATGCGCACACCGCCGATGTATGAAGACAAAACCTCCCGATCAAAATGGAGAGAGGAACTAGTCCTCAACGGAGTCGCCGAATTTGCTCGGCCAACATTTTTTGCTCTTCAAAGAATTTAAAAATCTTAGTGATTTAGTTTAATATAACAAGCGTATATGATTTTGAAAGTAGTTGAAAATAAAGTATTTTAAGTTCAAAAATGAGAGCGCCCTGATCTCATTCGTCCAGCAATTCGTATAATCGTGCTCGATGTCACAAATGATACACCTTCTCGAAAGAGTAATGTATCTTGCGACGGTAGACCCAATCATACGAACTAAAGCGACTCGTGACATCCGTTCGATCTCGCGAACCTTTACGCGCGACCGACAGCTTCCCCTACCTAATAGTAAGCACTGTAGGAGGTTTATTTTACCCGTGTTCCAAGCTTCCCTATGTAGTGCAGCTCTCATAGCTAATTACATCTTAAATGACCTGCGGTCACTTCGAGAAAACTCTCGATAATGATCGGTGGTTCCGTCTTCAAGAATTCAGGGTTTAGGTTTTCACGCAGGACGTGAAAAGCAAGTGTGAGCGCTCAAATGGTAACGCTTATTTCCAGGAGTCCAAAGCGAAAGAAAGGTAGGGGATGTCACGGATCCGAGCGCGAACCCCAATGACTTCCCAACTATCCTACCGTGCGGCTGCGTTTTGAGACGACGTTAATTAAACGTTTAATCTCGTCAATTTTATTATTTGGGACTTACACTTGCATAATACCCAATTATGCATATAGCCCGCACAGATAGGAGGGTTTACGTCGTATCGTACGACAACCTCAGAACCTAAAGTGAGTTAGGACTTACGCTGCGCAACATGGTTACTACGTAAGCCTCAAAGAGGAGAGCTGGGGTTTACGCCGCGCGGCGAACTACCTCGAAGTCCTATGTGTTGTTATTTAAACTGGAAGAGTTTTCGTTGTCGAAGATCCTCTCGCTTCTCGATCCCAGCTCCTCGTTGTGCTGCCCACGGAGTCGCGCTCCAAGCTTCTTGTCATGAAGTAATCCTAAGGTCTAGGCTTCATACAGCTTTGTCAAGTGTGTCCCAATGTTTCGTGTTTCGTTGTTGTTTTCGCTTGCATACGAAATAAAGTAAATCACTGCAAATAAAAGTGCTTGGAAAGAAAGTGCAAAGAAAGTAGGACAAACGAAATCACAGATACTTAAAATGTAAATGTGTACCTGGGCATCTGCTACCGTCGTATGATTTGTATTGCAAGCATGATATCATTTGCAGGAAATCTAAATGATCTTACAGGCATATTAAGTAAAAGGAGAAAACCCAGCACAAAAGAGAAAGAAAACGACTCGTAGAAATCACAAGCAAAACTTATAATACGTATGCAAGATCAAGATCGAGTATAAGACATCGGAAAAGCGTGGAGGCTCGAGCTGGATCAGTATGCTATCCGACTCGAATAAGAGTTACCGACCCGACGATCTAAGGAGTGTAGTCCTTAACCCAATCCAAGCTGACTAACCATGACCTTTATATATTTTATAAGAAAAATTTTCGATTTTCATGCAAAAGTTCGTTTAAGTTTTATGCGTAGTTCTTTTAACAAGCAAAAGAAATTTTTGTTTTATTTATTTATTTATTTATTTATTTTTTAATATTTTGTAAAAATAATAGAGTCCACAGGCTAGTCACTCTAATCGTGCTAGGACTACTAACGACCTAAGATCGTCGGGGGAAACAATCTCACCAAAAGTCGGCGAATAGTATCATCGGTCATTTTCTCTCCCTTATCAAGGTCCTCGAGGTAAGAGATACTATTCTAATCATCCCTCGAATCTCTCGTATCCCTCGTATAAGCACACATAAGCGATTATTATCATCGCCCTCGCCACCTGGACCTCGGACTCACACCCGGTCCGATGATCCATATGCGGCAAAACAAATGTCCCCGATCGCGGTGAGGATTCGAGCGTAATGTTCAAACTCAAATCCCAGTGCATCGGGTTTCAATATCGGTTAAGTCATTTCGTGAATTCCATTATTCGATTTAATTAAGGAAGGGTGAACCAAGCCTCGTGCATTCTCTCGGTCTCAGTGTCTCGAATGGCTTGTGAATTAGGGTAAGGTGCCTGAGCTCACTATGCATTCGAAGTTTAGGTAGACGCGCTCTCGCCTAGGGTGTGCTCCTAGGCGTCTAAGAAGTCTCATGTTGTGAATTAGGTAGGTGGCTCTCACCTAGGCGCGTGCTCCTGGCGTATGTGGTTCTACGTCGTGATTTGGTGTGCGACTCCTCACCTGGGCGTGCTCCTACGGTATAGTGAAGCTCTATGCCGTGATTTAGGTGTGTGGCTCTCACCTAGGCGTGTGCTCCTGAGGTCTAGGAAGCTCTACGTCGCGACTTGTGCTTGGAGTGATTTAAGGTGTTCTACACTCACTTAAGTGTTTTCTAACTAAACCTCAAATATCCCCTAAGTGTTTCCCAATTAAATCGGAAATTCCCCGTGTTGTGACTTAACCGTTTTAAACAACAATAAAAAAAACGAAGAAAACAAAGAAGGTCGGCTCACTTCCAACACAAGCAAAAGCCAAAAGAGAGGAAAATGCAAGTGAACCGGGCCTAAATCACAATTTTAAGGCTTCCAACGACTCGGGCAGCAACTAACAAACTCCAAACAACGGTTATGAACTTCCGAACAAAGACCCTTACTATTTTTTTTTTTAGATTTCCAACAACTATCCCAAACTTCCGAACAACACTTTAGCTCTTCCAAACAAGCACTTTTCAACACCTATTCACTTCCTACAAGCACCTAAATGATCCAAACAACACTTTAGCTCTTCCAAACACCACTTTTCAAGACCCACAACAGCTTTCCAAACACTTGACAAGCAACTTCTAAGGCTCAAACTGCTTCCTACAAGACCTAAATGATCCAAACAACACTTTAGCTCTTCCAAACACCACTTTTCAAGCACCCACAACAGCTTTCCAAACACTGGACAAGCAACTTCTAAGGCTCAAACTGCTTCCTACAAGCATTTCTAAACCTCCAACAAGACTCCCAAGGCTTCCACATATTCCGGACAGCGATTCTAAGCTTTTCCCAACTCTCCTACAGCCTTCCAAATACTCCAAACAAGCATTTAAACAGCCCTGACAGCCCTCACAGCAATTATAAACCCCGAACAGCACTCAAACAAGCACCTACATCAATTAACGGATCCCAAACAACAATTCTAAACCCCTAACAATCACTTTAAAACCCTCCAAATAACAATTTTAAGCTTTTGATTGAGTCGTTCTAAATCAACCAACGTAAGCACTTCAAATTAGCTCAAAATCGACTAATAAAAACATCTCAAAACAGTGATTAATTTACTCAAAAAACAGCGATATTTAAGGACTCACAAACAGCACATTTAAAGCTCCAAAACAATATTTTTTTAAAAGCCCCAAAGAGTAATTTGCAACTCTACACAACATTTGAGGCCTCCAAATAGTACAGGAGGCATCTTCACAGCAATCTTAAAATGATAATTTAAAAATCCCCAAAACATTGCAAAAAAAAACAATGATTTATAGTGTCCCAAAACAGTGAAAGTATAGAGCCAATGCAGTCCCAAATCGCTTCAAAAAACAGTTGGAATATCGAGTAGTATCAACATAAAAGATAAAATAAAGTTTAGGTGTTAGGTACATAAACATGAGGCAATTGAGTGGTAAATATGTAAACGTTCCAACAAACAAACAACAAGACTCGCTCTATACTTTCTTTCTATCAACAAGGAAACATAAAGAATTATGAGTTAAGACACTTCATCCACATGGGATCAACAAGTAAAATTAGAAGCAAAAGAGCAGCATAATAACAATAATAATAAAATTAAGCATTGCCTTTTGCGTGAACCGCAAGGGTTTTCTTTCACCCGGAATGCCGAGAGAGGAGTTTGTCGGCAAGGAAGCCGGCCGACGTCCGTTCGTGAGGGAGAGGTGGCTTCGCGGCTTCGATCAAGCGAATGAGGAAGTCTGGAGGCGGGATTTTGTCGAGCGAGGAAGAGAGGAGGCGAGTGGGGGAGAGGAAACAGTGAGCGGTTTTAGGTGCGGTGGGAGGAGTAGATTTCGGTGCAGAGGAACGGGAGAGTCGCGAGCGGCAGAGGTGAGGCGTGCGGGTCGGTCGACGAAGAGAGGCGAGCAGGTCGAAGGTCTGCGGGATCGAGCAGAGGAGGCGAGGGCCTCGGTTTTCGTCTTCGTCTTCGGTCGAGGGAGGGAAGACGAGGTCGAGCGGTGGAGGTTTCCGGTTCGGGATCGAGCGAGGAAGTCGTGCGCAGGGAAGGAGAAGCAGGCTAGGGCGAGCGGCTCAGTGCAGGGGAGAAGGCAAGCAGGTGGACTTTCTGTCTGCGGTGCAGAGAGGAGGCGAGGGTCGAATGGGGAGAGGAGCAGGGGCGAGTGGGAGGAGCCGAAAAGCATCCGTCGAGCGGCTACGGATCGGAAGAGGAGTCGTCGTTCGGCCGAAAGAAGAGTTGCGGTGGCTTCGGAGGAGAGCGGGTCGAGCGAACCGAGCGGGTGACCTTCGGTCTCGTGCGCGAGGAAGAAGGCGAGAGGGGCTTCGATCGCGCGAGGAGCGAAGCGAGGGAGGTGACTCGGTGCAGGGAGACGGGCGTGCGTGAGGAAGACGGGGCGATCGATCGAGAGCTCGCGGGTGAGAGGAACGGGAGAGGAAGATGAAGGCCGAGAGTTCCAATCCCCCCTGGCGGAAAGGAGTCAGCGGGATTTGTATCCCATAAATCCTGAAATTGCCGTTAAGCGAAGCATTGGCGGGGAATTGAATGGTTTCCAAACGAGCAGCCGACTTAATTAGAATATAATAATGACTATTAAATTTAATTAAGGAGAATTTAAGTGGGGTAATTTGAAATTTGAAATTTGAAATTTTAAATTACAAATTAAATTGTCAGCCCAACCCGACCTAATTGGGCTATGTTTAGCCCGAATTGAATCGGGTGAAGCCTAAACTCACATCCTTTAATTAAATTTAATATGCATCGATTTTCGTGCTAACGGCTCGCGTGCGGAACCATAATAATATGGGTGTCTTTCCTAGCTAAATTCGACGTTCTGGACGCATCCGTGTGGTCCGTTTCGTCATCCGGGATCGTCCGGAAAAGTTCGACGACGGTCGAGCCAAGAAAGTGTCAAATTGCCGTGTGCGCGAATTCGAGTCACGAAGCGGTTCACCTAAGCGTCGTCTCGCTCCTATGTGAACTCATTTTCGAGCCCTCTACATGTTAGTCCTCAACTTTCGCAACAAAGAGTCGAGTGCTTGGGACTACTCATGCGATGGTCTTACAAAAATGGGTATAGAAATGGTTCGAGCTCTATGGGAGGTGGCTCCATGACTAATCCGCTAGGATGGTCGGTAAGGAATTCCTAAAGCTAGATCCTAGGGTCTAACGTGAAGAAAGCTAAGACCTCACTAAAAATGAGGTCAACAGTATTATAACTGTAAATTTGAAAGTTCAGGTGTTTCATACGTAAATACACAAGAATTAAGTGGTATGTACGTAAATTTCCTAAAATTCTATTTTTACTTAATTTTTTCTACAGCACAGTGCCATAGATAAATTGATAATGGCAGTGGCCTTAAAAACTATAGAAAGTTTCATTTGAAAGAAGAAATGAAGCAAGTCTCAAAAAAGCTTATAGAGGGAATAGATGTGGAATGGAGTTGTAATCAAGCCGAGCACAAATTGTGTTCAATTCATTAGTCAGGCTAAAAAGTTTTTGTGTTGTTGCTTTTGTTTTGTTTTTCTTTTCTTTTGTTATTTTTTATGGTCGTTAACTTGATGAATCAAACAAGAATCAGTTGAGTAAAAATCTGTTAAAAGTTTCAGTACCAAATTAGATAATATTATAGTAAAACAAATATGTGCCTTTAGAAGGCAAAGAAGATCAAATTGAAATAATGCCCTGGAGCTTACATATACCTTCATCCCATCGCCACGCCATGAACGACAATTTATGATGATGAACAAAAGGACTTTTCCCACAGACCACTCCCATCCATTTGCTGCAGGCCCGTGCGACTGTTAAGGAAATCCAGAACCTTACAATCAAAATAATTGAAAAAATTAACAAATGAAACAATGCAAAACTTCATATGAAACAGTAAATTTTTTTTTTTTAAGATTCAAGAACTTTATATAGAAAAATATAACATACTGTTTCAAGCACATCGAATTTTGGGTGATTTTTGAACGTTTGAACACCTCCTATCTGTGCATTATAGCATACACAACATGTGTTAGAAGCAATTGATGAAAACAAGTATTTAAGCACCTTACAGAAACCACAAAAGGCAAATACTTGTTGTCGAAGAACATAACTCTGGATTCTATGGCAAAGCATACGTGAGAATGGCATCAAAATTTCCAGCACAATTCTTAAAATTTCGGCGTAAATATAAAGATCTCTTGACTGTAATTAATTTTAAATTCCAGTCAATAAGGAATAATAAGATTTAAAACGTACAGACAGAAAAGGATTGTTGTATGGATCAAAATTTTTTTACAGAATATGGAAAAATTATCATATCCTCAGCTATCATTCCTCCTCCGGATCGGCCAATAAAAACATTGAAACATTTATCATTCGTCATGTCAGCTAATTTTGTGTACCTTGAATATTATAATAAATCAAAGCCTCCGAGACAATTTCACTGCAGCATTGCATCAACAAATCACAAAATCTATATGAAATCATATTGGAAAATGTAAAATTTTCCAGCAAAGACATAAGAAATAGAGAAATGACAAAAAGCACATACTTTCGTGCGAACATGTCAAAAAGGCTAATGAGCCTCCGGGATGCATGTGACAATAATCTAAGCGCATGAGGTGCAATATTGGCCAATATGGCCGGACAATTTGTACGAAGATAGGCATCCTGACAAGCACTTGAGAATTTAAAACCATAAATATAAAAAATTTTCCTTTTCAATTAAACAATACAAAATTTTGAAAAATAAATTCAAATTGAATAGAAGACATTAAATTTTAATAGAACTTCTTGTAAGTTGCCACTGTGGGCATTGATGCTACTTTAGTTGGAATCATTTGAATCATTTTTTTTTTAAATATTAATTCAATAGTAAAATGCCTATGGTGATGATTCATTTATG
The DNA here is from genome assembly GCA_022702705.1 of Papilionanthe hookeriana x Papilionanthe teres. Lineage (NCBI taxonomy): Eukaryota > Viridiplantae > Streptophyta > Magnoliopsida > Asparagales > Orchidaceae > Papilionanthe > Papilionanthe hookeriana x Papilionanthe teres. The sequence continues at coordinate 43,910,310 of CM040423.1, read as the reverse complement.
GAACAAATTGTGTTCTCTAATGTTTGTGTGGTATAGTTCTGCTTCTTGTGCCAATTAGGGTCAGCACTGTTCATTGCCTACGATTCCCAGTTCAGAAATTGATTGAAATCAGAAAACTAAAATTTGCACCAAATGCAATGGAAAACGGGAATAACAACAACAAATGATTGTAAATAAGAAGCTGAGAAGCTATAAATGGTTGATCGAGAGAATTAAGATTATAATGAGATTACCTTATATTTGTCTGCACTAAATCCTAACAAATTAAGTGTTTAGGTGCTATTTTAAAAAATGATAATTACAAAATATGAAAAACCCCACAAGTGTTTAGATTCATAAATTTTAAATATTTGAACATATAATAAATAAAAGTTATGTTACCAGCCTACAGTCATATCCACCAATCATTTGGATCATTGAACTTTACCGCCTAAACTTTACCTTCATCGTACAAGGAATTCATATATATGACATTAAATTGAGTTTTTGCATTTACAAACAAAGTAAAGAAAATTGCAAACCGGAAAATCTCTCCTTTAATCATCCAAAATATTATTAAAACATAAAACGATCACAAGAAAAAAATGAAAATACGGTTAACATGTATTGTCAGTACAGTAACTTTTTGCTATAAATCATACACACTCAGTTACATGCTACGAGAGCTGCATCAATATGAACTATCTTATACTATGATAAGTGCCTATGGATACAAAGTAGAAGACTATCAAAATTTTCACAACATGCTCCAGTATAAATTACATCACAAAACCATTGTCACAACTTACATGTTAACAATTTAAATAAACATAGAAATAAGCTCCAGGAATAAAGCAGTACTACTTTTGTTCATAATGGCATTCTAAAAGCCTCATTGATAAAACAAACAGTAATTATAGAGAAGAAAATACCAAGAAAATGTGTTTCTAGTTCCAACAAATTCGAGTTTAGAAGTTTTAAGTGCGGGTTGTTTCATAAAAAGAGAAAAATTGATGTATAATATAATTCATAAAAAAATTATTGCAAAATTAATGAGTAAATGAGCAAATAACAAAAAGAGTGGCAAAAACTACCCTTAGCTTGGAGAGATTATGCTTAACAGTTCTAATGAGAACTAAAACCATCAAAGATCCAAGAGATATATGATGCACTAAGCATTCCTCATACCATGCCACACTAGGAAGTATCTAAAAGTACAGATAAATTTAATAGAAGTATAAGTGGAAGGGTGAGCATTGAAAATCAACTAAGTAATACCAGTTTATGAATGCTGGCATTGAAGGATGAGTCCTGGCTTAGAATGAGAAGAACAATTAATAGCATATAGATCTGATTGTGCGTCCTCTTTGAAGCATTATAAAGTGTTTCCAAAATGGGCAGATAGCTGTCAATAAATCACCAACTACTAAGATCAACGCTCTTTAATACTTTCAACAGCTTGATTTTTCAAACAAAGCCATCCTTTAAACCCAAAGATTCATATAACTAAGAGGAATAAGTAAATGTTGACAAAATTCAGATCCAGCTAAATTGCCTTCCAAAGCAGAAATGCTAATACAACAAAACTTAAACAGCCTTTTATTTGTTAAAGTATTAACATGCATTTAATTTTTTGCGGTGCAAGAGATAATTTAACAAAATCTTATCAAGGGATATTAGGTTCACCAAAATATATAATGAACATATGTTCTATAATGAACAAGAATGAGCAAAATATTTAGAGTGATAACGGTTATTGGGTACCTTGGGCCTTCACCACTTGAACTGACTGGATATTGAATGTGTAGTAAGGAAGTAAAACTATATTTGCTGCAATAAGGATTGAAAGAAATTATGAGACTAGACCACCGAACAAGAATAACATCAGTAGCATAATACTCACAATAACAACAACGACAACAACAAGCCTTTATCCCACTAATGTGGGGTTGGCTACATGAATCCTTTTTCTCCATTGCGTCCTATTGAATGTCATATTTTCAATTAATTCTAATAAATTAAGATCATTTTTATACAATAAGCCCTAGTCTTTCTAGGTCTACCTCTGCCTTTCTTAACATAAGTTGAATCTAAAATATTTATTCTCCTAACCGGATCATTGGATGGTTGACGTTTAATGTGACCAAACCATCTAAGACGACTCTATCTAATTTTGTCCGCCAATGGAGCTACACCAACCCTATCACGGATATATTCATTTCGCATTTTGTCTCTAAGTGTAAAGCCACTCATCCACATAAGCATTCTCATCTTGGAAACACTGAATTTAGTTTTATGCTTCTCTTTTAAGGCCAACATTCTATGCCATAGAGCATTGCAGGTCTCACCACCATCTAAAAAAATTTCCTTTCAGCCTAAGCGGTATTTTTTAATCACACAATAGGCCCTAAGCATTCCTCCACCTCAACTAACCAACTTGAATTCTACTAATAACATCCCCATCTATATCAACATCACTTTGAACAATGGACTTGAAATATCTAAAAGCGTTCATAGCTTTAAATAGCATAATACTCAACTAGTGAGAAAATCAGCATTTATTCCATCCGCATAAGGTCCTTAATATCGAACAATCTAACTAGTTATAACAAGTAATTCATTGAATTCTCTCAGATTCCGTAGACTTTCTACTCAACTAGATTGCATCTTAAAAAGAGTTCATCATAATGAACAGTAAATACATTTCCTTAATTCTTCTTTAACCTAAAAATGCATGAACTAAGAATAAAAACAATTTTGGATTATCAAAAAAAGAAAATTTACATGTTGAATTGTATGCATTTGTTCGAAGGAATTCAAATTCATAACATCTTTTAAGTTTAATTGCACAATCCTACATTCCTTGCTTCAAATAATATAATCATAATGTCCATGTCGTATGCCACCCCACAACTCTTTCTGGTCTCCCTCCCTCAAGTTGATGTGTGTGCCACTGTATGTGTGTTGTTTAAGTTTGGTTAAAATCAATAAATTTAAAACTAAGCAATTGCTGGAGATTGCTAAGTACATTTGATTAGAGAGGGTAATCATAAGAAATGCTGACCATGAAACTTTTCTAAGGTGGCTAGGTGCTAAGTGTCAAACGGATGTAGAAATCATCATCATCAATTGATTATAGCAACAAAAAGTTTTTAATCCCACTCCGTGGGGTCTGCTACATGAATCTTTTTTCTCCATTGCGTCCTATTAAGTGTCATATTTTCATTAAATTCTAATAGATTAGTATCATCTTTTATACAATATGCCTAAATATTTTTAGGTCTGCCTCTACCTTTCTTAACATAAACCGAATCTAAAACATCTACTCTCCTAGTCAGATCATTACATGGTCGACCTTTAATGCGACTAAACTATTTAAGATGACTCTCTCTAGTCTTGTCTGCCACTTGAGCTGCACTAATCCTATCACAGATATATTCATTTCCCATTTCATGGAATGATTTTTCGATAAAAAATTTATGCTAGATGTCGACTACCTAAAGCAATCCTACACTTTTCGCAACTAGGACTTGAGACTCGACTATGGCAGTGTTCATCATTAATTGACTAATCCAAAAAATTTTGTTTCACCTTTATGAATCATTAATATGCCTTTATTCCTATTAAGTCTTAAATAGGAAGCCAATCCTAATCCACGATATTTTGTTCCACATAACTGCTATCTATGCTTTTATTTGATCTCACTTTACCTTCGTAATCACGCTATCTTAATTTTAGCTTCCCACAAGTATCCACCCAAGCAATTTATTTTGCATAACTTCTATCCATATTTCCTTAGATGTACACATTTACCTTCCTACTCATTCAATATTAATTTTAACTACCCATAAGTATCCACTCATATATTATACGTACAATTTTACCCTTTGTTATTCATGTTTAATTTAAATGGTATCTATGAATGTTAATGAATAACTTAAGCGAAGTTTCCCATGCAACTTTTATAAAGAGGGAAGGTGAAAGGAGTGCAGAAAAAAAAATAGAAGAAAATTATTAAAACCTTCATTGATCCTATATGAAGCCTTCTAGCTGGAACATTTTAAACAAGCTAAAAGGATATACAAGAAACTTAAAATTTGAGGAATAATGTGTAGCATTTTAAATTATTAGATATGATTCTACTTTAGTCCAAATTGAGAGACAAAAATATGAATTACACTTAATATTACCATAAATCTCACTGTGTCATCCTAAGGTCAATTTTGGTAAAGTTGACCATCTATAATGTTGCACAGTAGACTAAACACAAATATCAAAAAAACCATCATATACTAAAATTCACGGATAACAGAAGTATTCCATAGCTCACTAATATCAAGTTTACAACATAATCCTGTTATAGGTCATTTACTCTCAAAACCTACTAGTTATCTCAATATATTGTTGTAAAAGCTAACCTACAACTCCACTACGCAATAGATAACTTTGTGCCATATCACAAAAGATAAACTTCATCCATCTGGTTGAATTCTGATCCATCCAAATATTACTTATCTAATAGTTGCATGATTCAAAATTTTACACTCTTGGTATATCTTACAAGAATATCATCCTCTTTTGAGTGCTCTAATATGGATGAGCTCAATGTTGGAGCTTATGATGAAACAAGGGCTACACTAAATAGTGTCTCAACACAGGAGTTGTATTTCATTATATACGTAAGTGATCACATAATCTCCCCCAAATAATTAGTTGTAGTCCTCGTGAGTAGCATTACATAATAGCCAAAATTCATTTATAAAAATAATAGGATATTAATATTGGCTCCCATCATGTAGCAATTTGTTCTAATGATATTTCAAAATATAGCCTCCGAGACAGCAATTTGGCATGTATGGAACATAGTTAAAATTTTTTGATTGGTGTATCGTTCAAACATCATTTATCATATTGTTAATGCTCTTTGATCAAAATATATTTGCTTAAGCCTCACAAGCAGAGTGTTTTTGTTTTCTTAACATGGCTTCAAAAAGTGGTTACCTATTTGGGAGCACTCAAGCATGGACATGCTCAGCTTTTACGTTCCTTAGAAAACTCAAGCAGTAAGACTACAGATTACCTTAAATGCCTAAGAGTTTTACTTCATTATACTTGAAAGAATCTTACAACAAAAGACTAGCAGATGTGATGTAGATCAACATGTACAAGTAAATCTATTAAGAAATGACATTAATCATAACAACGGTGGACCAAATGGGACTTCAATTGCGTAGATTAAAAGTTCCAAAAGGCTGTTCCAACTTTCTTCAACGATTTATGGCACAAGCCCTTTCAACTTCAGGTAAGTTCTATTCTAGAGTTATGCAATGTGACTAAACCTGATTTTTCTTAAGAGAAAATAGTGCTTGAAGTAAGCTTCGAGCATTGACATGTAGACAAATGCAAGTTGGAAAACATAAAACTGTAGAATACCGTTTTATTGCTAACAGCATTAAAAAATTAGTATAATTAGTTGCTTGATTATACTCATAAAAATCAGCCAAGCCTAAAACGCAATGACTAGTCCCATTTCCAATGTACTTAAGAGATGAATAGTTCAAATATAGGTCCAACCATTTGTCGGCCAACATTTTTTTTTTTTTACTTTAAAAGAATATAAGTTTCAGTGATTTAGTTTAATATAAAAATGTATATGATTTTGAAAATAGTTTTGAAAATAGTTTATTTTAATTTTGAAAAATGAGACCTCATGGATCTCATTTGTCCAGTAATTTGCATAATCGTGTTCGATGTCACAAATGATACACGTTCTCGAAAGAGTAACGTATCTTGCGACGGTAGACCCAATCATACGAACTAAAGCGACTCGTGACATCCGTTCGATCCGCGAACCTTTACGTACGACCGACAAGTTCCCCTACCTAATAGAAAGACTGGGTAGGGTTTATTTTACCCGAGTTCCAAGCTCCCTATAGAGGCAAGCCCTCATAGTTAATTACATCCCAAATGACGGTGTCACTTGGAAAAACTCTCGATAATGATCGGTGGTTACGTCTTCGCAATCGAGGTTTAGGTTTTCACATGTAGGACGTGGAAAAGCGAGTGAGAGTAACTCAAATGGAACAATTATTTCCAGGAGTCCAAAGAAAAGAAAAGGTAGGAGATGTCACAGATCTGAGGCGAGCCCCAGTGACTTCCCAACTATCCTATAGTGCGGCTGCGTTTTGGAGAGGATGTTATTTAATTGTTTAGTCCTGCCAATTTTATTATTTGGGACTTACACTTGCATAATACCCGATTATGCAAATAGCCCGCAGAGATAGGAGGGTTTACGTCGTACCGTACGACAACCTCGGAACCTAAAGCGAGTTAGGACTTACGCCGCGCAACACGGTTGCACGAAGTCTAAAGAGGAGAGTGAGGGTTCACGCCCGCACGTGGACAGCTACCTCGAAGTCCTATATGTTGTTATTTAAACTAGGAAGAGTTTCTTGTTGAAGATCCTCTTGCTTCTCGATCCAAGCTCCTCGTTGTGTCGCCTACGGAGTCACTCCAAGCTTCTTTGTTGAAGTAAGCATCCCAAGGTCTCAAGGTTCGAATGGTTTTGCAAATGTGTTTCGATGTTTCAGGTTTTGTTGTTGTTTTCGGTTTGCATGCAGAGTAAAGTAAATCATTGGCAAATAAAAGTCTTGGAAAGTAAAGTGCGAAGAAAGATATAGTGCAATAAAGTAGATTGCAATAAAGTAATTCATGAGGAAAAGCCGTAAAACGTACTCAGGCATCTGCTATCGTTAGTATGATTTGTATTACGAGCGTGGTATCATTTGCAGGAATCTAAATGATCTTACGAGCAAATTAAGTAAAAAAAGAAAACCCAAGACAAAGAGAAAGAAAACGACTCGTAGAAATCACAAGCAAAACTTATAGATCACTTATGGAAAACCGAACTAGGTGTGAGACGTCGACAAGCGGCGGGGCTCGGAGCTGGATCGTGTGCTATCCGACCTTGGATAAGAGTTACCGACCCGACGATCTAAGGAGGTATTCTAACCCAATCCAAGCTGACTAACCGCGGACCTTTATATATTTTATAAGAATTCTTTAATTTTCATGCAAAAGTTGTTGCTTAAGATTTTATGCGAGTTCTTTTAACAAGCGAAAGAGATTTTAATTTTTGTTTTTGTAACTATTTTTGTAAAATGATAGAGTCCACAGGTTAGTCACTTTAATCGTGCTAGGACTATTGACGACCTAAGATCACCGGAGGAAACAATCTAACCAAGAGTTGGCGAATAGTATCATCGGTCTTTTCCTCTCCCCTATGGAGGGTCCTCGAGGTAGGAGATACTATTCTAATTATCCCTCGTATCCCTCGTATCCCTCGTGTAAGCACACATAAAGCATTATTATCATCGCCCTCGCCACCTGGACCTCGCACTTATACTGCACCGATGATCCATATGTGGCTAAACAAATGTCCCCGATCGCGGGAGGATCCGAGTGTATTGTTCAAGCTCAAATCCCGGTGCATCGGGTTTCATTATTGGTTAAGTCATTTTAGGGAATTCCACATTCGATTTAATTAAGGAAGGGTGAACCAAGCCTCGGTGCATTCTCCGGTCCAGTGTCTCGATCGACCAGCGAATTAGGGTCGAGTGCCTGGTTTCATCGTGCATTTGAGGTTAGGTGGATGCGGCTCTCACTCTGTGTGTGCTTCTAGGTGCCAGGAAGCTCTATGCCGAGGATTAGGTGGATGGCTCTCACTTAGGGTGTGCTCCTATCTCTGCGAAGCCTATGTTGTGGGTTAGGTGGGTGACTCTCACCTGGGTGTGCTCCTAAGGTTCAGGAGGCTCTGTCGCTGGATTAGGTGGGTGAACTAGAGGGGCCTCACCTATGGTGTGTACTTGAGAGGGCTTCACCTAGCGTCTAAGGAGCTCACACTCTAACTTATACTTGAAGTGATTAAGAGTGTTTTACCCTTCCTCAAGCTAAATCAGAAATCACCTTTTTGTGACTTAACCGTTTAACAAGGAAAATGAAACAAAAGAAAGGGAAAGGTCGGAACACTTTCAAAAATAGCAAAACCAAAGGGGAAAAACAGCAAGTGTGCCGGCCTAAAAAAAAAACGTCGTAATGGTAATCAGATGAAACCCATAACAGTAAATAAGATTCTCCAAATCCGGCCCCAAAATAATAAATATAATCATTAAACTCAACCCCAAAACAGTAGGCAACACTCTCAAAATCAGCCCCGAAACAGTGCCAAAAATGACCCGAAAACAGTGTTTAAAGGGTTCAAAATCTGCATGTAAATCTTTTCGAAAAGGCAATGAATAACCGAGAACAAATACATTTAAACCCCCAAATAAGTATAAATCCGAGCAAACAAATCTGCATGTAAATCCCTTCAAAAAACAACCACACTTGAAGCAAAAGAAGATTCACATACATACCACTCAATTCTTATGTAACTACACATCTCGCACATTAAGTTTGATATTTACACTTATAACATTTCAAGCATTTAAAATCAATGTATGCAAAGTTATGTTTCTTTTTTTTTTTTTTTTTTTTTTTTTTTTTTTCGAGAAGTTGGTGATAGTAGTATTTTTGTGTAACATCAAAGGTTTAAGTGTTATGTGTGTAAATATGAAAGTTTAAGTGCTAAATATGTGAATACATGAAAATTGTGTGGTACATATGTAAATCTTTCTAAAAAAAAGCAAGCACTCTCATCCACTTGACAATTTCCAAGATGCTAAAAGCAACAGAAGTAAATAAATCAACTTCATCTTAACCAAGTGATGTATGAAATGTCATTCTTGTCAATTTCAAACTTAAAATGTATTAAAAAAAAAGGAAGCCAAGCATGTAAATAGGCATGTAGTGAAAGAACATAAAAAAATCAGATGAGAAATAGCATGAAGATCATCACATAATCAAATGTTAGCAGATAGTAAGTATAAGAGAAATGATTCACAATTAAATAACTTAAGCAGCAAAATACCAATCAATTATATTTGGCGATCTCAAGGCACACCTAAGTAAATTGTTCACAGCATGTGAGCTTTGCAGGCGAACAATGAAGCAATATAGATTATCATTTGTAGCAGACTGAAGCAAAGAACATGAGTGGCATGACAAGCATTATTTTAAATTGAGTTCGAACCAAGAAATATGATAAAGCTCATCAATGAAATCTATAAATCAACAACCAAGATCTATAATTCTGAAACCGTACCGCATTCGATAAGCGAGAGAAGAAAACTAAATCAATCTGAATAGACAGTACTCAAATTCAAACATTTCAATTCATAAAAGGAGCAGTAAAAATTTTGCAGGAAGAAAGAAAGCTGATAAAAGCAGATGAAATCAGAGAGTTAGAGAGATACGACCTCAATCGGAGGAAGCTCGAAGACGCTACAAAATTGCAGCGGTTGCGGTGTGGTCCGGCGTCTGAGGGAAACAAGCCGAGTAAGGTTCTCTGCGTGAGGAAGAAGCGCTCGGGCTTTGGTCTCGAGAAGAAGAAGCGAGCGGGCAAGGGGCTTCAGGTCACGCGCAAGGAGCAGGCGAGGGTTGCGGTCGAGGTGAAGCAGGCGAGGGAGGAGAGTGGCTCGAGCAGAGGAGAAGGAGTTCTGCGTGGAGGGGGACGACCAAGCAGGTGAGGAGTTTCGGTGCGGTGCAGAAAAGAGGCGAGGGCTACAGTGCATGGGTCGAGCGAGGAAGCTGTGCGGACGAGGGAGCTAATGTCCGAATCCTTTCTGCGTGAAGGAGTCGGCTGGGGGTTCAAATCAGGGCGAGCGAGGGTTTTCTGTGCGGGAGGTGACGAGCAGGAGGGTTCTGTGCGGCAAGGAGGCGAGCAAGGGGAGCGGCGAGCTCGAGCGGCTCGTCTGTCGTTCGCGTCGCTGAGCGGGATCGAGGGCTAGCAGGCGAGCGGGCTTCTGTGTCGAGCGTGAGGGAGACGGGGCGATCGATAGATAGCCAGCGGGTGAGAGGAAACGGACAGGAAGATGAAGGCTCTCTCTCGATTTGTCCAGTTGAGCGGGATTTGTCTCCCGCGTCTCTCCCATAGCCGTTAAGTTTGCAATGAGCAGGAGATTAATTAGCTTCCAAGTAAGGATGAGTTTTAATAGGAAGATTAGAATCCTCCAATTAAACCTAATTAATATGATATTAAGTGGCTGATTTGAATTTTAAAAATTTTAAAATTTGAAATAGCCCTGGCTCGTGTTCAACCTATGTCAGGCTCGAATTGAACCCGGGCTGAGTCCGAACCGGTGCCCCGCTAATTAAAAAAAATGTGCATCAATTTTCGTGTCGTTCGCGCGCGCGTGGAACCATGTCAATATGGGTGTCCTTCCTAGCTAAAGTCGACGATCCGAACGCATCCGTGTGGTCCGTTTCGTCATCCGGGATCGTCCGGACAAGTTCGCCGACGGTCGGGTCAAAAAAGGTCAAATTGTGGTGTGTGCGAATTCGAGTCACGAAGGGTTCACCTAAGGCTGTCTGCTCCTATGGGAACTCATTTTCGAGCCCTCTACATGTTAGTCCTTAGCCCTTGCAACAAAGAGTCGAGTGCTTGGGACTACTCATGCGAGGTCTTACAAAAATGGGTATAGAAATGGTTCGAAGCTCTATGGGAGGTGGGCTCCATGACTAGTCCGTTAGGATGGTCAATAAGGAGTTCCTATAGCTAGATCCTGAGGTCTAACGTGAAGAAAGCTAAGACCTCACTAAAATGAGGTCAACAAAAGGACCCCCAATAGGTGTGGTGTGCTGAACAAGCACACCGCGCGTATTGGTGTTGACCGAAGCGATCAACCAAACCAAAGAATCTGTTTAAGTATACATACTTAGAACAGACCGAACATCGAACCGGGTTCGATAATCGAATTTGAGTTGAGGTTCCCACTTGGGAAAGCCCAGCAAAAGAAGCTTCAGTGGAGAATTTATGAGTATCCGCCGAGGATTAGCAGTGTGTTTTCAAATTGTGATTGTGAGTTCGACTTTTCAAGATTTGAATGTCGGTTTGGTTTGTTTTGATTTTAGTGGAGTCATGTCATGGAGGAAGGCACAAGGATGCATATCCGGCCTGAGTATCAATGTCAAAAATAATTGTTGTATTGGGAAGAAAGACACTGGGATTCACATCCAACCCAAGTGGGTGTCAAAGGAATGTCTGCTACAGTGGGGCGAAAAGCACGGGGTCTCACATCCGGCCCTAGCAGTAGCGAATGTATTGGAAAAGATGTTGTGGAAATTTGTGAAGTATTTGTGGAAAATATTTGTAGAAATCAGGTTGAGCAGGAAAGCACAGGGTGCGCATCCAACCCGAGAGCCGATCGAGAAATGTTCTGCTACGCTGGGAAGAAAGCATCGGGACTTGTATCCAACCCAACAAGTAGCGAAAATGTCTCATCATGATAGGAAGGAATGCACTCGGGACTAACATCCAACCTATGCAGATGACGAAAAGATCGTGATGAGTAGGAAAACACCGGGATCGATATCCAACTCAAGAATCGAAGGTGTCTGCTACATCGGGGAGAATGCGTCGGACTAATATCCAACCCTATAAGTAGCGAAAATATCTATCACGATAGGAAGGAATGCACTCGGGACTAACATCCAACCTAAGAGCCGATCGAGGAGGAATGCGCCGGACCGATATCCAACTCAAGAAGTAATGAAGATGTCTATCGCAATAGGAAGGAATGCATCGGGACTAACATCCAACCTATGCAACTGACGAAAAGATCGGGATGAGAAGGAAAGCACCGGGACCGATATCCAACTCAAGAACTGAAGGTGTCCGCTACATTGGGGAGGAATGCGCCGGACTAATATCCAACCCCGGAAGTAGCGAAAATGTCTCATCACGATAGGAAGGAATGCACCTGGACCGATATCCAACCTAAGAGCCGATTGAGGAGGAATGCGTCGGGATCGATATCCAACTCAAGAAGTAGTGAAGATGTCTCATCACGTTAGGAAGGAATGCACTCGGGACTAACATCCAACCTAAGCGGTGACAAAAGATCGTGGATGAGTAGGAAAGCACCGGATCGATCTCCAACTCAAGAACCGAAGGTGTCTGCACATTGGGGAGGAATGCGACGGGACTAATATCCAACCCCGGAAGTAGCGAAAATGTCTCATCACGATAGGAAGGAATGCACTCGGGACCGATATCCAACCTAAGAGCTGATTGAGGAGGAATGCGCTGGGACTGATATCCAACTCAAGAAGTAGTAAAGATGTCTATCACGTTAGGAAGGAATGCACTGGGACTAACATCCAACATAAGCGGTGACAAAATGATCAGTATGAGGGAATGCACTGGGACTGACTTCCAACTCATAGACTGATCAAGAGAAGATTTCTACTATTCCGGGGAAGAATGCGTGCGGGACTAATATCCAACCCTACAAGTAGCGAAAATGTCTATCACGATAGGAAGGAATGCACTGGGACTGATATCCAACCTAAGAGCTGATTGAGGAGGAATGCGCTGGGACTGATATCCAACTCAAGAAGTAGTAAAGATGTCTCATCACGTTAGGAAGGAATGCACCGGACTAACATCCAACCTAAGCGGTGACAAAATGATCGATATGAGGGAATGCACCTGGACCGACTTCCAACTCGTAGATCGATCAAGAGAAGATTTCTACTATTCCGGGAGAATGCGCTGGACTAATATCCAACCCCGGAAGTAGCGAAAATATCACATTAGGAAGGAATGCACTCGGACTAACATCCAACCTAAACAATGACAAAATGATCGGTATGAGGGAATGCACCTGGCCGACTTCCAACTCATAAAGTCGATCAGGAGAAGAAAATATTCATATTGTAAGAAGTTTATGGATAGAAAATGAAAAATTGTGGAAGATAGGAATGTAAATGCAGAGATTTGCGAATGTTTGTGAGTGCAGAGACTCAATGCTTCTATGGAAGAAGACTTTGTGCCGAGGGAGATGACACTAGCGATGGGTCGAGGAGGCTCAACCTAACCAGAGTCGAAATTGGAACGTGGTTCCGGATTTGAAATGTTTCGATTTGATTTGTATTGTGTTCGATCTTGTGTTGTGGAATTTGAAGGAGTCGGAATCCCCGCACCGACCCCGGATTTTAAATTCGAAGGACTCGAAGCCTTAACATCCATCGAAGGGGTCTCATACCGATCCAAGAGGAAGATTTGAATTTATGAATTTGTGAGAAATTTGTGAAAATTTGATGCAACTTGTGGAATTAGGAGAGTTGTGTAAAAATGTCAACAGAAAGAAATCAGATTGAGAAGGAATGCCAAGGGACTCACATCCAACTCAATGGCTGATCGAAGAAATGTTTGTGTGAAAAGAGATGCAGTTCCAATAGAACCAGCCAAATCTCATGCATACCAGACAAAAAGGCATAGAAGAGCGCGGTTCTATGTAGATAGAGCCAGCTAGCCTCTTCTGCGCGAGGAAGAGGACTCAGAGTTCCTATGGAAGGAAACTTCTGTCAAGAGAAGCGACGCTAGTGGATGGGTCGAGGAAATTCAACCTATCCGAGTCGGCATTCGAAGTTTGAAATTTTGATTTTGAATTTTGAATTTTTGATCGTTTTGATTTGATCTCGACTTTATTTCTTTTGTTTTGTTATGGTGGGATGTGATTTTCATTCAAGTTTTATGAGTTTTCTTTTGTTGTATTGTTGTTAGGATTTGGACTCAGCTTCGAGAAGCATGACATCGGTGCTCTTAGGAACAAGATTGTTTTGGAACACTTGATGCGCAAGATCTTTTGAGGTACCATCCATTGACTGAAGACATGTGCAAAAATAACCCATTCTTTAAGGTACTATCAGAATTATATTCTTTCAAGTACACATAAAGATGTGCTATTTATAGAGACATCACAGCTCGAAAGGCTGAAGCTTTGTAGATCCGTTGTGGCAGTCGCCTTTTCTTTATCACCGATTTTGTAAAGATGTTCACACTATTTTTGGGCAGGAGACATGTGTAAAAACAACTCCATTCTTTATGGTACTATCACAATTGTATTCTTTCAAGTACACATAAAGATGTGCTATTTCGAAGGACATCTTAGCTTGAAAGGCTGCACTTTGTAGCTTCGTTCATAGCAGTCGTCGCTTCTTTATCACAGATTTTTTTTAAAGATGTTCACAGTGTTTGAGAAACCATTTTGATACTCTTCGAATTGAAGCTGGAGTAGAATCTTCTGAGCATTGAAAGATATGACTTCAGGGTAGAATTTCCATTAATTCGTTAATAACATAAGCCTTTCTTTAGTCCTTTCTTTCCGGGCTTAGGCATTCGAATTTAGTTCATGTGATTTAAATATTTTTCATCTCCCAAGGATATTTACGAGACAATTAATAGTCGACCAAAAGACACAAGATCACTTAACTCTTTCCCGAGTATAATATCCGAAGATTTTCCTTAAGAGACCTTTCAAGTTTTGCTAATTCAGGGAGAATTCAAACACCAATTTTTGATTGCTCGCCTCAAGTTTCTTCCCAGGGAGCCTTTTTTTTCTTTTTTTTTTTCTTTTTTTTTTCGCTCCTTTATTGAGAATTACTATATCTGGTGGAGCACATGTTAAAGATTTTGAATGTCTGAATTGAGACACCAATTTTTGATTTCATGCCCACCTCAAGTTTCTTCTCAGGAGATTTTCACCCTTTTTTTTTTTTTTTTTTTTTTTTTTTTTTTTTTTGCTCGCTTTGTTTTACGAATTCATCGTATCCTGGTAGAGCATGGTTTAAAGATTTTGAATGTCTGAACTCCCCTGATTAACAATTCTCAAATATTTCTTAAGACAAATCTCGAGATATTATAACTCGTTCGAAGGTCGGGACCCAGTCACTTGACAGAGGATTAAAAGTCTCGTGATATCCTTGGTCAATTACTCGTATTATGATCACACTGACTTATTTTGAATTTCACTTAGGACCCCGTCCGAAATTTTTAAAGTGCAGGACCCAGTCATTAGGGCATTAATTTTATTTTCCCCTGAAATCATAATTTCTATGACGATCGTCGAAATTTTTTATCTTGAATTACCCCTTTCTCAGTTGTCTTCCTGTTGAGTTTTGAACATTTTGTTAACCATGCTTTTCAAATATTGAACAATTATGAAAAACAACAAGTTCTTTATTTATTTTATTGCAGTGGGAGGGAAGGGACATACAAACATTGATATCATTAACATTCATTTCAAAAACATAGTAGTACAATAGTAATCAAAAGACGTTTCATCCTTTGTCAGCTGCATCGAATCAATCGAACACTAGGATCGACCGAAATTACATTGATGGAACCTTATTCGAGTTCTTTCAAATATTCTTTCGGGATCGTTATGTTCCCATTCTCGAAATTTTTTCAAGCCATTCTTTGAAGACGAAGCAACCTCTATGGTATGACCAAGCAATCCGTAGTATGGGCAATAATCGGGTTGGTCCTTCTTGTTGACTTCTTCCGGTCTTCTTGGCTCTGGTAGCACGAACTCGAGCTTTCGACTAAATTCGGAACATCTTTCCTATTGCCTCATTCTTGAAAGAGTATGTTCCGTTCACCCGTCGATCATGAGACGGACCCCGTCTTCCATTACCCCGGTACGACCATCGTTGGAATGACTGTTGCCCGTATTGTTGTGGATGTTGATAGTTTTGTTGAGGTTTCTCGACTTGAATCTGTATTGGTTGTTTTCCTTTATCGACCGTCGCCACTGTTGTTGTCTTCTTTTCAAATGTTTTTGTTGGCTTTGGCTTTTCAGTTTTCTCCAAAAATCCAAACTGTTTGGCTTCTTCCTGTAGACTCCCGCCTTAAGAAGTAACTTTTCGAATGTCTTCGATGGTGAATCCCTCGAGTAAGAAACCTACTTGGACCATGAATGCTCTTTAGAAGTATTTCAACCGCATGTTGCTCCCGGAGTCGTGGTTCACATTTCATGCTCAAATTTCTCCATCGCGAATATAGTCCGTCAATGTTTGGCTGGCTTCGCCGCTCCACCACGAGATCACCGATGGTGATATGGTGTTTAGCTCCAATGAACCGCTTAACAAAGAGGTCTTCCAATTCTGCAAACGTTTTCACGGAATCATTAGGAAGTTCGGCGTACCGGTCAAAAGCAATTCCGAAAGATCGCTCACAAGCCGACGACACAACAATGCATCACTACCCCCGCGTTGCGAACGAACTTGCTCGGAAGTGTGCAACATGCCGTCGGGGTTTCCCGTCCCATCAAATGCCTCGAACGGCGGTGGTACGAAGCTCTTTGGGTATTGCAGACAAGATCAAATTCTTCGGGTAAGGTCTACCCTTAAAAACCAATGCCCCTTTTTGGACCGAGTTAAGGCTTCTCTCACTCGTCGCTCAACTATCCGTCCGATATCCTTTTCCGGTATTGTGTTATGGGTCGACTCTTTGTTTTCATTTGTAACATGAATGATTTCCGGTCGGCCCGCCTCTAAAAGCGCTACCCCGTGTGACCGAGGTCCGTTTTGTAGTTCGGCCATGACAACCCTCATTTCCTCCATTTCCTTTTCCATTTGCCCGATTTGTTCATCTCTTTGTTGAATGACACATTGCCACTCATCGACGAGTGTTCTCCTCGACGGGTGATGGAGCATCACGCAGTGATAATGAGGCTCGGTCTCAACAACAAGGATTTCTGCGAAATCTTCCATCACACAATCCGACGGATCGTAGGGTTCATCGTCTATATCTTTTCTTCGTTCTTCGGACGATCGTGCAGATGTCGGCTCGAAGCCTTTCCAACTTAGCTCTCAATCGAGTTTCCTTTGATAACTTTAACGTCAGTTGGAAGTTTTTTATCAACATCATATTTTTCGTCGAGTACTTGGAGTAGTTGCGTAGAAGTCATTCGAAACAATTGGCTCAATCGAAATCATATTGATGGAATCTTTTTCAGGTTCTCTCAAATATTCTTTCGGGATAGTTATCCTCCCATTCTTAAAGTTCTTCTCAAGCCATTCTTTGAAGCTGATACAGTTTTCTATAGTATGACCGAGCAGTCTGTGGTAGGGGCAGTAGTTGGGATGGTCTTTTTTGTCAACTTCCTCCGGCTTCTTTGGCTCTCTTAATCCGAATTTAGGATTCTCGATTAAATCCTCGAACATCTTTGCTATCTGACTTCTTCTTTAAAAGAATATACTTTGTTCAACTGCTTGTCATAGATGGACCTCGTCTTTCATCCATCCGGTCCGGCCTCTGTTGGAATGATTGTTGATCGTATTGCTTGAGAAGGTTGAAATCCTGCTCGGCCGATTATCTTTGTCAACTCCTCGTCACCGTATCAAATCGCTCTTGGAATGTCATCGTTGACCTCGGACCATTATGGAGAGATGGTGATGATAACGTTGTGGCAACCTTATAGTACTCCATCCTCTCCGTAGGTAGCAGACAACCGGTGAAACCTACTCCCCCGAGTAGAGGTGAGGCCTCACGTAATCTCGCCTCATCCGGTCGGAGGACGGTGTCGATAGTAGCCGGCTCCGTGGCTTTCACCTTCTCGGCCTTCGGAATCTTCCTCGTTGTGCCTCTTTTCCCGTGTTTTAGTCGGTCGCACGGACTTTGAATTGGACCCAATCTCGAATACGGAAGACGGTGGGGCAAAAGCATTGATCGACACTTCTTCATATAGAATCTCCTTCCCTTTGTTTAGCGGAGCAACTAGTGCGATAGCGGTGAATCCGGTGGAAGAAGGAAAAACGATCCTGGGAGCGATCCCAACATTTATAACGGCGGACTTTACAGCAATGGTAGGGTTCTTTTCCATCAACACCCTCTTTGGAGCGGGGAATTCCTTAGCAGATTTCAGGTTGAATTCCACAACAGGCTCGACAGACTTATCTGTTTCAGATTTCCTTACTGCGACGGCGACATCCCAAACTTGGCTTCAATATCTTCGAATCCTTGTCCAAACTTTATAACTGCCAAGTCAGGCAGCTCGCTCTTGCTAATAACAAACTTCATTCCGGTGGCGAAAGAAAAGATCAACTTTGGTGAAGACATTGCTCCTGTTATTTGAAGAATTTCCAAAAGGTCAGTGATGTCCCATGTTTTTTTTTTTTATTATTATTATTTTTTTATTTCAGCGGAGGTACTCAAGTAAACATACTTGTCTTATGAACTCGAGTAACTTGTGAATTTATTCATGTGAATTTTATCTCAAATTTTTGTGTTTTGGTTGGAGCTTAAATGGAGGATCGTGAGAGAGAAATTTCCATTTAACTTGTTCACAACAAGTCGAACTCAAAGAGGAATGAAATGTAGGACCGGTCCGAGATTGGAAGGAGTTTAACATCGCATCGAATTCGTTACGATAAACCGCTCCTAACCTACCACACCTATCGGGGTCCACCCCACTAAGCCCTAAGGATTCTCGAACCACTCGTTTAATGGTGATTAAACGGATGGCTCCGAAATCCAAAAGAGTCGACTATACCTGGCTCAAGAAAGAAATGAGCACAGGTATGTCAACGAAGAATAGCCAGTCCAGCCCACGAGGACATGGGCACACCGCTCGATGTATGAAGACAAAACCTCCCGATCAAAATGGAGAAGAACTAGTCCTCACGGAGTCGCTGAATTTGTCGACCAACATTTTTTTTTTTACTTTAAAAGAATATAAGTTTCGAGTGATTTAGTTTAATATAAAAATGTATATGATTTTGAAAATAGTTTTGAAAATAGTTTATTTTAATTTTGAAAAATGAGACCTCATGGATCTCATTTGTCCGCAATTCGCATAATCGTGCTCGATGTCACAAATGATACACGTTCTCGAAAGAGTAATGTATCTTGCGACGGTAGACCCAATCATACGAATTAAAGGACTCGTGACATCCGTTTGATCTCGCGAACCTTTATGTATGATCGACAAGATTCCTCTACCTAATAGAAAGATTAGGTAGGGTTTATTTTACCCGAGTTCCGAGCTCCCTATAGATGCAAGCTCTCATAGTTAATTACATCCCAAATGATCGGTGTCACTTGAGAAAACTCTCGATAATGATCGGTGGTTCGTCTTCGAGAATTCAGGGTTTAGGTTTTCACAGTAGGACGTGGAAAAGCAAGTGGGAGTGGCTCAAATTGGAACAATTATTTCCAGGAGTCCAAAGAAAAGAAAAGGTAGGAGATGTCACAGATCTGAGGCGAGCCCCAGTGACTTCCCAACTATCCTATGGTGCGGCTGCGTTTTGGAGAGGATGTTATTTAATTGTTTAGTCCTGCCAATTTTATTATTTGGGACTTACACTTGCATAATACCCGATTATGCAAATAGCACTGCGAGATAGGAGGGTTTACGTCGTACCGTACGACAACCTCGGAACCTAAAGCGAGTTAGGACTTACGCTGCGCAACACGGTTGCACAGAAGCCTAAAGAGGAGAGTGAGGGTTCACGCCCCATGGGGCGAGCTACCTCGAAGTCCTATATGTTGTTATTTAAACTAGGAAGAGTTTTGCTGTTGAAGATCCTCTTGCTTCTCGATCCAAGCTCCTCGTTGTGTTGCCCACGGAGTCAGCTCCAAGCTTCTTGTTGAAGTAGCAGTCCTAGGTCTGCAGGTTCAAATGGTTTTGCGAAATGTGTTTCAATGTTTCAGGTTTTGTTGTTGTTTTCAGTTTTGCATGCGAAGTAAAGTAAATTATTGGCAAATAAAAGTCTTTGGAAAGTAAAGTGCGAGTAAAGTATAGTGCAATAAAGTAGATTGCAATAAAGTAATTTGCAGGAAAACTGTAAAAACGTACCTGGGCATCTGCTACCGTTGTATGATTTGTATTGCAAGCGTGGTATCATTTGCAGGAAATCTAAATGATCTTACAGGCAAATTAAGTAAAAAAAGAAAACCCAGCACAAAAGAGAAAGAAAACGACTCGTAGAAATCACAAGCAAAACTTATAGTCACTTATGGAAAACGGACCAGGTGTGAGACGTCGATAAAGGCGGGGGCTCGGAGCTGGATCGTGTCTTATCCGACCTTGGATAAGGAGTTACCGAGCCGACGATCTAAGGAGGGTAGTCCTTAACCCAATCCAAGTGACTAACCGTGGACCTTTATATATTTTATAAGAATTCTTTAATTTTCATGCAAAAGTTGTTGTTTAAGATTTTATGCGAGTTCTTTTAACAAGCGAAAGAGATTTTTATTTTGTTTTTGTAAATATTTTGTAAAATGATAGAGTCCACGAGTGTTAGTCACTTTAATCGTGCTTGGACTACCGACGACCTAAGATCACCGGAAACAATCTAACCAAGAGTCGGCGAATAGTATCATCGGTCCTTTCCTCTCCCCATGGAGGGTCCTCGAGGTAGGAGATACTATTCTAATTATCCCTCGTATCCCTCGTATCCTTCGTGTAGCGACACATAAGCATTATTATCATCGCCTCGCCACCTGGACCTCGGACTTATACTGGCCCGATGATCCATATGTGGCTAAACAAATGTCCCCGATCGCTGGGAGGATTCGAGTGTATTGTTCGAACTCAAATCCCGTGCATTGGGTTTCATTATTGGTTAAGTCATTTTAGGGAATTCCACATTCGATTTAATTAAGGAAGGGTGAACCAAGCCTCAGGTGCATTCTTCGGTCCAGTGTCTCGATCGACCTAGCGAATTAGGGTCGTGTGCCTAGTTTCATCGTGCATTTGAAGGTTAGGTGGATGGGCTCTCACCTAGGTGTGCTTCTAGGTGCTAGGAAGCTATGCTTGAGGATTAGGTGGATGGGCTCTCACTTAAGGGTGTGCTCCTATCTCTAGGAAGCCTATGTTGTGGGTTAGGTGGGTGACTCTCACCTAGGTGTGCTCCTGGGTCCAGGAGGCTTGTCTTGTGGATTAGGTGGGTGAACTAGAGGGGCCTCACCTATGGTGTGTACTAGAGAGGGGCTTCACCTAAGGTCTAAGGAGCCTACACTCTAACTTATACTTGAAGTGACTAAGAGTGTTTTACGCTTCCTCAAGTTAAATCAGAAATTCCCCTTTTGGTGACTTAACCGTTTAACAAGGAAAATGAAACAAAAGAAAGGGGAAGGTCGGCCACTTTCAAAAAATAGCAAAACCAAAGGGGAAAAACAGCAAGTGTGCCTACTTAAAAAAAACGTCGTAATGGTAATCGGATGAAACCCATAACGATAAATAAGATTCTCCAAATCCGGCCCCAAAATAATAAATATAATCATTAAACTCAACCCCAAAACAAGTAAGCAACACTCTCAAAATCAGCCCAGAAACGAATGCAAAAATGACCCGAAAACGAGTGTTTAAAGGGTTCAAAATCTGCATGTAAATCTTTTCGAAAAGGCAATGAATAACCAGTAACAAATACATTTAAACCCCAAATAAGTATAAATCCGAGCAAACAAATCTGCATGTAAATCCCTTCAAAAAACAACCACACTTGAAGCAAAAGAAGATTCACATACATACCACTCAATTCTTATGTAACTACACATCTCGCACATTAAGTTTGATATTTACACTTATAACATTTCAGCATTTAAAATCAATGTATGCAAAGTTATGTTTCTTTTTTTTTTTTTTTTTTTTTTTTTTTGAGAAGTTGGTGATAGTAGCATTTTTGTGTAACATCAAAGGTTTAAGTGTTATGTGTGTAAATATGAAAGTTTAAGTGCTAAATATGTGAATACATGAAAATTGTGTGGTACATATGTAAATCTTTCTAAAAAAAGCAAGCACTCTCATCCACTTGACAATTTCCAAGATGCTAAAAGCAACAGAAGTAAATAAATCAACTTCATCTTAACCAAGTGATGTATGAAATGTCATTCTTGTCAATTTCAAACTTAAAATGTATTAAAAAAAAAGGAAGCCAAGCATGTAAATAGGCATGTAGTGAAAGAACATAAAAAAAATCAGATGAGAAATAGCATGAAGATCATCACATAATCAAATGTTAGCAGATAGTAAGTATAAGAGAAATGATTCACAATTAAATAACTTAAGCAGCAAAATACCAATCAATTATATTTGGCGATCTCAAGGCACACCTAAGTAAATTGTTCACAGCATGTGAGCTTTGCGGCGAACAATGAAGCAATATAGATTATCATTTGTAGCGATCGAAGCAAAGAACATGAGTGGCATGACAAGCATTATTTTAAATTGAGTTCGAACCAAGAAATATGATAAAGCTCATCAATGAAATCTATAAATCAGACAACCAAGATCTATAATTCTGAAACCGTACTGCAGATTTGATAAGCAGAGAAAGAAAACTAAATCAATCTGAATAGACAGTACTCAAATTCAAACATTTCAATTCATAAAAGGAGCAGTAAAAATTTTGCAGGAAGAAAGAAAGCTGATAAAAGCAGATGAAATCAGAGAGTTAGAGAGATACGACCTCAATCGGAGGAAGCCCAGAAGACGCTACAAAATTGCAGCAGTTGCAGGTGGTCCGGCGTCTGAGGGAAACAAGCCGAGTAAGGTTCTCTGCGTGAGGAAGAAGCGCTCGGGCTTTGGTCTCGAGAAGAAGAAGCGAGCGGGCAAGGGGCTTCAGGTCACGCGCAAGGAGCAGGCGAGGGTTGCGGTCGAGGTGAAGCAGGCGAGGGAGGAGAGTGGCTCGAGCGAGAGGAGAAGGAGTTCGCGTGGAGGGGGACGACCAAGCGGGTGAGGAGTTTCGGTGCGGTGCGAGAAAGAGGCGAGGGCTACGGTGCATGGGTCGAGCGAGGAAGGCTGTGCGGACGAGGGAGCTAATGTCCGAATCCTTTCGCGTGAAGGAGTCGGGCGGGGGTTCAAATCAGGGCGAGCGAGGGTTTTCCGTGCGGGAGGTGACGAGCGGGGAGGGTTCGTGCGGCAAGGAGGCGAGCAAGGGGAGCGGCGAGCTCGAGCGGCTCGTCCGTCGTTCGCGTCGGCCGAGCGGGATCGAGGGCTAGCAGGCGAGCGGGCTTCTGTGTCGAGCGTGAGGGAGACGGGGCGATCGATAGATAGCCAGCGGGTGAGAGGAAACGGACAGGAAGATGAAGGCTCTCTCTCGATTTGTCCAGTTGAGCGGGATTTGTCTCCCGCGTCTCTCCCATAGCCGTTAAGTTTGCAATGAGCAGGAGATTAATTAGCTTCCAAGTAAGGATGAGTTTTAATAGGAAGATTAGAATCCTCCAATTAAACCTAATTAATATGATATTAAGTGGTCGATTTGAATTTTAAAAATTTTAAAATTTGAAATAGCCTCGGCTCGTGTTCAACCTATGTCGAGCTCGAATTGAACCCGGCTGAGTCCGAACCGGTGCCCCGCTAATTAAAAAAAATGTGCATCAATTTTCGTGTCGTTCGCGCGCGCGTGGAACCATGTCAATATGGGTGTCCTTCCTAGCTAAAGTCGACGATCCGAACGCATCCGTGTGGTCCGTTTCGTCATCCGGGATCGTCCGGACGAGTTCGCCGACGGTCGGGTCAAAAGGTCAAATTGTGGTGTGTGCGAGTCCGAGTCACGAAGGGTTCACCTAAGGCCGTCTGCTCTATGGGAACTCATTTTCGAGCCCTCTACATGTTAGTCCGCAGCCTTTGCAACAAAGAGTCGAGTGCTTGGGACTACTCATGCGAGGTCTTACAAAAATGGGTATAGAAATGGTTCGAAGCTCTATGGGAGGTGGGCTCCATGACTAGTCCGCTAGGATGGTCAATAAGGAGTTCCTATAGCTAGATCCTAGGGTCTAACGTGAAGAAAGCTAAGACCTCACTAAAATGAGGTCAACACCATTCCAAATCAAACTTTCTAAAAACTAAGTTTATCCAGCTCGATTAGAAGTGTGACGTTATCATAGGAGCATCCTACTCTTGCAAAAGAAAGAAAATAGAACATAAAATTGGGAAGATGGAGCTTATAGCATTCTTTTCTTTAAAGATATATGCATGCTCACAACATCGAAGAACATAAACGTGTAATTAGAGTTATATTAATCTTGTAAGATCTTTATGTTTCATCAAATGTGTGATACCAGCTTGTCCTAAAAATACCCAAACGAGACGAGTAGAAAATTTACTTTTACCACATAAAACATACCAACTGCAGAGCTAACTCTTTGCAAAACTACGAATGGTTTCCATTAGAATAGATGGTATAACGGCTCGCTAAATGGCATGCTCGATCTATGGATAAAATTCATTAATAGTCCGTGTACTACGTAAGCCACAAGCTCAACATCCCGCATGATAAAGTTAAGACTTTCTAATTTGCACAGGAATTTTCATCCATCTAAAACTCTCAAAGCAGAAGGTATATCATTTAATTATCACCTGACTCATTGCGGCACCAATGAAACGGTGCACATCTTTTGGCCCTGGACATGGCCCTGAACATAGCTGAGTTTGACATTCCCGTCGGAATAAAGTTCAGCACTTCATGATGGAGGATGTATGAATCTGCATTTGCACCAAGATTGTGAAAACAAATCAGAAGTACAATAAGAAATCAGTGGGATATAAATGAATGCCAAATAAACAAGAAATGGCATGTTTAATCCTCTAATCAAACTTCTGTTAACAATAAAATTTGAAAGCATAATAAAGCTACTTTCTAAACTACAACAAACATATTTCAAATAATTGGCATATTATAAATCATAACACACCATATATAATAATCACAAAAAGAAATCACTTCCGAAAAGATATTATATTTTAGTGACTTCACAAAATTAACTTTCATAAACAAAAATATCCATTTCTAGTACAAACAACATTGATAAAATGTGATAAATCTTAGTCAAGAATTATCAATTACTTAAATTAAATATACATTTCAGAAGAACCTCTGAAAGGAAATTACAACCATTTGGATTACAACAATTAATTCCCACCACTATCAAATTTTAATCTTATAAAGCTTGCGTTTAATAGATTAGTTACTCCTTAAAAGATATTCCAGAGAATCTAATACTCTAACAAGGTCAATATTATATGATGCTTGCTCCATTTCATCAACCCACTTAAATAGTTGCAGCTTTCTTTTGTTCTATTCTCGGGACATCTGTAGAACATTCTTCCCTATTTCTCACCTTTGTAAGCAATGTTTACTTTACATTGCGGATCACAACAATAGTAAGTATGATGTTCTTGATTTCTTCTTAATCCCATCAACCTAATCAAACTCATTTTGTAATCTCAATTGACACATGAAAATTTCACTATAACACATAAACGGTTAAACACATTAGCACGTGGACACAACTTGAAGCAACACAGATAAAAAAGTCAATTTGTTAAGTTTCAATGAGAGCTCATCAAAGAACTTGCTTGAAAGCTTGGAGAGCTTCAGGAGGATCTCCATTTGCTTTGCCCGGACTCTATATGTAAAGACATAGGAGTTGAGTGGTATGTATATATGTAAATCAACCATTTATAAATATGATATATTTTCAGAAATTCAAATTTAGGTATTTCATTATATATTTTGGTGTCAAAATGTAATATCTATAACTAGAATGAACATGATAACTAAACAACTGATCTCCAAAATCCATAGGAAATAAAAAATCGCCTGTTTCCTCTCACTACAATAATTTTGTTAACCAATTGCTAGGATGAACTTCAACAAGATAAGTAGACAACAATCTTTTTATCAACTCTTTGACGTCGAGACGGAAAAATTGAATTATCAATATTAAGCAAAAAATCCTTTGTTTTAATATAATATACCAAAACAAAGGAAAAAAAAATGTAGACTTACAACCACCTTGGTGAATGTTGGAGACATAGGAGCTGTTGAAAGTGCATCTTTTCGTTCAAAAATAGAAAAATCAACAAATGTCCTGCCCGAGCTATAGTTTAAATTAATAAAGTATGATAAAGGGTCAGATCATTTCCTGTATTCATTGCTCCAACATCCAGTCACATTAAACTGGAGCAGTTTCAATTCATGGACATATAGCCCATTGTGCTTGTAGAAGTAGGCACACCTGCCTCTCAGTGTCGACATCACATTTGACTAGCCGCTCGCTGTCGATTTCATGCTTGACCTGCTGCTGTCGAAGGAGTGACCACAAAGTAATAAGTAGTAGCTCATGTGTTCCAAAGAAGTGAGGGGAAAAGAAGTCTATCTATGTGGTATACTGGATGGTGAAATGAAATTTTGGGTGGTATTTCACTAATATTTAAGTTTTAGGTCATAGAGATGTATGTATAAAAGTATCTTCTGGTATGTAATAAATACTCCAAAATCTATCTATGAGAGCTTTTTTGAAGAAAAAAATTATCATGAAGATTTTTTTATTTTTTTACAATCAAATTTACTTCATATATGATAGCCATAAAAAAATTATTTTCAAATAAAATAATATTTATCATAATTATAACAACTATTAAATTACAATCGATTTTATAAAAAATAATGAGAAGGGGGGAAAAATTAAAACCTGCCAGCTCTAACGGCCTTTGCACGTATATAGAAGGAACGGATCCAAGTCGAATAAGAAGAGGTAGCAGCGAGGGAACGAATCAAAGCAACCCCGAGCGTTTTGGGAGCTAAGCCGCGAACCGAGCGTTTTGAAAGTATCACCTGGACTTTGAACTATTCTCATTCCCTGAAAATAGCACCGACAAACTGTAAAATTAAGAGTAAAAGAAAAATATTGTCTGCAGGCATGCATTACAAAACTAGCAAGAGCTTTTCTCATCAAATAATGATCATTACAATGCAAAAAATTTCAAGGTAATGAGTGCAATGTACTTCAAAGTGTAAATTTCTGTCAATTTAGAATAAAAGCATTGTCTTCACTTCATCGCATTATATTTAAATTAAATCTTCACTTTGTATAGTCAATTCTCACTTTTTGAATCCTTTGCAATTAATTTTTAAGCATTAATTTCAATCTACATCAAACAAAAAGATCCAACTCCATTTCAAATTTGATGCAATTTTGTTCACCCTGCTCCATTCAAACTAGCTCAAAATCAATATAATTTTGATCATTTGAATTGAGCCACGAATCGATGTTGATCCATGTTCAACCCATCAAGCCAAACCCCGAATCAAGGCCAAAGCAGCTTGTTCACAAACTATGAGTTAGGTAAAAACAATTTCAATCTTTAGTTTATTTTGATTTAGTTTAATTGGACAACTATGATAAAATATTATATTTCATAAATCCTAGTTAAACCTTATGTACATAAAATATTTCCAGTCATTTAAATATATATGTTTCTCAATTATGTAGGTTATTTAATGTGAATGATTTATACTTCAGAAAATACTTCTCTTTATTTTTTGCTTGCAACACCACCATTTAGCCCCAACTTGAACACCGGCTAATCCTATAAACCATAAGCATGTCCTTCCAATTCAATGTCCAAACAAGCTTTCAAGATGCCGACCTTAATCGGAAAATTTTGTATATCTTTAAATAATATTGATTCATAATTAATAAATTTTGAAGTTCTTGGCATCATACAACCTCATAACGCCAAAGCAAGTCCTCCAAAACATATGCTGCACATAAAGATGAAGACATTAATACTAAGCATGCCATGTCACTAGGGTAGATTTTGCAATGCAAAATTAATGTGTCCAAGTTCAATAATCTCTTGAAGTCATTCCATTTACTCATGCTCTTTTTTCTAGTACCTTTCATGAATCCTATA
Organism: Papilionanthe hookeriana x Papilionanthe teres; assembly: GCA_022702705.1. Taxonomy (NCBI): domain Eukaryota; kingdom Viridiplantae; phylum Streptophyta; class Magnoliopsida; order Asparagales; family Orchidaceae; genus Papilionanthe; species Papilionanthe hookeriana x Papilionanthe teres. The sequence continues at coordinate 43,882,741 of CM040423.1, read as the reverse complement.
CTACAGGTGGAAACTGGCGCTTTTATATTTGTATAGCAAATGAACTGAGAATGACGAAGAGGGAAAGTTCATTAAACAAAATAAAGGGGGAAATTACATGTACATGAAATATTTTTTATTTACAAAACGTCGATCCAAGTACTTCAATTAATAATAATAGGACCAAAATCCTGAAATGCACTACAAATCTAACAAATTCTATTCTCATGATATGTTAAATTTTCAATAATTTGATGAATCATGTATAAATACAAAAAAATTTTGGGTGGTTGTTTTGTAAACAAGAAATACTTTAATGGAACTCATAAACATCCCAAAACAAAATTTATCACCAGAAAAAAAATGTCTTTATACTTCTAAACAATGGTGCATATGAAATTTGAAAATGATGAAAGAAAATATAAGCATATTCATTCTAGCAAAAAAAATCATGAGAACGTTAAAATTTGCACGATCCTCAACTTTAATGATATAAGACATACAATGACTGGGTTGCAAGTTTTGTAATTTCAGGGCATACCTCATTTTTCTTTTAAAAAGGTGTTCTTAAAGTCATACCTTTCCTCCTCCGCCATGTGTAGGCATATCAAAATGGGATAACCAACTTTTTCAGCTTCGGCTTTTAAAAAATCAATATCCTGTCGGTCACCATGATAACCAGGCACAAGTGGTACACCAGCAGCACCCATGATTCGCTTTGATGCACTGACAGTGAGATGGCATGAAGAGTGAAATAATATTGTGTAGCAACCTCAACAGAACAAATTAATGGATTTAAGAAAGACAAAATAATATCATATGTCATGAATTAAGAATTAATAACTCTTGTCACCCATTTCTCTGATGGCAGATGTTGGAGGCCCTATAAAGTTAAGATCTTCGGCTTCACCAAGCTGAGCAAAATCAGCACTCAGACAAAAAACCATAGCCAGGGTGTATAGCCTGCAGAATGTAATGTGAACATGAAAAAAGAGAAAAATGGCATGATACTGGACTTTAACAAAAAAACAACGGAAAAGCAATATTATTACTGAAATCAAATATGAAATTACAATAAATAACAGTGAAAATCAGAAATTACAACAAAACAACAAAACGACACCTGAGCTAGGGTTGATTCTAAAGTGGAGGTAGTGCCGGCAAGGGATTTGGACGTCAACGTGGGAAGCAAGAGGATTGGCTAGCGGGCCAGCAGTAAAAACAGTTTTGGAGGTGCTGTTCAGGGTGGCAGCAACAAGGAAAACAGGAGAAGGTGGTGGCAACAAGTGAAAAGTGGTGAGGGTGAAGGGAGTCGATGCGGGAAAGAATAGGGAAGGGTCAAAAAAGGATAAACATCACTTCAAGACCAAAATACATCTAGGGCGCCGCCTACAATCCTAGGATACAACCCATAGAAGAAAAAGAGATGCTGACGGTTTGTTGTCCAGAGAGACAATACACAGCTAAACTGAAGATCAAACCCTAATTCAACAATATATATAGGTCTCCTCAAAGCAAATAGCTAACTAGAAACTAGATAAATAGCAAAGATCAAAACGAAAAAATCAAAAGAAGGAAACATGAAAAAAGGAAACAAAATAAAATAGAAATAGCATGGTTAGTTTGGGAGACTCATGATCAGCCCTCTGATACCACAAGATCACGATAATGCAGGAAAGACCTCTCTTGCTTCATGCAACTCTTGCATGAAACATAATTGGCCCACTACTTTGAGATGTGCAGCTCAGCAGGTAGCTGGAGTTACTGGTTACCTATAAAAGCGAAGTCTCACCTGCTTGATTAAATCATTCATGACACTACAAGGAAAAGATACATTAAATGTATTTGTCATCTAAAACACCTTTTGAAAATGGCTAAACAAACTTAAAAAAGATTAAACCAAGGTCAAGGACTTATTCACCGGCGCTCTTCCCTTATTTGTTTCAATATCCTGCTCATATCATTCACTACCATTTGATTCCCAATAAGATTGTTTGTGCAATTGCTTGTCCTTGACATTTATATCTATTCTAAGAGTATCACGACCCACCTGATAGCTTAAAATTAACCATGTCAAGATTTGTGGTCAGACAGTATTAAAAATTAAACACATGTTCTCAGATTTAAAACTTCTAATTTATAAAAGAGAAACTAATAATACACAAGTACAATAAAATATAAAATCGAAACATCTGATAAGAGTAATAGTTTATAGACATCTCAAGCCAATATATAAAGTGTTTCTACACATAAGTAAACAAAAAAAGAACTACAATCTCATCATAAACTAGTACCTATTAGCTACAGTTCTCCTCTTGTAAATCAAGTCTCTCATACTAGACATATCAACCTACAAGAGATAATCAAATTTAAAAGTAAGTATAACTTAGTGGGCAATTATAATATTAATATACATTAAATATTATGTCAATGCTATGTATAAATGACCAAAAAGAAAATATAATTCATTACATTAAAAAACTTTAAACTTTCACTTTAAATTTATATATTCTCGTTTCAATTTAAGTCTTTACCAATTTTAACTCATTATAACAGGATTACCGTCATACCTAAAGGTATTCACAAAAATGTACCTGAAGTTACTTGTTGACCTCATTTTTATGATGTCTATCTCCTTCTCTATAGAACTTAGGATCTAATCTTAGGATTTTCTTAATGACTCTCCAAGAGAACAAGTGTTGGGAATTACTTCAATTAGAAATTAAACCATTTCATGACTCTTTGTAGTCTCATATGCTAGGTTTTAAATCCTTAATTTTGATTGGGTTGATTGCGTTAATTGCGTTGATTGCATTGATTGAGACCAACATATTGAAACTCAAATGGAGTTCCTATAGATTTAAAAAGTCTTGAGAAAACCTTCTGAGTTTAGAAGTTTAAGTTTTGTGGTTGTTCTTGCTCTGAGGCACTTCATTCCCTTCACTCTAGGGAGTTGACTTTGATTATTAAGAACTCTTTAAAAAAAAGATAGTAACCCATTTTAGAAAAACATTCATTCATTTCTTTTAATAAGAAAGAGAGAAATTTGTCAAAAAAAAAACTTATTAAATCATTTGAAACTGAAATCAAAATAAAAGAATCAAAATCTATAAATACAATCTTTAAAATTTTCAAAATAAAATTTGATAAATTCACAAATGAGAAAAGATAAAAAAGTGATACATAAGAATTGAAAATTAATATATATATATATATATATATATATATATATATAGTAAAATAAAATTCAAAGAGAAATTTTTATAATCTTTCATTAATAAACTTTATTAATAAAAAAAATAAAGAAAAAGTAAAAATATAAGCATTCAAAATTTGCACTTACACATAAACCTCTTATTTAGTAAACACGTTCATGCTAAATCTTTTTTTTTTCTTTTATTTTGAACACTCAATTCGCCACTCTGTACACATCAAATCCTCCTCAAATTTCATATTTGATAAACTCCTTATTTTGAAATTAAATTCAAAGTCATTTCAAAGCAAATTCAAACCATTTCAGACCAATTTTGAAGCCACCTTCAAGACACCATTTCTAAAATCAATTTAATACCTTTTGAACCACTATTTATGTTGAACCTATCCAATATGTTTCAGCTACCAAGCCACACCATTTTAAGCTCAATCAAAGCCCCATGTGCACCTACATAAGCCAACTCTAGAAGCTTCACTTAGATGAGCCAATCCTCGCCTTAACTTCCTCCCACATGCCTTGCTCCTCATTGGCCTATATTCAAAACCTTATCAATTGTATCCCATAACCAAGGCAACGACAAGGAGGAGTGGTCACATGTGCTAGGTTATTGTCATGGCTCCTTGAGCCAAGTTTGCTCTAACTCGAATTCCACCATGGCAAACTCACTGAATGTTTGAAGGCAACTATGCACCGCCTCAGCAATCCATAGCAAATGTGACAAGCCAATAGGAGCTGCACCCCTTCCCCTTCCCGAGCTTATAAATAGGCTCAAATTCTCAGGTTCAAAACACACCATTGATCTCTTGGTGAAGCTCTGTCAATTTCACTCCTAGCTTCTTCATTAGAACATTAAAACAATTTATCCATTGAATCATCACCACAAATCCCAAATCCACTATTAATTGAGCTTGCCCAAACTAGGACATGCTTAATTCTCACTGGTATCAATTTGATTTCATCATCCAACACCTTCATTACAATATTTGAGTGGAAAAATCACTTCCTCGCACTTCTTCTATGTTCAAGCTCTCTACACCACTGTTCGATCAAGGAGAGGATGGTCTCGATCATATTATCATACAGAAACAACAATTATCACTTGGAGCATATTTACCTAGATCCCAACGAAGCTGATACAACAATTGGATCAAGAAGGTTACTGGCAAATTGAGGCATATCTGTATTTTTCGTAATTTCGTCAAGCTTTCCAAGCATTGTTAAGCAAATGTTTAAGCCATTTAATCTTGACCGTCAGATAGATAGAACTCGGTGAGATGAACATGTGGCGCTTTGAATCGTGTAATTTGGTGGAGAGTTGAGTGAGTTATGTGTGAACGGTGCTCGGCTCTTAGCCCTTTGGGGATGACAAACAGAATTCGTCCATTTCTTGTTAAAAGAAATAGACGGCTGAAATTAATCCTTATGGTGCGGTGCTGTTTGGGATCCCGTACGGATCGGAACAGCGGAGCTGACGCAGAGACTCACGCAGACAGGGCAGCGAATCAAAGCAGGACATGTGAAAAGGGAGGCTGACCAGAAGGCTTGTGTGGCAGCTAACTCAACGAAGCGTTTAAATAGTAAATTATCATTTACAGCTAATGGGCTCTTTCGGCCTTCACCACTTGAACTGATTAGATAATTGAATGAGTAGTAAGAAAGTAGCACTGTATTTGCTGCAATAAGGATTCAAAAAAATTATGAGACTAAACCATTGAACGAGAATAACATCAAAAGGATGATACTCGCAACAACAACAAGCCTTTATCCCACTAAAGTGGGGTCGGCTACATGAATCCTTTTTTTCCATTGTGTCCTACTGAATGTCATATTTTCAATTAATTCTAATAAATTAAGATCATTTTTTATACAATAAGCACAAGTCTTTCTAGGTCTACCTCTGCCTTTCTTAACATAAATCGAATCAAAAAAGTCTACTCTCTTAATCAGATCATCAGATGGTCGATGTTTAATATGACTAAACCATCTAAGACGACTCCACCTAATTTTGTCTACCAATGGAGCTACACCAACCCTATCACGAATATATTCATTTCGCATTTTGTCTCTAGGTGTAAAGCCATTCATCCACGTAAGCATTCTCATCTTGGAAACACTTAACTTAGTTTTATGCTTCTCTTTTAAAGGCCAATATTTTGTGCCATATAGCACTGCTTATAAAATCTTCCTTTCAGCCTAAGCGGCACTTTTCTATCACACAATAGGCCCAAAGCATTCCTCCACTTCAACCAACCAACTTGAATTCTACTAATAACGTCCCCATCTATATCATCGTCACTTTAAACAATGGACCTGAAATATCTAAAAGCAGTCACACCTTTAAATAGCATAATACTCAACTAGTGAGAAAATCAACATTTATTCCATCCGCATAAGACCCTTCATACCAAACAATTTATCCAGTTATAACAAGTAATTCATTAAATACACGCAGATTCTGTAGACTTTCTACTCAACCAGATTGCATAATAAAAAGAGTTCATCATAATTACCAGTAAATACAAGTAGTAGCTCATGTGTTTCCAAAGAAGTGAGGGGGCGCGGGATCAATTTAGCAAACGGGCGAGAAAAGAAGTCTCACTAGGTGGTATACTGGATGGTGAAATGAAATTTTGGGTGGTATTTCACTAATATTGAAGTTTTAGGTCATAGAGAGGTATATATGAAAGTTTCTTATGGTATGTATATATATCCTCCAAAATCTATCTAAAACAGCTTTTTTGAAGAAAAAAATTATCATGAAAATCTTTTTATTTTTTTACAATCAAATTTACTTAATATATGATAGTCATAAAAAAAAAATTATTTTCAAAATAAAATAATATTTATCATAATTATAACAAGTATTAAATTACAATCGTTTTAATAAAAATAATAAGAAGGGGAAAAAAAGAAAAACCTGCATCAGCTCTAACGGCCTTTGCACGTGTACAAGTAGAAGGCAACAGCGCAGACAAGAAGATAGGCTCGGCAGGAGTAGGATTCCCGATTCTTCACAAAACGATTCAGCATTCGCGCGGACGAAAATAGCGGATGAAAGCACAGATCATAAGCCGCTAGAGCGAGTCTGGAGGAGACGGGTGAAGTAGGGAGTTCACAGAGCATATTAAAAATGGGCTCTGCAAATAGAGATTTCTATATTCGTAACAAAAGCACTCACTGCTCTCGTCATTCGCTGCTTCTTTGCGGGGCTTTAGAAATCGGCAATGGAGATGGAGAAGGCTTACAGTTTGGAGCTGAATAAGAAGAAGAGAAAGTTCGAGTTGATCGACGATGGGGAGGTAGAAGAGCGCGCCTGTAAACGGCTCAAGACGACGCATGACAATGGCGACGCTGCTACACCTATGGAGCTGGACGATCCTCTGGAGGAGCGGGATGATCCAATGGACGTGGATGATCCGACGGAGGAGGTGGATGATCCGATGGACGTGGATGTTCCGACGGAGGAAGAGGTGGATGATCCGATGGACGTGGATGTTCCAGTCGTTCCTATTTATGCATTTCTATTAATTCCTGTACAAATAATAAATTAATATTAATGAAAGTTTTTTTTTTAATGTCTCTTTCAATTTATTTTCATTTATAAAGTGTTTTTCTCTAAAAAGAATTAAGATTTGTTTAATTCTTGTGAGCTTTTATATATTTTGTAAACTTAAAAATATCTTGTAAAATAATGCAGATATAAATCTATGTTTTTGAGCATACCCATTTAATTTTATAAATAATAGCAATAGTAAGTTTGTAAGTTTTAGCACTAGATAACAATTTTTTTCTCTTAGCTAGCTACTAACAAAAAAAAAAAAAAAAGAATTTATATCCTCATTTTTTTATTTTATATAAAATATTATCTCTTTACCTCTCTTTTTTTTTAAAAAAAAATTATTATTTGATCACTATATTGCCATGAGATTTTGGGAGCTCGTACTAAACCATATAACTCCATGGTTATTTTTATCTTCATACTTTTGATTAGTATTATTATCCTACAAAGAAGATAATGACATTCACCTACTTGATTTTATTCACTCTTACAAGGCATTATTCATATTTTTGATGAGCTTTATAAATATGTTTGTGGAGCAATTCATTGGAATGATTGTCAGAGACTCCTCTCACCTTTTTGAAATTCATCAAAGTTGATTAAAGTGACTGAAATATTATTTTTGAAAGTATTCTTTGATGAAGGTAACAACCTTCATTACAATCTCGAAAATTCATTTACATCAACATCCTGAACATGATTGTGATTGGGTCGTAGTAGAGCTACAAAATTACTAATATATGCCTATTATATATTTAAAAACATAATAAAAAATTAGAGAGCTACAAAATTAATCACTAAGCGCTAGATGTGTAAATTCATAAGAATTGTGTGGTTTCCAAGTAAATTCCCCAAATATTTAATGTCAAATATTTGGTCAAATGATTCTATTGCCCCCAACATATATTGTCTTAAAAAAAATATTGTACTACAATCTATATATTTAATAATTTTGCTCAATCTTAAAAATAATTCTGATTCCATCCTTATTTATCGCTATGGATATTTCATGGCACAACACAACAATCACAAAGATTTTACTACTGACTGACCTATGTACCAAACTTCTCTCCACCAACAGCTTTTATAGACAAATTGATGGCCTTGACGAGGCCCTTCACTTGACAGAAGGCGATAATGATATATTATTATCACACTCACTACAGTAGATCCAACACACTGTATTAGACTAGATCCTACTTGCATTGCTTCATTGTCACCACACACTTGCAACAAAATAATCAATCATAATAGTTCAATAATAATAACCTCTATCACAATTTAATTAACTGAACCTTCACATTGTACATGTATCTATCTCTATAAGTTAATTGGCAGTATGGAATAAAATGTGTAAATAGCTTGTTTTAGTTCTATTATTTTATTTCTATTCAAAAGACAGATGCCAGAATTATCAAAATATGATCACCTTAACATCCAATCTAGCACACAAAAAACAATCAGACTCACATTTGTTCTAGTAGACAAATGTCGCAATAGTCACATTACATCACAATCAACTATAAGTCTAGTGAAAACATTAACAGTCATACTAATATGTAAGGTTGGTATGATTTCCCATCTATGAACTTAATATTCAATTTTGGTTTGATTTGGATTCATGTTTTACCGGTTAGCATATTTCAATTTAAGTGATAAATGAATCAATAATATATTTCAATTGTTACTTTTACTTTAGGTCTAATATAAATTTAAGAATTTAGCGAGTATTAAAAATATCAAAGTCTGTTCATGACGAGTTCCATCAGTCTTACACATTATCTTTAATAAAAAAAAATTCACGAAAGATTGCGGTCTTATCTTGAGTTTCTTACTAGGATAGCTTTAAGTGTATTGTTAATATTTTCTTTTGATTTTAATAAAAATGGTTAGGATTAATTTTAGTTCAATTTTCATTTTTTTATTTAATTTGAAAGGATTTTTCTTTTATTTTGGATTTGGTAACCTTCAATTCTATATAGGGCTTAGGGTCAAATGAGTTTTGAGTTTACTTATATTTATTATTAATTCATAATCATTTTCACTAATTAGCTCTTAAGAGAAAATTTAAATAGTTATTAAAATATATTTAAAAATTATATGATTATTCTATGCAGTCAAAGATGATGAGAGAAGGTCCATGCAAAAAATTCATAATATTTTCAACTATAAAAAATTCAAAAATTTATTTATTAAAATATTATAAAGATAAATTTTAAATAGTGTTAAAAATATTTTCAAAACTAGAGGAAATTTTCTTAAAGTCTAGTAGAACCAGAGGACTATACTTTTTTTTAGATTAATTAAAACTAAATTACATTAAATTTGAATTAAATTTGAATTAATATTTAATTTATTCTTGAACAAAAATTCAAAAAAGTATAAAAAAAATATTATTAATTTATGTGACAATTTTGAAGACATAGGTGAATTGAGAAATCTCACAAAAAAAATTACATTATTTTGGATTAATTATGATTTTCTAGTTATTTTATTTAATATAAAAAATTTTAAATGATTTTAAAATTTTTTAAATTTATCATAGAACTCAATAAGAGAGGGAGATGTTTATGTCTTGGAATATAGACAATGTGATCGCTTTTCTACATGATCTGAACTAAGCTACACAAACAGGTGTTGAGAAAACCAGTTCAACAGCTAAATGTTGTAACATTTATGCCTTTGTATTAGATTTAGGATTAAAACCTTGATCATGAATATGTACTGTCTTTCTTCTTTTAACTGTTTTCACTTTAACAAATTATTTTTGCTTCCAAGAAGTTCTGCTCAATACATATTTCTTGCTGAATATGATGAATCCTTGGATTTATAGAATTGAGAGGAAGAAATATATCACAACAGTTTGAGATTCGTAGAAAAAAAACCTAACAGTCATTCTCTTCCAATTTACTCATTAGGAATGAGATTTAATTGTAGGTTTTATGACACAGAAAAGATTTCATACCCTATATATAATTTTTCTTTTTGTTCACTTGCAGACTCTGCTATTGAAGCTTTTTTTTACTCTAGTATGTTGCAACTTATAGTCATTCTTAATCGTGCATCAAGTAAATTCTAATGCTTATAAGAACGAAATTTTACAAAAGGGAACATTATTAACTCGTGCATCAAGTAAATTCTAATGCTTATAAGAACGAAATTTTACAAAAGGGAACATTCTTAACCGTGCATCAAGTAAATTCTAATGCTTATAAGAACGAAATTTTACAAAAGGGAACTATTGTCCCCTACAACATCATTAGATGCTACTCATCCTCTAGGCTCGTCATGAACCATTGGTACCACATTTCAATCGAATCGAAACTTCCTTACGACAATGGCATTGTGTAGGTTGTAGGTAAGTTGGCACATGAAAGCAACCAGAGGGCCGAGCGCTTTTGCACCCATCCAAGCGAACTTAAACCTAAAGCTGGGCACTTTTGCGCCCATTACTACCAACAAATCCAGAGGGATGGGCGCATTTGCTAGGCTCATCCTTGCCAACTAAGAATTTTCGAGAGACCTCGGTGGTCTCAAGGCCACCTTCTTTCCAGTTCTGAAGATCGAGTGGTACTTGCTTCACACTCACGACCATTAGGAGTTAGCAAACTCATGATTGTTCCAAGTCTCTCGTAGCAGTGATTACTTCTCCATCTCCCGAGAATTTCACCGCAAACTGGTAGGTGGACACCATGGCTCTGAAGCTATTTAGCGATGGCTAGCCATGGATGTCAAATTAAAACTGAATATCTCTTTCTCGGATAGAATGTACACTGTGTAATATTAAAATTAGTTATTTGTTTTCATGTATGAAATGTGTAACAAAGATTTATTTTTTTTTAAACAATACAATAGTACGGGGGCGGAAAAGTTATTTTGTCATAAATAGTTGCAGCACAACTACATAAAACGAACAGATATACAACTTTCTTGTAGCAGCTTCCGTGTAGTAGCTTTTTGGCACAGCTGCTGCGCCGTAGAATTTTAATAAGCTGCAGCTTCCCCAAACATACCCAAAGATGAAAATTTACCTTTTTAATTTGGAAGTTCATTTTTAAGGTAGCATTGATGCCATAGAAAATTGGGATTCGTATGGAAATAATGGTACATTTCAATGTTTATTTAATACTCTGAACTTAAAGCACATTATATATAGTCATCAAAGATTATGATACAATTTTTATTTAAAACTATTTAATAAATTATCACATTTTTACTAAATAGGAGTTGTCTACCTCGGTAGTTGATGAGCAAGATTTTAACATACCTTCTTTAGCTTTTAAGTGACGTACATGAATGACAATTTAGTGCCCAAAAGTTGGTGTCCGACGCATCTCCTTGATAGCCTCGTAACTCATAAATGACATTAGGACATTCGTATCTTCATGTAACTAATATATGACAGATTGACATTATAACATGGTTAACCGTGATGCCCTCCGAAACGATCTTGTGCATTTGTACTTTTTCATATCCCCTTTTTAGGTCACACCCATTTAGAAAAGCAAAGAAAGAAAGATAAGATCGAAAGTGGACAAAAAATAAAGAGAAAATAAAATGAGTAGCTACGAACAAATATATATAAGAAAATCTTCGTAACATAAGCCAAAAAAAGAGTAGTCTTATATTTGTGAATTCAATGAATGTCACTAACAATAGATCCAATACTTCCTATTAAAACACTTTCAATCATGGTTAGAAAAATCACCTAAATTTTAATTAGAATAATAATCAAAATATAGGAAACCATCAATGTGATAATAACCAATAAAACTTCTTAGGAAATTATAATAATCAAAGAAATATTTTTGTCAACTTGAGCCTCACTTAACCACCTGATTTCACTTCCAATTCACAATATAAAGAAAAGCGTTACATTATGATGAAGCAAGCATTATGATATACCTATAAAAATAAATAATAACATTTTGATGATTTTATTATATTTTTTTAACTTGAAAGCTAAGTTTTCTATGATGCTTTTAAATTCTATATTAATGAAATACAATCATACCTTATCCTCTTCTTTGTCAACTAAAATAATTGTATCATCTTGTGCAATAACGATGAACAAAATATTTTTATGAAGTGAATTCATAAATGTATAATCAATATTTTACAAGTGAAGATATGCAATTTTAAAATATTAAATAAGAAACACCCAAAGGGAAATACACGACCATAATTATCTCTAGATTAGTCTTTTTATTCTAGTATAGGAACTTATAAAATAAAGCTTCAAAAGATCCTCTTATATGAGTGATAACATACCCATGACATTTTTATGCTTTAACTCATATAGATCTTTCTCCCTCTTTATATCTGACATGATCACATTTGGCTTTATGCTAGGGATTATTTGAATGACTTTCTCCTTGAATATATATCCAATAAGCCACGAACAAGCTTTTTGGTGATCTTAGATCTAACCTCTTAAGTGCAAGTTTAATTTGATTCGTTTCAGCTAGTATGAGCTACACTTGATTTTGGCTTTTATCTCATAAGTTCTATGAGCATTTTCTTAAAGTGTAATAGACACCTCATACATAGTTAGAGATACTTTTTAGAATTGACTGATATACATTGGAGTTATCCATGTAATCTCATATATTGATTTATTACTTTTAGGTATAAATTATATGGATAATAAAAATATCTTACCCATTTATTAGTTTCAGGCAAATTCTAAGTTGGGATTATAATTTATTATTAAAGCATCATAGAGCCACGATCATTTATAGCATATATTTCCATAACGTTATTTACTTTTATATGTAACATGTTTGTATTATCATCTATAGCAGTAAAATATAACAAATTGATCGACATCGTATAATTCTCACTTACATAACAATTTGTAATTGTTTTTTTTTTTTTTGGAAAACAATTGATCACAAATACAAGAACAATGTGAATAATAATATAGATTTATCATTTAAGAAAAAATAATCAAATCATAATTTATTATTAGCTCAATTAAAATAATTAAAATTAGGAAGTATGCATTATCAGAGTAGTAATACAACACATCCAATTTGAAACTGATTGATTCAAGAAATACTTCTTTATGAGATAAATCATTCGCTCTTATCTTTTTACAACTTCATATCGCACAAGAATGCAATAGTTGATTAGTCTTTAAAAACTCATGGTTATTATAGGATGTAGACTAAAGTGCTACAGTAGCGCCATCTTAGAATATGCTCCACGTGGAGGCCTCCAATTTGGCCAGTCTATTAGCCTCTCGTCTGATGTGGCAACATTACCCCAACAGTAAGAAGTTGTTTTCCCTATTACTTAGTAATAATTCGCCCGCCAATCACGGTGGCAATTGATTATTCCAATCGACGGCCTCCTCCTTTGGCCTTCTCTGGCCGTAACTTGTGCTGCCTGATAAACTCGGAGGTGAGCATCGTCCTCGCCGTCATGCGTCGTAATGTCTAACGCCGAAGATAATTACCTATGGATCACTCTATCATCCAGCCCTTTGAATCCCTCCGGCGTCACATCTTCAATTGGGACCCCAATGGATAGAGCTTCATTGATCCAATTATCTACCTCCGCCTTCTCCTCGATAAACTGGCACTTGGATCAATGATTTCACCCTTTCTTTTGCACGCACAATTCTCGCCTTCAAGGTGTTCGACGCTGGATCTGCCAATGTCGAGATGACGAGCTTGCCCATTTACCGGAAGCAGTGAGGGCATTCTTCAAGGTTGCATCTGTTACTGAGGTACGTACTTATTCTTGTTTGTCTCATCATTCCATCGAGAAACCATTAATCTTGAGTTTGAAATGATGCGATATTAGTTGCATTTCATTACTCTGTTCTCTAAAAATTTCTGAAGCTGAAACTGTTATTTCATTCTGCTTTTGCTGCATCTATAACTACATTTCCAATTGTTTTTTATTATTGTATGATGGCTAGCTTATGTATGCTACATAGGGTTGAGCATTCAGTCGGTTTGGATGGATTGATTTTAAAATTGGTCAAACTGATTTTAACTGAAGTCCATAATCTAAAAAACCAACCCAATATAAATTTTGATAAAATCGACCGATCAAACCGAAATTTAATTTGGTTTAAACGGTTCGGTTATCAAAAAAATCAAAATTTCATAGTTTATTGGAACAAGCATTATGAATTACATTTCTTATTCACATAATATCAATTTGATTTTACGAATCATTTATTTATTTCAATCAAATATTACATAAAATAATTTTTTTGATTTTTTTAGTTTATTTCACATAAAATTAAAATATAATAAAAATTTTTAAAGAAGTTTCAGTTTTTTTATTTGTTTGGCTAAATAAAAATTAAAACTAAACCGAAAATTGAAAACCAAATATTGAAATTTTAAAAATCGAAAACCAAGATCCAACTTTGAAACCGAACAAAACCAAACTTGCCAAACTTGATTGGTTCGCTTCGATTTTTAGGTTTTTGACCAAATAATGCACAACCCTAATGTTATATGCAATTATAGTCATCCAACTAGCAGTACGCTTTAATCATAGTGTAACCAGTTAAAGCTCTATACATTATAAGCATATAACTTTATACACTGATTAGTAGTATGGAATATGATGAGCAAATGGATTCTTTTATTGCTTTTATTTTCTTATTTATATTTTTTACACAATTCTCCATCATTGTAATCAATAAGCATTTTTCATCATGGTAGAAGCGGCCATAGACCAACCAAACAATCTTCTCATCTTAAGCCCAAATAACCCATACCATGGATATATCTGGTACATCCATCACAAACTTGAAGACCATTCCCCTCTCAAAATAGAAGAAATATTACGTGCAGATAATTCATGCGTAGACTACGTACTGAGCCCAATTGAAATTGGTCATATGTCAAACATTTTATTATTATTATTATTTTATTCAAATAAATTCATAAGAAACAATATGGCCCGTCCCAGCCTATCTTAGGGGTATTAACGCAGTTAATAACAAAAAAAAAAAATAATGTACCAGAAATTTGAAAGCAAATATAAAAAAAAATGTACAACCTTTAGGGTTTAGGATTGAAATAATTTTTTTTTACCGAAACTTAGGAAAAAATCTTGAGGATGGAAAGCAAGCATAGTGATAACTTGAATAACTCAGATGTCATATTTTATTCTCTTGTTGGTGATGACATTATAGACTAAAGCTTATTGGCAGGTTTCAAATACAATTACGTTTATATAGTTAATCTATAATCTTTATTTTTTTATTATTTGGAGTGGTTTGTTATATGTAATATTTAATATTCTAAGGATATCATTTTGTTTGAGTTGTAATGAACATCTGGATTTAGTGCTGACCAAATGCACAAATGGAACCATATTGTTACCCACTAAATAAGTTAAATCAACATAGAGGAGACATAGAAAGCTTTGACTTTCGAAAAAAACGATATTGAAAAATATCAAAGATACATCTATGTACAACATGGTTGCACAAGGAAAAAAAACCAAACATTTATGTTCTACAAGAAAAAGATATATAGACATAAAAAGGAAAATCTCGATCCAGCTATGAACTTCTTTACAATTAAAAAAAAAAATCATTTCAAAATGATTGTACCAAGAAAAATACATATCGAACGAATACAACATTCAATAAAAAAACATAAAACGAAATCGAGTAAACCCTTTTTCATTAAAAAAGACAATGATTTGTTTCCATATTTGCGACTATATTTATGGATTTAATTACTAAAGAGGAACGATTGGTCTCCCTGGGAATTACCATCAAATACCTCCCTCCTGAGCTTCCAAAGACGTTGTTAGCGCCATCCATCCAAGCGATTCTCCCAAGGGGCAACTCCTCTTCATTAGACGAAGGTTGCAGTGACACTATCTCTTCAACTGCATGCCTTTTCCCCTCTAGTTTCCGGTCTGCCCTCACCCGTAGTTCAACTTTGGGTTATGTGCTACCCCCCAAAGCCGGAATAATCTGAAGTTTGAAAACTTTTTGAATCTCCCCTTGGAAAAATCTGAAATTGTTGTAGTTTTGTTTTATGAAAAATTGGAAACCTCAAAAGCTTCATTTTTGGACAATATGAAATGTGTGTTGGCTTTCCATATGAAAATTTGAAACTTATGTGATTCATCTTTTAGAAAATATGAGATGCAGTAGCTTTGTTTTGTGAAAGTTTGGGAACTTCAAAAATCTTATGTTGGAAATTATAAAATACGCAGTGACACTCTGTTGGAAATCTGAAATTTTTATGGCTTTGCTTTATGTGATCCGGAAACTTCATAAATCTCATTTTGTAAAATTCAGAATCGTGATGACTTTGCTTCATGAAAATTTGGAAATTTTACAAATATGGTCCTCAAAATTATGAAACTATTGCGGCTTTGTTTTGTGAAAGTTTTGAAACTTTGAGAATCTCATGTTGGAACATATAAAATGCGCGGTGGCTTTGTGTTTAAAAATCTGAAGCATTTATGGCTTGCAGCTCAACTGAAAGGGCTCGAGCAGCTTCTCAAGACTCCGGAAGTTGATCGCTGAGTAACATCAATATTGCATACTAATGAAGAATAAGAGTAACGAACTGCAATAGATTGGGACAAAAATTAATAAAAACAATTGGGTGAAGAAAGTAAATGAAGATTGAATAATGATAGCTTTTCCCTAACCTAATCCAGCTACAAACCTTATTCAAGCGCTCAACTCAAACTGATTACAGTATGACTTCTAACATGACTGCGGGTATTGCTAAAATGGAAGAAGGAAAACATGCATATAAAAACAATATTACCTAAGCAGCATCATCATACTCAAATCCAATAAATGCGAAGCCTTTGCAGATAGGATCTCTGGTCTTTCTGTTTCCGAACAATAATAGTTAGTGGGCGAACTAGAATGATTTCTTGGTTGAAAAATTGATATGCTACATTCTTCACCTGTTCTTGATGGCAGAATTTTGTTTTTGGCTAACAAGCATCAGTTGCCAAAAACCTTTTCTGCTTCCTCTTCTCGTAGCTTTCTGCCATTTCTTGAAGATTCCATGCCGGTTGAGAAACAATTTGGGCGATTCAAGGTCATTTGTGCTCGCTAAGTAAAAGCTTATTAAGTTGGTAGTACAATCAAAACAAACCTAATCAGCCCCCTTCACTCTCTAATGGGCATTTCTAAGATTCATAATCTGCTTTAAAGATTGTAGAGGATTGTAAAAAGCCTAAGAAAATTGTTTACTGTCATATATATTCACAAAGTACTTATTGGCCTCAACTACAGCAAATGCTTTCTCTAAGGCCCAATTTTTGTTTAACTTGCCATCACAAAAAATAATCACCAATTAGTGAAAACATGGTTTGTTATAGGAGAAGTTCGAATAGCACCTGTCTTGCAAGTTATTTCCACTTATGCTAATGGCCAAAGGAGAGAGGCATAAGAAAACATTACCTTTGATCACTTGACCGCTGCCAAGCTCAAACTCAAAGGTGTCACCTCTCTCATAACTAGAGTCGAATATACTTCCATCAGTAAGCATTCCCTGTATTAAAAATTGCCCGAAATTCTGCTGTAAATATATTGGTTTGATAACAGAATTTTGAGTAATGTTAGTTAACACTTGCTCTTGAATTTATGAAAATATAGAGTACAAGCATATATATACATACATATATATATATACATACATATATATATATATATATATATATATATATATATATATATATATATATATATATATATATAAAGTGACCTTTATTCAAATGCAAAAGTTCTCAATTTTAACTTAAAAAAGCCTGCAATTAAAAATACAAGTTTAGTCTCTGTTGAAGTTTTAAAATCAGCTGCTAAATCATAATACAACCCGAAAAATCAGATATATTTGTAAGCATTCACAGGGTTCCTAAATGCCGAGGAGACAAGCCTGTATGAAAACCTGAAGCAGAAAAGCACTCAATGAATCAAAAATACAAACTAAAGTGGAAGCCAGAAGCCATGCTTCAGTAACAATAGATACAAACTAAATCTAAACATCTTGTAATACGAATTAATTCTAACTGTAATAAGCTCCACAAAAGTGAGATTGTCCCATGTGAGGCATACCCGTTTATCTACACATGTACTAGATGTTTGTAATTTATGTTAGAGCCTTGTAATTGCCCACGAGCTTACCAAAAAATACAGAGAATAAAGAGAAGCTTTGTCAATTTACCCTTTTTTATGTTGCTTACTATGATATGATCGAGTTTCTGAATGAAATTATTTTATAATTAATACTTTTTCCTGATTTCAAACTTAGTTCCCATCAACAAGGCAGTTTTCTCATGCTATAATTAACAATCAGGATCTATTATGCTATGCAGGAATGATCAGTACAACTTCAGAAGGAAAATTATATTAAAACTGCATTTCAATAAACAGTGTAAAAGCAACTGGCAAAATTTGTCAAATAAAACCTTACCTTCAATTTATTAATTAACATAAAAGAAAATCATGATAAGAAGAAAATTATATCAGGAGCTCCTCGCGCCAAATGCATCAGGAGTGCAGGACATTAGATCAAAATAGAAGCACATTTTATAAAAACAAAAATAAATTTATAGAAAGAAATTTAGAGTAGTAAAAGATATGTATTTTAAACTACAAGGCAACACGGAAAATCATTATTTTTCTTAAGACAAAATTTGACTGTCTTGTAACTTTAACAAAATGACCCGTTATTGATTAAATAACATGCACTCATGATGGATATTTGTATCAGCAGCACTGTATACAATTTTTTTCTATCATGTTGTGACATAAAATGTAATGGGATTAGCCTTAGGTTGAGCATACCTCCAACAGTCAGCAACAAGAAAATAACCATAAAAATAGAGAACCGCGAGTATAAGGATCACATAAGCTTCATAGGGCACAAAATAATAATCTTCCAGTAACTCTGATTTGCCCACTCAGCCGGATAACTACCTCCTTAGAATCGGTTGAAACAGAAGAAGAACGAACAAGCCGAACTGTCAGAGAAGATGACCAACGAATGAACGAGACCTTCGATCGAAGAGCGACTGGGTAAAAATAGGATTGTGGAATACAGGCAGCAGGGTCGATCCCACGGCCCACTTTTTGCGAAAATTTCCCGTGTTGGCCGCGAAGTTCTACTGTCACGCCCCCAAATAGCAGATGTCGGCGGTGGGGTGCCGCGACGCTCTACAGTCGCGCTCCCAAACAGACACTAAACAGCCGCAGCTTCTCACCAGTACTGCGTCTGCCTCGTAAAGAAGCTATGCGTGAAGCAATCATGGGAAAGCTGATCGATTGTTTCAGTGCAATTGTGTGAAAACAACTGTGAGACAACTTTTTCTGGAAAAATGACCAAACTGCTCATGTTTGTTAAAACTGTTTAAAAATTCTTAAGTATTTATATCTGAATATTTAATATACGTAAATTTTTTAATAATATTATGTATTAATAATTCATATGAAATAAATTTAAATATTATATACGCATGTGTGTGTATATATATATTGTAAAATAACAATTACTTTTTATAGAAAAATACTAGTTTGTCAGCATAAAAAATTCAATAGGAATCATCCTAGAGATCACAAACCAAGAACTGGAACAATCTTAACAAGCAACCGAAAGTATCAGTTTAGATTCGTCAATGGCACGATAAAATCTTCCCAACCCTACGTCAAGCTCCACATCCACCACAGAAAAGGATGAAAGAATAAAAATGGCAGAAACGAGTAAGAGAAGAGGAGGAGAAGCCATTAGAGCCGCAAAAAAATGCATGACCTTCAGATCCACATATACAATTCAAGAGGATGATTCATAATACCTGAGATCGATAGATCGAGGTTAGGGAAGAAGAAAGTGCAGTAGATTCGCGAGAGAAGCAGCGGGGAAGCAGATAGGGTAGAGGGATTTCACACGCGGGGCATATGGTAAAAAGTTTGAGGCGAAAGCGGGGCCGCGGTGTTAATCCAGCGGCCCGCTTTCTATCAGCTTCTGCAAAGCTGTGTCGCGCCACTGCAAACCAAACAGCGGAAAACGGGGCGTTTCCACGGCAAATGACCCCACCGCATCGTGACCGCCCTCCCAAACGCCTTATGTGTGTGAATATGTTGGTTTTCCCTGGAATTGGTCTGCTACAAAAGCCATTATTGAAGAAAGGCTCAACTATGCCACATGCAATTCCCGAACAAGGTTAATATCAATTTACTTTACTTATCTTCCTTGTCATCATTCTCAATTTTTTTTTTATTTCAATTACGAGACAAGAATACGAGCATATTTCATGTGATGGCATTGGAAAAAAACAAAACTTAGACCTAGCTCAGCTGTGGCAGACCATAAGGGTTGACCTTTTGAAGTTATAAATACTAAAGAATTGAAATATGAGGAAGGAGTTGAAGATGATGCTATCCCTGCTTTGTCGGCAGATGCATTTGGATCGAATGCACAAGAAAGCTGGTCTTCAAATGGTATAGAATTGGTAATTTAAATAACGTTAAAAGCATTGTTTTCAGTAACAGTTAAGTTTATGAAAAAGAATCTCAAGTAGGCAATGCAGAGAAGATGAAAAATACTTTGCTTTTCATTCACAACAATGATTGTAAACCTTTAGCAGATGCCTGTAGATCTCTAGCTTCAGAAATCAGATCCCCAGAAAATGAACTACATTTAGAATTATCTTCTGTTAAGATTAGTAATTCATCTACAGTAATGTTTGATTCTCAGTTGTCTGATGCCCATACGAAGAACCCTGATATAGATAATATTTGTGCCAGGTTTGCTATATTTTCCATTGAATCACCTGTAGATGGAGTGAGACACGAGTGTTATGTTTAGACGGATTCTTAGCCAGTTATATGATCATACCAAAAAGCATGATACATTCCGAATAAATAAAGCTACTATTATAGTATGAAAGTAGCAACTACTACAACAATTATCAAACTCTAACAATATAAAAATGTCATGTTTAATTCTTTAATCAAACTTCTACTAACAACAAACTTTGAAAGCTTAATAACCCTACTTTCTGAACTACAACTAACATGCTTCAAATACTTGACATATTACAAGTCATAAACCGCCAAATATAATAGTCACCAAAAGAAATCATTCCCGAAAAGATATTATATCTTAATGACTTCACAAAATTATAACTTTTATAAACAAAAATATCCATTCTGATACAAACATAGATAAAATGTAGTAAGTCTTAGTCTAGAAGCTTTCATTACTTGAGTTAATTACACATTTCAGAAGAACCTCTAAAAGAAATTTAAAAACATTCGGATTACTACTATTAATTCCCACCACTATCAAATTTTAATATTATAAAGCTTGTTTTTAATAGATTTGATACTCCTTAATTGATATTCTTGATAATCTAATACCCTAGCTTGGTAAATATTAGATGATCTTGCTCCTTTTCGTCAAATCACTTAAAATAGTTGCAGCTATCTTCTGTTCTATTCCCGGGACTTTTGTAGAACATTCTTCCCTAGTTCTCACCTTTCTAAACAGTGTTTACTTTACATTGCAGATCACAACGATAGTAAATATGATGTTATTGATCGCTTGTTAATACCATCGAACGAATCAAACTCATATTTTGTAATCTCAATTGACACATGAGAATTTCACGGTCACACCTAAACAGTTAAGCACATTAGCAGATAGACATAACTGGAAGCAATAGAGAAAACAAGGTCAATTTTTTAAGTTTCAATGAGATGTCATCTATGAACTTGCTTGAAAGCTTAGAGAGCTCCAGGAGGATCTCCATTAGCTTTGCCCAGACTCAATGTGTAAATACATAAGCATTGAGTGGTACGTATATATGAAAATCTTTTTATTTTTTTACAATCAAATTTACTTAATATATGATAGCCATATAAAATTATATTAAAAATAATAATAATATTTATCATAATTATAATAACTATTAAAATTACAATCGTTTTTATAAAAATAATGAGAAGGGGGAAAAAATAAAACCTGCATCAGCTCTAACGGCCTTTGCACGTGTATAGAAGGAACGGATCCAAGTCGAAAAAGAGCAGGTGGCAGCGAGGGAACGAATCAAAGCAACCCCGAGCGTTTTGGGAGCTAAGCCGCGAACCCGCCGCAGAGGAATAGGTAGACGGCGACAGCGCAGATAAGAAGATAGGCTCGGCAGGAGTAGGATTCCCGATTCTTCACAAAACGATTCAGCATTCGCGCGGACGAAAATAGCGGATCAAAGCACAAATCATAAGCCGCTAGAGCGAGTCTGGAGGAGACGGGTGAAGTAGGGAGTTTACAGAGCATATTAAAAATGGACTCTGCAAATAGAGATTTCTATATTCGTAACAAAAGCACTCACTGCTCTCGTCATTCGCTGCTTCTTTGCGGGGCTTTAGAAATCGGCAATGGAGATGGAGAAGGCTTACAGTTTGGAACTGAATAAGAAGAAGAGAAAGTTCGAGTTGATCGACGATGGGGAGGTAGAAGAGCGCGCCTATAAACGGCTGAAGACGACGCATGACAATGGCGACGCTGCTACACCTATGGAGCTGGACGATCCTCTGGAGCAGCAGGACGATCCAATGGACGTCGATGATCCCATGGAGGAAGAGGTGGATGATCCGATGGACGTGGATGATCCGTCGTGGAGTCCCTTAAACCCAGTCGTTCCTATTTATGCATTTCTATTAATTCCTGTACAAATAATAAATTAATATTAATGAATTTTTTTTTTAATGTCTCTTTCAATTTATTTGCATTTATAAAGTGTTTTTCTCTAAAAAGCATAGAAAGGCATAAATATTCGATCTGAAGATGGTAATCCAATATAAGCAGGCGATTTACTAATATAATACATAAAATTAATATTATAACAGTTGAAAGAATAAGAGGTTGACCAAAGATTCTTAATTAACTCATGTTGTTTTTTATTTAATCTCACATAGGATATGATTGAGATATCCTACTATTACTATTGTAAGTGTTAGAATAAAATTTGCTTAATTCTTTTGAGCTTTTATATATGAACAAATATCAGATCGTGACACTCGATGTGCGTGATTGGATGCATGAGCGCTACGTGGAAAATGGCCCGCCACCATACTACTCGCGATTGGTTGGTGTATGGAGTGGCGGGGCCCACTTTCCATATGGCGCCCCGCTATTCGCGTCTGCATGCATCAGGTGTCCTGATGCAATATTTTTTCCTGTAAACTTTAAGATATCTTGTAAAATAATGCAGATATAAATCTATGTTTGTGAGCATTACCTTTTAACTTTATAAATAATAGCAATAGTAAGTTTCTAAGTTTTAGCACTAGATAACTATTTTTCTCTTAGCTATTAATAAAGGGAAAAATAAAATTTCTATCCTCATTTTTTATTTTATTTAAACTATTATCTCTTTACCAGTCTTTTTTTTTTAGAAAAAAATTATTATTTGATCACTATGTTGCCATGAGATTTTGGGAGCTCATACTGAACCATATAACTCCATGATTATTTTTTTATCTCGATGCTTTGACTAGATTATTATCCTATAAAAAAGATAATGACAGTCACCTACTTGATTTTATTCACTCTTACAATGCATTATTCATACTTTTGATGAGCTTTATAAATATGTTTGTGGAGCAATTCATTGGAATGATTGTCAAATACTCCTCTCACCTTTTTGAGATTCATCAAAGTTAGATGAAAGTGACTGAAATAATATTTTTGAAGTATTCTTTGATGAATGTAGCAACCTTCATTACAATCTCGAAAATTCATTTACATCAACATCCTGAACATGATTGTGAATGGGTCGTAGTAGAACTACAAAATTACTAATATATGCCTATTATATTTAAAAACATAATAAAAAATTAGAGAGCTACAAAATTAACCACTAAGTGCTAGATGTGTAAATTCATAAGAATCGTTCCAATCCAAACTTCTGGCCAATTGTCCCCTATGATTAAGATTGAAAAATGCCAGTATAATATTATATGTACATAAACATTATCTTACATATTATTATTATATCCACATTTTATATAATATTCAAATTTAAGTTTTCCGTTATTATGTTGTATAATATAAAAATGAATTGTCAACTAATTTCTTTCAAATTTTATAAGAAAATTTACATATTTACCGCACCTCAACTTTATTTAAATATCTAACATAAGAAGTTTGATATTTATATTAATATGTTTTTGATGTTATAAGCCTATAATGAAAATATGTTTCACTTTTTTTAAAATTAATAAGAATTCCCAAATAGGACTATGATGGCGTTCGAAAAACAATATAGCTAAAAAGCTGCTCAAAAATACCTAAAATCAATGAAATGATGATTAACATTTAGACTTTTTTCATATAATTATTCATAATAATTAAAGAAAGAGAAGATTTACATAAATACCACACTATTCTCATGTATTTACAAATTAAAACAAGCTTTTGATTTGTATATTTATACCGCTTCACCAGAAGGACCATTCACATTTGACTTAAACTTAATGTTGTAATATGTGAAAATATCAACCTTGTGGAAACCAAAACAAACACAAATTAAAACAAAGAAAATAAATTGATGCATATAAAAAAAAAAAAACAAATATCACAATTTTATTTTCAGTACAATTTATTTTTTGGAATACATTAAAAATGTAAAAACAAATAGACCTATAAATAAGAAAAATGATGTTTTGAAGAGAATATTGCGTAGAGTTTGATATGGAGCCGCGGGATATGAACTCAGTCCCAAGCTTTCTTCTTAGTTTACTTCATTGTTCCATCCATCAAGTAACAAATGGGGGCAAAGAAGCATCAAAACATTGCTGCAGAAATGTTATTTTGTCGCTGATCTTGATTAATGGGAGAAAAAAATGGTTAAAATAATAAAATATTAGTAAGCTTAGAATAAAAGTAGTAATTCATCAGCTCCAAAAATAAAAATAAAAAGACTTCATTCTAGTAGAGATAAAACTAAATGCATGGAATGTAATTTTAGTAACAGTAGCTCTAGTGACAGAGTTGTAACTATGGGTGATCAAATTATTAAAAGTTGTGAACTTATTAGATATCTCGGGTCTATTTTTCAATGTGATGGTGATATAGATGGGGATGTTATTAGTAGAATACAAGCTGGTTGGATGAAGTAGAGAAATGCTTCAAGCTTATTGTGTGATAGAAAAGTACCGCTTAGACTGAAAGGAAACTTTCATCAGCCGCCCCGCCCTGCAGCCGTTCGACTGTGTCCATGGCACTGTAAATCAAATTTATGTACGGACAATGACATTCCCATCATACCTACGTATTTTAGAGGTACAGTAAATAATTATATATCAACATATTCCTATAAATAGGAGATTCATTTGTCTGTTATTTTATTTTGAAACATAGAATTTTAAATTTAAACTTATTGTATAATGTAATTTTGTAATTTTGAGAATGATATTCTTTATTTTAAAAAATAACGAGACCAGATAGACCTCATATATCTAATAGTTTAAATAGCTGCGCACGATACTACAAGTGGTATATCATCTCGAAAGATGAGCGTATCACTTGTCAGTAGGTTTAACTATTTAAACTTAAAAGTTTGTCTCTATTTTGGTCTAAGAATTTGATAGCCGGCAAATTCCTTTACCTAATGCACAAATTAGATATGATTTAGATTAATCTGGGTTGTTAATTCCCTATAGAGACAAGCACCTATAATTAATTACATCTCAGACAACCGAAATCGTCTCAGAAAACTCTCGATTAAGATCAGAGTTTCGTCTTCAAGATTTCAATGTTTAGGTTTCCACGATTGCTTATAGGAAAGTCAAAGGGAATGACTCAATATGAAACAGTTATTTTCAGAATCCAAAAAAAATGAAGAGTATGAGATGTCGAAGATACTGAATAAGCTTCAGTGACATCTCAAACTAACATATGATTCGTCTTTAAATCTTTGAAAAAGAAATTATATTTAACGTTTCAATCATGTAAATTATTAGGACATTCAGGACTTATGTCTGCATGTCATATGCAAATAGCCTAAAAGAATAAGAGGATGTATGAAGTACCGAACGACGACCTCGACACTTTAAAAAGAGTTTATGACTTATATTATATGATATACAATCGTACGAAATCCTAAAAGATAGTGTAAGGATTTACGTCATATCAGATAAACAACCTCGAAGTCCTACGGGTGTATGTTATTTAAGTCTATGGAAGTTCAATTGAAGCTCCTCCTGCCACCTTCTGTAGTCTTCTCGACCGCTGCCCGGAGATGAATCATCACTTGACTGCGTCATCGTTATCTCGTTCCGAGAGAAAGAGAGATAAAAGAGAGAACATATATTATTATTACTTTATTAGAATTTAAAAACATTATTTATAGTTTTGAAAATATTTTATTATAGAATTTTTTTTAAATTGTTAAATTAAAAGTGTAGGTTGGTTATATGTTATTGGGTTCTAATCCTAAGCATGCGTTCTCCATTTGTTATCCTAGGGTACTATATAAATATGTCAGAAAAGCAATAACTAAAAGCATGTATACAGATGAATATATATAGTACAGTGCAGTAGGAGAAAGAACAAAAGAAAGTTATGTAGTAAAGTACAGTAAAGAAAGAAAGGAACTGTGCAATAAAATACATCAAAGTAGAAAAGATCAGGACATACCTGATTTATTCCGTTAATGCTTAAAAACAAATAACAATTGACATATCACAAGTGTATAGATATTAAACAAATAAATCTAAGTATAAAAGAATAAGTAGTAAGCATATGAAAATCAAAATGGGGAAGTAAGAATTCAATTTGAGAATAGGCTCAACTATAGACTTTTCATTCATTGTAATCACATAGGCAACTGAAATATCGAAGTCTATATACCAATATTGATTGTAATCCACCAGCGAAACACCCTAAGGTTGGGCAACTATACCTACCTGCCAGCTGACTAACAAGTGAACTATAAAAGGTAAGCATCCTCAACTGTATATCTCATATATGTATGTCATGTTTATGTATGTAGTGTTTCATGTAGAATTATTATTTCATTTGTTTTCAATCCTCAATATCATAAAACTATAGTTCACAAGTTGTCAGGGTTGAAATTAAAGCCGCCGCAACTCGTAGAAGTGTTAAGGGTAACTACAAATCGAATACTGGTTTAATAATTTCAGCTATAAAGAAAAGTTGAAAGTGGTTTTGCATTATCACATTTACTCCTAATTTCCAACTTATAAGCCACTTTAATAATCCATAAGCATATCCAAATAATTTGCATAATTTATCTAACTATGCTTTCACAATTAAAAGGAAAACCAAGGAAAAATATGTATATAAACATCTTTATATATATATATATATATATATATATATATATATATATATATCTTGAGGTAACAATTGAAAATCTCCATCATAGCCATGATACCAATTAAATCAATAAGTTAATGTGAAATTTGTATAAAAACTTGTTATTTGTACTTTTTAAATACTTTCATAGGGAATATAGGAATTCAGAAACAATAAGACAAAATAGACATATAACATTTCACAATGCAAGAAGAACTTATGAACCTAGACATATAACATTGACCAAGGAATCCAAAGCAAAAATTAAGAATATTTCTTTTCTTATTTTGTCTTGCAACAACACAAAGAGCACAATTACCTTCTCTCTTTCATTAAGATCAGTTGTGAACTTTTTGGCATGACCAAAGCTCATTCATAGAGAATCTGAAAGTAAAAGCTAACTAAAGAAAAAGGAGCAACCGATAGGTATTATATAATAAATTCATAAGCATCACCAGCATTTCATAGTTTAAATATCCCAAAAGTATAGAGTCAAGGAGTAAGACCGGTTCAGCAAAGAAAGAATCCCACTTCAGGCCTGAGCAAAGAAGCTGTTCCCCTTTTATTTATATACTACATTTTTTAGCCATAGGACAACGATTCCAATCTCAACAGCAAACAAGCAAGTAAATAAGAGTACAGGATAAATATGTCTCAAAATGACCAAACACCTTTTAATCAGCTATCCTTTTACTGTCTCTGAGAGACAACAAATTATAGATGCTAACAAAAGAAACTAGACATTCGATAATCCATTGTTCAAAATATTCATTCCATAGAAGATATATGATTTTTGTCAACTACTATTACATTATTATCCTAACCAAGTGTCAAATTACAGAAAAGGAATACTTTCAGATTTTCAGAAGTAAAGGGCTAACATCTATAGAGTCCAATATTTGCATAATTAATGGAATAAAAGAAGATAAATAGTGTTACAGGAAAAAGAAAAAAAAACTTACCTTCAGCTTCTCAAAAGAACCAAATAACACAGAGAACCAATTTTTCAAGTTTTCGAAAGTGAAGTGCTAAAGCTTAATGAGTTAAATATCAAATAAAGAATAGGGATATAAAGAGACAAGTAATACTGCAGGACCAAAACCAAGGGAAGAACCCTCACTGTTAGCCACAGAAATGCATGCATACATATTTTAGAAAATCTGTAGTGCCAATGGTCAGCATTATTGCAAGAGTTATTAAACCAGATTATCCATGATATAGAGCATCTGATACAAA
Source organism: Papilionanthe hookeriana x Papilionanthe teres (assembly GCA_022702705.1). NCBI lineage: Eukaryota > Viridiplantae > Streptophyta > Magnoliopsida > Asparagales > Orchidaceae > Papilionanthe > Papilionanthe hookeriana x Papilionanthe teres. The sequence continues at coordinate 43,854,417 of CM040423.1, read as the reverse complement.
TTTACGCAATTTCATATGCACCATTATTTAAGTGTCAGATGTAAATGCATAAGAAATTTCGAGGTAAATGTTCCACGACAAATTTATTCATATAAACTATTAACATTATAAAGTGACTCCAAAATTTTCATAAACACTAAAAAAAACAGTTAAATGCCTATTTAATACATGGGCTTTAACTTCCCATATGTATATTATACAGACTTTCATAGAATAATATATCAGTATAGGTTATGTATGAAAACTCATGAAGACGCAGTCCGTGCGTGAATCTTCTTAAAATGAAATAATAATTCCCATACAAGCAATAGAATACAAAATGAGATAGCTTCAAATAGTGGTTTAGATCCCAACATTAACAAAGAAGTTGGTAGTAATGCAAGGAAACTCGCACATATATTTTACCTTTAATTGTTTTTTGAAGCCACTCTTAAATAAGAGCAACTGAAGTTTCAAAGTGTTAAATATGTAAATAAGGTCTGCATAGAGATTGCCAATTTAAAGTATTAAACATGTAATTATATTTAAAACTGAACCAACTTATTCACTGGTCTTCATTTCAAACCCAAAATCCTGAAAAAATAATTCCAGTCTATTGCGGTAAAAAAACAAAGCCCCATAGGTTAAAGAAATATTATGAAACAGGGAACCTGGAAGGAACAAAAACCCTCAGAAAATCCTTTTACCTATATCAGTTAAATCAAATATCAAAAAAAGGTATCCTAAATCGCGTTTTCATCATTCAAAAAGTATGATTAGTGGCAAATAAATGGATTGAAGATACATGATTCTAATTCAGGAATCTAAAAAAAATACATCAGAATAATAAAAATTAATACCATATAACTGAACCAAAAATTTACCATTCAAAAGAACCAAAAATAAAAAAAATGAGGAATGAGTCCTTTTTCTCAGCTCAAATAAACTTGATAAAAATAACTTTTACGCTTTAATCCGCAGGTCATTTATAAATTCAAATGTAATTGGAACTTCAGCTTGTCCCAAACATACCATATCAAAGAAAGCATCCCATAATTGTTAGCAAACCAATTTTTATACATCCACTAGCAATATTCTAGATACATTCAGATTGTATACATTTGCAAAAATGTAATTAGAAAGGCTCCAGCAATCCAATACCGTCAAGCTCCAAATGTTTTCAGAAAATGTATAATCTCAGAAGCAGTAACAAACGAGAACTTCCAAATCGCAAAATGAAGTACCAACCAAAGAAGAGAAAAAAGAAGAAAAAAAAAACATACCGCTTGTGATCAAAGAAAGAAAGAAGCTCAGGCATCTTTAGAGCTTGAATGAGGAGAGAAATGGGAGAGAAATGAACTTCAAAAAACAAAACCCTTTCAGAACTTCCCGAAGCAAAGAAAACACTTCAAGACCACATCCCCCCCCCCCCCCAATCAATTTTCCTCCCTTTATCAATAAAAAAAAACAACAGTACTCGTGGAGAGAAAAGCACAAATAAAGCACAATTCATATGCATCAATCAAAGATTTCTATAGACCTTAGTATAATAAAGATCAGGCTATCTCAAACGTTTCCAAATCAGAGAAAGTAATTTACGAATCATCAGGAAACAAATACCCATATATCCACTGACTTTAGATCAAACAGAGTGTAAGAATGAGCTCTTGTATGTGATGATCCAATCATCACCCACCAAGAAAATAAGAAAGTATTAAATCTCTCCCATCCCAACAATAATCATAAAACGTATGAAGTGCATGTTATGTCTAGGATCATTTCTTCCTCAAGGAAAGAATCAAAATGAAATGTGTATTCTCATAGTTCAAAACTACAGAGAACTATAAACCCTTTAATTTATAATTGAGAACTTCCATTTTTAAATTTCAATTACCCAAGTAAAAATGCGCAAGAACTTCTAGCATAATAGTGAACAGTTAAAGATGGGGGCAAAGAAAAGAGAACTTACTTCCAGAAAATAAAAGAGAACTCAAAGGCAGCAACGAGTAAGATTTCCAAATAGCACAAATAAAGTACTCACCACCAAATCCTCCCCCCAAGCGGTATTTATAGGCAACGAGAGGCGAGAAAAGCATATTGCCGGTGTGAACCGGGACGGTGAGGAGAAACAAGATAGAAGATCAAATCCACTCAACTTTAAAAAGAAGGAAGGTTCTCAGACTCATTTGAGCGGAAAAACCGTTACAAAAAGAGTTACCGGCGAAGCAACCAGTAAAATGTCCTGGTGGTTTGGCTTCTTGGTTTATTCTCATTCTCTAGTTTTTTCATGTTAAATCATTGTTTAATTTTCTGGATTGTTTTTTGTCTCTCTTATGTTCGTATTTTTTGTTCTGGTTTTTTGTGACGGTGCGGTTTAGATTTATATTGAATTAAGGCCATTATATTAGCCATCATTAAATTTGTGATGCTTTCAATTGATTTACTTTTAGGTATAAAGTATATGGATAATGAAAAGATTTTATCCATTTAATAGTTTCATGCAAATTCTAAGTTGGGATTGTAATTTCAAAAGGAATACAATAATATTAAAGTATCATAGAGCCAACATCATTTGTAGCCTATATCTTTATGACATTACTTATTCTTGTATGTAGTGTGCCTGTATAATCACCTATAGTAGTAAAATATAAATCGATCTTGTATCATTCTCATTATATAAAAATTTGATTTGTTTTTTTTTTGAAAATAATTGACCACTATTTAGGTGATTTGGGAGTTTTTTGGCTTACTAAACTTTTTAATATTATTTTAAAAACTAAAAAGATGCCTGAGGAGTGGAGGAAGAGTACTTTGGTTCCTATTTTTAAGAATAAATGGGATGCATAAGAGTGAAGATTATAGAGGAATTAAACAGATGCGTCATACTTTAAAATTATGGGAGAGGGTAATTGAACATAGGTTAAGACGTATTACCAAGATTTCTCATAATCAAATTGGATTTATGCCGGGCAGGTCTACTATGGAAGCTATACATTTATTGAGAGGTTTGATGGAGAAGTACAAAGATAATAAGGAGGTCGTCCTACATTTAATTTTTATTGATTTAGAAAAAGCTTACGATAAGGTTCCAAGAGATGTCCTTTGGAGAGTCCTTGAGAAGAAAGGCATTGATATGAATTATATTCAAGTCATTAAAGATATGTATACTAGAGTTGTTACTTGTGTTTGAACTGAAGGAGGATTGACCAAATATTTTCATATTTCTGTTGGCTTACATCAGGGATCGGCTTTGAGTAGATATCTTTTTGCTTTAGTTATGGATGGTCTTACTGGACATTTACTAGAGGATGTACCTTGGTGTATGCTTTTTGCTGATAATATCCTTCTCGTGGATAAAACGAGAGAAAAAGCTCAGGAAAAACTTGAATCATGGAGGTCTACATTGGAGTCTAAAGGACTTCGTTTGAATAGAACTAAAACCGAATACATGGAATATAATTTTAGTAATAGTTGCTCTAGTGACAAAAGTGTAACTTTGGGTGATCAAATTATTAAAAGGTGTGAACGATTTAGATATATCGGGTCTATTGTTGAAAGCGATGGTGATATAGATAGAGATGTTAATAGTAGAATTCAAGTTGGTTGGTTGAAGTGGAGGAATGCTTCGGGCCTATTGTGTGATAGAAAAGTACCGCCTAGACTGAAAGAAAAATTTTATAAGACGGTGGTGAGACCTGCAATGCTCTATGGTGCTGAATGTTGGCCTTTAAAAGAGAAGTATAATACTAAGCTAAGTGTTGCCGAGATGAGAATGATTAGGTGGATGATTGGCTTTACACTTTGAGACAATGCGAAATGAATGTATCCGTGATAGGGTTGGTGTAGCGCTAGTGAAGGATAAAATTAGAGAGAGTCTCCTTAGATGGTTTGGTCACATTAAACGTAGACTATCCGATGATCCGATTAGGAGAGTAGATGTTTTAGATTTGACTTATATTAAGAAAGGTAGAGGTAGACCTAGGAAGACTTGGGCTTATTGTATAAAAAATGATCTTAATTTATTAGAATTAAATGAAAATATGACAGTGAATAGGTTGCAATGGAGAAAAAGATACATGTAGCCGACCCCATTTAGTGGGATTAAGGCTTTGTTGTTGTTGATGAAAATAATTGACCACATATGTGAGAACAGTGTTAAATAAGTATTGATTTATCATTTAAGAAAAACAAAATCAGATCATAATTTATTATTAGCTCAAGTAAATAAATTAAAAATAGGAACTGTGCATTACCAAAGTAGTAATACAACACATTCAATTTGAAAATGATTGATTCTTATCGATCTCAGTTTCAAGAAAAACTTCCTTACAAATCGATCCTTCGCTTTATCTTTTTGTAACTTCATATTGCATAAAAATGCCAACAATTGATTAGCCTTTAAAAAGTTATTATAGACAAATAAACTCATGGTTATTATAGCATGTGTTTAAATATGATTTAAACAGTGATTATATATGCTCTAAATTGTCTGTGTACCTTATTCAAATAAATGGTTAAATCTTATTTGAATCATGATTAAAAATGAGTTCAATCTTTTTTTAATCATGTTTTGCTATGTTTCAAAAATGATTTGAGTATAATTCTAACCCATATCGCCAATAAAAACATAAAGAGAGGCTTACCTCATTAGATCATGTGGTTTGTGTATATCAAAATATCAAAGGCCAACGCGTTGTTATTGACCCAAGAGCTGCAATTGAGTCGAGCCACGTCATGGCCTTTTTTGGCCGCCATAACATGTGATGCATGATAAGCTCGGAGGTGGACATCCTCTTCACCATCATGCGTCGTTACGTCCTATATATGGAGCCAGTGTTACCCCTCCACCGGCGATAATTACTTTGATCACACCGTTATCCAGCCCTTTGTATCCCCTTCAGCGTCAGATTTTCAATTGGGACCCCAATGGATAGAGCTTCATTGATCAAATTATCCACCTCCGCATTTTCCTCGATGTCATCCGCTTCGATTAAACCGGCGCTTTGATCACCGATCTCACAATTTCTTTTGCACGCACAATTTCTCGCCTACATGATGTTTGACGTTGGCATTGCCAACGTCAGGCTTGCCCATTTATTAGACGTCATCCTTTGCGATTAAATGAGGTACTTATTCTTATTTCTCTGATTCGATTAAGAAACCATTAATCTTTTCAGCTTGAAACAAAGCAATACTGGTTGCAATTTGTGACTGTTTTCTAAATGTGTCTGAATTATTTTATTCTGCTAGTTTTGCAACTATAATTACATTTCCAAATTTTTTTTATGAGTGTATGATGACGAGCTTATGTTATATGCAATTATTTTCATCCAGTTACAACCACAATCATTGTGTAACGAATTAAAGATATATAAAATATAAATATATCATTTTATACACTAATTAGTAGTATGGAAAATAATGAGTAAATATATTCTTCTTATTTATATTTTTTACACAATTCTCCAATCTTGCTATTCATAGATAGTTTTTTCACGGTATAAGGGGCCATAGAATAGTGACATCTTCTTCTCATTTTAAGCCCATATAACCCAAGTTTTCCATGGATATGTCTGGTACATCCATCACAAACTTGAATACCATTCCACTCTCAAAAAGGGAGAAGCTCCCTAATTTTAAATATTTATCACTATATCTTATCAAAACAGTCTCCACACTTGACTATAATCGAGCATTTACCAGTGTTTGCCTCGTTTAACTATGCAACCGTAGCTTAAATAAGCTTGTTATTTGCTCTCATACATCTCTTTTGATATATTGATCATTCACTAAATATTTTTTTTAACATCTAAAAGTTTTCTTTGATATATAAGATGAATAGTGCACTATGGACTTCTCATTCATCATAGCAATCGTGGCCTCTGAGCTTCTTCTGATTTGAACTTTGTGGAAGACTAACCTTCTGATTTGAACTTGGTTGAAGACTACCATTAACAAATCCGCCGACTTGTTACTACGCCAACATAATAATTTCACGATGTGTAAAGAAATAAACCATCGAAGCATGTCAACCACTACAGTTGCAAATTTTGTATGGCTTAGACATCTACATGAAGTTGGCTTGCCAAATATATCTATAAATCCACTATTTTTTCACCCGTACATTCTCTAGCCAAAAATCCTGCATTTCATGTGAAAAAAGGTATATTGAAATAGGTTATTACTTCATTAGAGGCTGCATAAAATCAAATGATATCATGTTATAACACATTGCCTCCTAAGACCAACTGACTGACCTATGTACCAAACTTCTCACCACCAACAGCTTTTCTCTTCTTAAAGACAAATTGATGGCCTTGACGAGGCCTTTGATATATTATTATCACAAACTATAATAGGTCCGACAAACTGTAGTAGATTACATTCTACTTTCATGGCTTCATTGTCACCACACTCTTGCAACAAAATAATCGATCATAATAGTTCAACAATAATAACCTCTATCACAATTTATTTAACTGAACCCTCACATTGAATATGTATCTATCACTATAAGTTAATTAGCATATGGAATAAAATGTGTAGATAGTTTGTTTTATTTCTATGATGTTATGCTAAGCATAAACACCTATAGAAGACAAATGTTAGGATTACAAAAATATGATCACCATAACATCCAATCTAGCACACAAAAACAATCAGACTAACATTTGTTCTAGTAGACAAACGTCGCAATAGTCACATTATATCACAATCAACTATAAATCTAGTTAAAAGATTAACAGTCAAAACTAATATGTAAGGTTGGTATGATTTCCCATTTGTGAACTTAGTATTCAATTTTGGTTTGATTTGGATTCATATTTACCTATTAGCTTATTTCAATTTAAGTGATAAATGAATCGATAATAGATTTCAAATTTTACTTTTAGTTTAGGTTTAATCTAATTTAGTATTTTAGTGACTATTAAACATATCAGAGCCTGTTCCTGACGAGTTCCATCAGACTTACACCCTATCTTTAATAAGAAAAAGTTTTCACTAAAGACTGAGGTATCAATCTTGAGTTTCCTACTAGGAAAGTTTAAGTGTATTGTTAATATTTTCTTTTGATTTTAATTAAAATGGTTAGGATTAATTTTAGTTTAATTTTCATTTTTATATTTAATTTGAAAGGATTTTTATTTTATGTTATAATTGGTAACCTTCAATTCTATATAGGGTTATTCCATCCGGTCAAATGACCTTAAAGACAAGTCAAATGAGTTATGAGATTAATTGTATTTATTATTAATTCATAATTACTTTCACTAATTGGCTCTTAAGTGAAAATTTAAACAGTTATTAAAATAAATTTAAAAGTTTATATGACTATTCCCTGTGATCAAAGATGACGAGAGAAATTCCATGCAAAAATTTCATAATATTTTGAACTATTAAAAATTTTAAAATTAATTTTTTAAAATATTATAAGAAAAATTTTAAATTATCTTAGAATATTTTCAAACTAGAGGAAATTTTCTTAGTCTCATAGGCCTAGAGGAGCATCCAAACTTTTTTTTTAGAATAATTAAAACCAAATTAAATTAAAGTTGAATTAATTTTTAATGAATTTTTAATTTATTTTTAAATGAAAATTCAAACAAGTATCAAAACAATCTTTTAAATTTATGAGAAACGTTTTTGAAGACATAGGTGAACTGAGAAAACTTGCACAAAAATTTGGATTAATTATGATTTTCAAAGATTTTCTTTTATTCAATATATAAAATTTTAAATGATCTTAATAATTTTGAAATTTATCATAGAGCTCAATAAGATATGGGGATGTTTATGTCCTGGAATATAGAAGATGTGATAACTTTAATACATGATCTGAACTTAGCTGCACACACGGGTTTTGAGAGAACTAGTTCTGCAGTTAAAAGTTGAGCACTTATCTCTTTGGATTAGATTTAAGGTTAAAACCTAGATCTTGAACATGTATTGTCTTTCTTCCTTCAAATAATTTTACTTCAACAAATCATTGTTGCTTCCAAGACGTTCTGTTCAATACATTTTTCTCACTGATATGACGAATCCTTGAATTTATATAATTGGGAGGAAGAAATATATCGCAGTAGTTAGAGATTCGTAGGAAAAAAAATCCTAACAGTCATTCTATTCTAATTTACTCATCAGGAACGAAATTTCATTGTAGGTTTTATGACACGAAAAAGATGTTATAGTCTAGATATAAATTTTCTTTTTGTTCACTTGTAGACTCTGCTCCTGAAGATTTTTTTTTATTTTTTGACACTAATATGTCGCAGCTTATAGTCATTCATTACTGTGCATCAAGTAAATTATAATGTTTATAAGAGCGAAATGTTGTAAAAGGAAACTAAGGTCCCCTACAACATCATCAGATACAAGTCATCCTCTGGCTCGTCCTGAACCATTAACCCCACATTTCAATCGAATCAAAACCTCCTTACGACAATGTCATTGTGCACGTAGCAGGTAAGTTGGCGCAGGAAAGCAACCAGAGGGCTAGGCGCTTTCGCGCCCATCCAAGCAACCTTAAACTGAGAGGTAGGCCCTTTTTGCGCCTATTACTACCAACTAATCCAAAGGGCTGGGCGCTTTTGTCGGGCTCATCCTTGCCGACTAGGATTTCTCGAGAGACCTTGTTGGTCTCGAGACTACCCTCTTACAAGTTCTGAAGATGGAGCGGTTCTTGCTCCACACTCTTGACCGCTAGGAGGTAGCTGACTCGCTACTGGTCAGAGTCTCTCCTTGCAGTGATTACTTTTCCATCTCCCGAGAATTTCACAGCAACGTGGTAGGTGGACACCACAGCTCTGAAGAGATTTAGCAATGGGAGGACACAGTTGGCGTTGTAGGTTGGGATAAAATCCACTACAAGGCTGAATTCTTGGGGAGTTTAGTCCCTTTCTTTGCCTAGGCGTATTACACTGCTTAGATCGACTTACCTGGTGCTCCCTATGGATTTCCTCATTCATATTGAAGTGTCCAAGAGTGTTCTCGCTGAATTAAAAAAGAATAGTCACACCTTTGTTTGGGGTAAGGTTAATGGCAGACGCGACATGCACTACTCCCTTGGCATGAATTATGCAAAACACAAATTGTAGGTGGGCTCGGTTTCAATTCAAACGCAGAATGGAGGGGGGGGGGGGGCCTCTTAAAGCAAGGCTCGCCTGAAGTTTCTCACGAAAACTAATAGGCTAATGCATTAACTATTAGCCAATAATTATGGAATGGATTTGTGGGGCTATCAGAGTAAAATGAGTGAGAAAGTTCATTACATCTTAAATAATTGAAATCACTTAAAAAAACTCTCGATATAAATCAGAGATACTAGTCTTCAATAAATCAACATTCAGGTTTTTACGCTAGGACATGTTAAGTTAACTAGGAGTGGCTCAAAATAGGAACAGTTATTTTAGGAGTCCAAATGAATGAAAGGTAAGGGAAGTCACAGATTCGAGGTAAATCTCGGTGATTTCCCAACTATCCTAATGTTCGGCATGTAAGGTCTATTTCCCACTTGTAAGGTGATGATTTATAGCTAAGAAAGCAATGCAATGCACCTAAGATGAGAAATATACATGACTCAATTCCTATTTATTTACATTCCTAACACCTAAACTTAAGCTTTCAATGCGTGCCACCTCAACCATGCACAAAGAAGTATGTACATTTTTTTTTTTGCAAAATTTAAAAGACTCAGGTGATACAAATATAAAAGTTAAAATTTAGGCGTTATCTATGTAAATATCTAAGAATTGAGAGGTATGTATGTAAATGCCTTGAAAAATGAATCAAAATCAGTGCTACATTTGTAAATAGTAAGTTTCAGGTGATCTTATATGTAATTTTTTCAAGAAAACAAAATCAGCGAGTTTATCATACTTCCCCAGATGGAGAGAGTTTGTGTTGAAGTTTCCAAATCAGCAAAACCACAAGACTTCTAGCCAATGATTAGTATGTCACGAGCAAAAATCAAACCAACAAGTTATACTTTTCCAAAGAATGTACAACAAGCAACAATACTACCCAAATCAGCGAGCCATAAGGCCCTTAATTTGATAGGTGAACGATCTTGAAACACATTTTGTAACTCACTCCTTCGGTACTTAAGTAAGAAGAAGGATGGGAGTGAAAGGATTTGTATCAGCTGGAGAACATTCAAACATTTGCTCAAAATATCTAACAGAGCATTGAATATATAAAAAAAAAAACAACAATTATTGTCAGCAAAAGTCGCAAAGCTTCTTAAACCAGTAGTCTTTCTCGGCAACCTCACTCTCATGAGCCCAATTCAGAAATAAACAAGAGCAAATCCAAGATAGCCGAGGTGAAGTATACAATATTCCATTGTTGCAGCAATTTGAATCAAAGCAAGAATAATGTCTAACAATTGCAATAGACATATAACCTTATATAATCAAGGAAAGTCCACAACTTCAATTTCAAAAGATAGGTCTCTCAAAACTCATGCATTTTTTTTAAGACATCATCTGGTAATAGGTATGCGACTCTGACAAGACATTCAAACGATCTGAACGAAACTTAAGAGAAGAGAAAATAAATACCAGATAATAGCTGACAAGTGTTCCTGGATCATCGACGACTATCCCAAGCCAACATTTCGTGCAATAGTCAAAATAAAGACTAGAGTTACTCCAACAATCATGACAATGGACATTTGTATCCATTGGAAAATGAATCAAAAGAGTATTACTTTACCTTCATAATCACTCTATCTTAATTTTAGCTAACCACAAGTATCCACCCATGCAATTTATTTTGCATAACTTCTATCCATGTTCATTAGATGTACAGATTTACCTTCATACTCATTCAATATTAATTTTAAGTACCCATAAGTATCCACTCACATATTATACGTACAATTTTATCATTTGTTATTCGTGTTTAATTTAAAGGGTGTCTATGAATGTTAAAGAATAACTTAAGAGAGGTTGCCCATGCAACTTTTATAAAGAGGGGAGGTGAAAGGAGTGCAAAAAAAATAATAGAAGAAAATTATTAAAACCTTCATTGCTCCTATAGGAAACCTTCAAGCTGGAACATTTTTAACAAGATAAAAGGATATACAAGGAACTTGTTAAAATTTGAGGAAAAATGTGTAGCATTTTAAATTATTAGATATAATTCTAACTTAGTCCAAGTTGAGAGACATAAATATGAATTACACTTAATATTACCATAAACCTTGCTATGTCATCCTAAGGACACTTTTGGTAAAGTTGGTCATCTATAATGTTGCACGCTGGACTAAACACAAATATCAAAAAAACCTTATATACTAAAATTCATGGATAACAGAAGTATTCCATAGCTCACCAATATTAAGTTTGCAACATAATCCTGTTATATGTCCTTTACTGTCAAAAACCTATCAGTTATGTCAATATCTTGTTGTAAAAGCTAACCTACGGCGCCATCGCTCAATAATCAACCTTGTACCATATCAGAAAAGTTAAATTTCATAGTTCAGATGCTCATCCATCTGGTTGAATTCTCATCCATCCAAATAATACTTGCATGATTCAAAATTTTACCCACTTGGTATATCTTACAAGAATATCATCCTCCTTTGAGTGCTATAATATGGATGAGCTCAATGTTAGATCTTATGATGAAACAAGGGCTACACTAAAGTGTGCCTCAACACAAGAGTTGTATTTCACTATATACGTAAGTGATCACATAATCTCCCCAAAATAATTAATTGATGTCCTTGTGCATAATTGCCCAAAATTATTCACGAAAATAATAGGATACTAATATTGGCTCCCGCAATGTAGCAATTTGTTCTAATTGATATTTCTAAATATAGCCTCCAAGTCATCAAATTGGCATGTATGGCACATAGTTATAATTTTTTTGATTGGTGTAACGTTCGTACATCATTTATCATGTCGTTAATACTCTTAATATATTAGTTACTCCTTGATAGATATTCTAGATAATCTAATACCGTAGCTTGGTAAATATTAGATGATGCTTGCTTCTCTTCATCAAACCACTTAAAATAGTTGCAGATGTCTTCTGTTCTATTCTCAGGACATTTGTAGAACATTCTTTCCTATTTCTCACCTTTGTAAGCAGTGTATACTTACATTACATATCACAATGATAGTAAGTAAGTTGTTCTTAATTTGCTTATTAATCCCATCGACCTAATCAAACTCATTTTTTGTAATCTCAATTGACACATGAGAATTTTACTGTAACACACTGTTAAGCACATTAGCAGATGGACACAACTTGAAGCAACACAGATAACAACTTCAATTTTTTAAGTTTCAATGAGAGGTCAACGATGAACTTGCTTGAAAGCTTGGAGATCTTCAGGAGGATCTCCATTCGCTTTGCCCAGACTCAATATGTAAATACATAAGAATTGAGTGGTATGTATATATCTAAATCAGCCATTCAGAAATATGATATTTTGAGAAATTCCAATTTAAGTATTTCAATACATATTTTGGTACAATAATGCAATAACTATAGCTAGAAATGAACATTCTAACTAAACACTGATCTCCAAAATCCATAGGAAAGAAAAACTACCTATTTCCTCTAATTATCATAATTTTGTTGACTAATTGTTGGGATGAACTTCAACAACATAATAAGTAGATAACAATCTTTTTATCAACTCTTTGATGTCGAGAAGGAAAAATTGAATTATCAATATTAAGCAAAAAATCCTTTGTTTTAATATAATATACCAAAACAAAGGACAAAAAAATGTAGACTTACAACCACGGTGAATGTTGGAGACATAGGAGCAGTTGAAAGTGCATTTTTTCCTTCAAAAATAGAAGAATCAACAAATGTCCTGCCCGAGCTATAGTTTAAATTAACAAAGTATGATAAAGGGTCAAATCATTTCCAGTATTCATTGCTCCAACATCAAGTCACATTAAACTGGAGTAGTTTCAATTCATGGACATGTTGCCCATTGTGCTTGTAGAAGTAGGCATATCTGCCTCTCAGTGTTGACCTCACGTTTGACTAGCCGCTCGTCGTCGATTTCATGCTTGACCTGCTGCTGTCGAAGGAGTGGCCGGACAGTAATAAGTAGTAGCTCATGTGTTTTCGAAGAAGTTAGGGGAAAAGAAGTCTCACTAGGTGGTACTGGACAGTGAAATGAAATTTTGGGTGGTATTTCACTAATATTTAACTTTTAGGTCATAGAGAGGTTTATATGAAAGTTTCTTATGGTATGTATACATATCCTCCAAAATCTATCTAAAACAGTTTTTTTGAAGAAAAAAATTATCATGAAAATCTTTTTATTTTTTTACAATCAAATTTACTTAATATATGATAGTCATAAAAAAAATTTATTTTCAAAATAAAATAATATTTATCATAATTATAACAAGTATTAAATTACAATCGTTTTTATAAAAATAATAAGAAGGGGAAAAAACAAGAATAACCTGCATCAGCTCTAACGGCCTTTGCACGTGTACAAGTAGAAGGCAACAGCGCGGACAAGAAGATAGGCTCGGCAGGAGTAGGATTCCCGATTCTTCACAAAACGATTCAGCATTCGCGCGGACGAAAATAGCGGATGAAAGCACAGATCATAAGCCGCTAGAGCGAGTCTGGAGGAGACGGGTGAAGTAGGGAGTTCACAGAGCATATTAAAAATGGGTTCTGCAAATAGAGATTTCTATATTCGTAACAAAAGCACTCACTGCTCTCGTCATTCGCTGCTTCTTTGCGGGGCTTTAGAAATCGGCAATGGAGATGGAGAAGGCTTACAGTTTGGAGCTGAATAAGAAGAAGAGAAAGTTCGAGTTGATCGACGATGGGGAGGTAGAAGAGCGCGCCTATAAACGGCTGAAGACGACGCATGACAATGGCGACGCTGCTATACCTATGGAGCTGGACGATCCTCTGGAGGAGCGGGACGATCCAATGGACGTGGATGATCCGACGGAGGAGGAGGTGGATGATCCGATGGACGTGGATGTTCCGACGGAGGAAGAGGTGGATGATCCGATGGACGTGGATGTTCCAGTCTTTCCTATTTATGCATTTCTATTAATTCCTGTACAAAAAATAAATTAATATTAATGAAAGTTTTTTTTTTAATGTCTCTTTCAATTTATTTTCATTTATAAAGTGTTTTTCTCTAAAAAGAATTAAGATTTGTTTAATTCTTGTGAGCTTTTATTTTTTTTGTAAACCTTAAAAATATCTTGTAAAATAATGCATATATAAATCTATGTTTTTGAGCATGCCCATTTAATTTTATAAATAATAGCAATAGTAAGTTTGCCAGTTTTAGCACTAGATAACAATTTTTTTCTCTTAGCTAGCTACTAACAAAAAAAAAAAAAGAATTTATATCCTCATTTTTTTTATTTTATATAAAATATTATCTCTTTACCTCTCTTTTTTTTTAAAAAAAATTATTATTTGATCACTATATTGCCATGAGATTTTGGGAGCTCGTACTAAACCATATAACTCCATGGTTATTTTTGATCTTCATACTTTTGATTAGTATTATTATCCTACAAAGAAGATAATGACATTCACCTACTTGATTTTATTCACTCTTACAAGGCATTATTCATATTTTTGATGAGCTTTATAAATATGTTTGTGGAGCAATTCATTGGAATGATTGTCAGAGACTCCTCTCACCTTTTTGAAATTCATCAAAGTTGATTAAAGTGACTGAAATATTATTTTTGAAAGTATTCTTTGATGAAGGTAACAACCTTCATTACAATCTCGAAAATTCATTTACATCAACATCCTGAACATGATTGTGATTGGGTCGTAGTAGAGCTACAAAATTACTAATATATGCCTATTATATATTTAAAAACATAATAAAAAATTAGAGAGCTACAAAATTAATCACTAAGCGCTAGATGTGTAAATTCATAAGAATTGTGTGGTTTCCAAGTAAATTCCCCAAATATTTAATGTCAAATATTTGGTCAAATGATTCTATTGCCCCCAACATATATTGTCTTAAAAAAAATATTGTACTACAATCTATATATTTAATAATTTTGCTCAATCTTAAAAATAATTCTGATTCCATCTTTATTTGTTGCTATGGATATTTCATGGCACAACACAACAATCACAAAGATTTTACTACTGACTGACCTATGTACCAAACTTCTCACCACCAACAGCTTTTATAGACAAATTGATGGCCTTGACGAGGCCCTTCACTTGACAGAAGGCGATAATGATATATTATTATCATACTCACTACATTAGATCCAACACACTGTATTAGACTAGATCCTACTTGCATTGCTTCATTGTCACCACACACTTGCAACAAAATAATCAATCATAATAGTTCAACAATAATAACCTCTATCACAATTTAATTAACTGAACCTTTACATTGTACATGTATCTATCTCTATAAGTTAATTGGCAGTATGGAATAAAATGTGTAAATAGCTTGTTTTAATTCTATTATTTTATTTCTATTCAAAAGACAGATGCTAGAATTATCAAAATATGATCACCTTAACATCCAATCTAGCACACAAAAAACAATCAGACTCACATTTGTTCTAGTAGACAAATGTCGCAATAGTCACATTACATCACAATCAACTATAAGTCTAGTTAAAACATTAACAGTCATACTAATATGTAAGGTTGGTATGATTTCCCATCTATGAACTTAATATTCAATTTTGGTTTGATTTGGATTCATGTTTTACCGGTTAGCATATTTCAATTTAAGTGATAAATGAATCAATAATATATTTCAATTGTTACTTTTACTTTAGGTCTAATATAAATTTAAGAATTTAGCGAGTATTAAAAATATCAAAGTCTGTTCATGACGAGTTCCATCAGTCTTACACATTATCTTTAATAAAAAAAAAATCACGAAAGATTGCGGTCTTATCTTGAGTTTCTTACTAGGATAGCTTTAAGTGTATTGTTAATATTTTCTTTTGATTTTAATAAAAATGGTTAGGATTAATTTTAGTTCAATTTTCATTTTTTTATTTAATTTGAAAGGATTTTTCTTTTATTTTAGATTTGGTAACCTTCAATTCTATATAGGGCTTAGGGTCAAATGAGTTTTGAGTTTACTTATATTTATTATTAATTCATAATTATTTTCACTAATTAGCTCTTAAGAGAAAATTTAAATAGTTATTAAAATATATTTAAAAATTATATGATTATTCTATGCAGTCAAAGATGATGAGAGAAGGTCCATGCAAAAAATTCATAATATTTTCAACTATAAAAAATTCAAAAATTTATTTATTAAAATATTATAAAGATAAATTTTAAATAGTGTTAAAAATATTTTCAAAACTAGAGGAAATTTTCTTAAAGTCTAGTAGAACCAGAGGACTATACTTTTTTTTAGATTAATTAAAACTAAATTACATTAAATTTGAATTAAATTTGAATTAATATTTAATTTATTCTTGAACAAAAATTCAAAAAAGTATTAAAAAAAATATTATTAATTTATGTGACAATTTTGAAGACATAGGTGAATTGAGAAATCTCACAAAAAAATTTACATTATTTTGGATTAATTATGATTTTCTAGTTATTTTATTTAATATAAAAAATTTTAAATGATTTTAAAATTTTTTAAATTTATCATAGAACTCAATAAGAGAGGGAGATGTTTATGTCTTGGAATATAGACGATGTGATCGCTTTTCTACATGATCTGAACTAAGCTACACAAACAGGTGTTGAGAAAACCAGTTCAACAGCTAAATGTTGTAACATTTATGCCTTTGTATTAGATTTAGGATTAAAACCTTGATCATGAATATGTACTTGTCTTTCTTCTTTTAACTGTTTTCACTTTAACAAATTATTTTTGCTTCCAAGAAGTTCTGCTCAATACATATTTCTTGCTGAATATGATGAATCCTTGGATTTATAGAATTGAGAGGAAGAAATATATCACAACAGTTTGAGATTCGTAGAAAAAAAAACCTAACAGTCATTCTCTTCCAATTTACTCATTAGGAATGAGATTTAATTGTAGGTTTTATGACACAGAAAAGATTTCATACCCTATATATAATTTTTCTTTTTGTTCACTTGCAGACTCTGTTATTGAAGCTTTTTTTTTACTCTAGTATGTTGCAACTTATAGTCATTCTTAATCTGTGCATCAAGTAAATTCTAATGCTTATAAGAACGAAATTTTACAAAAGGGAACATTATTAACTGTGCATCAAGTAAATTCTAATGCTTATAAGAACGAAATTTTACAAAAGGGAACATTCTTAACTGTGCATCAAGTAAATTCTAATGCTTATAAGAACGAAATTTTACAAAAGGGAACTATTGTCCCCTACAACATCATTAGATGCTACTCATCCTCTAGGCTCGTCATGAACCATTGGTACCACATTTCAATCGAATCGAAACTTCCTTACGACAATGGCATTGTGTAGGTTGTAGGTAAGTTGGCACATGAAAGCAACAGAGGGCCGAGCGCTTTTGCACCCATCCAAGCGAACTTAAACCTAAAGCTGGGCACTTTTGCGCCCATTACTACCAACAAATCCAGAGGGATGGGCGCATTTGCTAGGCTCATCCTTGCCAACTAAGAATTTTCGAGAAATCTCGATGGTCTCGAGGCTGCCTTCTTTCCGGATCTGAAGATCGAGTGGTACTTGCTCCACACTCACGACCATTAGGAGTTAGCAAACTCATGATTGTTCCAAGTCTCTCGTAGCGATGATTACTTCTCCATCTCCCAAGAATTTCACCTCAAAGTGGTAGGTGGACACCATGGCTCTGAAGCGATTTAGCGATGGCTAGCCATGGATGTCAAATTAAAACTGAATATCTCTTTCTCGGATAGAATGTACACTGTGTAATATTAAAATTAGTTATTTGTTTTCATGTATGAAATGTGTAACAAAGATTTATTTTGTTTTAAACAATACAATAGTACGGGGGCGGAAAAGTTATTTTGTCATAAATAGTTGCAGCAACTATATAAAACGAACAGATAAACAACTTTTCTGCAGCAGCTTCTGTATAGTAGCTTCTTGGCACAGTCTGTTGCGCCGTAGAATTTTAATAAGCTGCAGCTTCCCCAAACATACCCAAAGATGAAAATTTACCTTTTTAATTTGGAAGTTCATTTTTAAGGTAGCATTGATGCCATAGAAAATTGGGATTCGTATGGAAATAATGGTACATTTCAATGTTTATTTAATACTCTGAACTTAAAGCACAATATATATAGTCATCAAAGATTATGATACAATTTTTTATTTAAAACTATTTAATAAATTATCACATTTTTACTAAATAGGAGTTGTCTACCTCGGTAGTTGATGAGCAAGATTTTAACATACCTTCTTTAGCTTTTAAGTGACGTACATGAATGACAATTTAGTGCCCAAAAGTTGGTGTCTGACGCATCTCCTTGATAGCCTGTAACTCATAAATGACATTAGGACATTCGTATCTTCATGTAACTAATATATGACAGATTGACATTATAACATGGTTAACTGTGATGCCCTCCGAAACGATCTTGTGCATTTGTACTTTTTCATATCCCCTTTTTAGGTCACACCCATTTAGAAAAGCAAAGAAAGAAAGATAAGATCGAAAGTGGACAAAAAATAAAGAGAAAATAAAATGAGTAGCTACGAACAAATATATATAAGAAAATCTTCGTAATATAAGCCAAAAAAGAGTAGTCTTATATTTGTGAATTCAATGAATGTCACTAACAATAGATCCAATACTTCCTATTAAAACACTTTCAATCATGGTTAGAAAAATCACCTAAATTTTAATTAGAATAATAATCAAAATATAGGAAACCATCAATGTGATAATAACCAATAAAACTTCTTAGGAAATTATAATAATCAAAGAAATATTTTTGTCAACTTGAGCCTCACTTAACCACCTGATTTCACTTCCAATTCACAATATAAAGAAAAGCGTTACATTATGATGAAGCAAGCATTATGATATACCTATAAAAATAAATAATAACATTTTGATGATTTTATTATATTTTTTTAACTTGAAAGCTAAGTTTTCTATGATGCTTTTAAATTCTATATTAATGAAATACAATCATACCTTATCCTTTTCTTTGTCAACTAAAATAATTGTATCATCTTGTGCAATAACGATGAACAAAATATTTTTATGAAGTGAATTCATAAATGTATAATCAATATTTTACAAGAGGATATATGCAATTTTAAAATATTAAATAAGAAACACCCAAAGGGAAATACACGACCATAATTATCTCTAGATTAGTCTTTTTATTCTAGTATAGGAACTTATAAAATAAAGCTTTAAAAGATCCTCTTATATTAGTGATAGCATACCCATGACATCTTTATGCTTTAACTCACATAGATCTTTCTCCCTTTTTATATCTGACATGACCACATCTGGCTTTATACTAGGGATTATTTTAATGAGTTTCTCCTTGAATATATATCCAATAAGCCACGAACAAGCTTTTTGATGATCTTAGATCTAACCTCTTAAGTGCAAGTTTAATTTGATTCATTTCACTTAGTATGAGCTACACATGATTTTGGCTTTTATCTCATAAGTTCTATGAGCATTTTATTAAAGTGTAATAAACACCTCATACATAGTTAAAGATACTTTTTAAAATTGACTGATATACATTGGAGTTATCAATGTATTCTTCATATATTGATTTATTACTTTTAGGTTTAAATTATATGGATAATAGAAATATATTACCCATTTATTAGTTTCATGCAAATTCTAAATTGGGATTATAATTTAAAATGACTGCTTTAATATTAAAGCATCATAGAGTCACCAACATATTTATATTATCATCTATAGCGGTAAAATATGACAAATTGATCGACATCGTATCATTCTCACTTACATAACAATTTGTAATTGTTATTTTTTTTTGGAAAACAATTGATCACAAATGCAAGAACAATGTTCAATAAATATAGATTTATCATTTAAGAAAAAACAATCAAATCATAATTTATTATTAGCTCAATTAAAAGAATTAAAATTAGGAACTATGCATTATCAAAGTAATAATACAACACATCCAATTTGAAACTAATTGATTCTTATAAATCTTTGTTTCAAGATATACTTCTTTACAAGATAAATCATTCGCTCTTATCATTTTATAACTTCATATCGCACAAGAATGCAATAGTTGATTAGTCTTTAAAAAGCCATTATAGGCACATAAACTCATGGTTATTATAGGATGTAGACCAAAGTGCTACAGTAGCGCCATGTTAGAATATGTTCCACGTGGAGGCCTCTGATTTGGCCAGTCTCTTGGCCTCTCCTCTGATGTGGCAACATTTACCTCAGTAAGAAGTTGTTTTCCCTGTTAGTCTGGAAGTACCCCTCGCCAATCACGGTGGTAATCGATTATTCCAATCGAAAGCCTCCTCCTTTGGCCTTCTCTGGCCATCTCGGAGGTGAGCATCGTCCTCGCCATCATGCGTCGTAATGTCTAAGGGAGCCGGCGTCACGCCTCCGCCGGAGATAATTACCTATGGATCACTCTTTCATCCAGCCCTTTCAATCCCTCCAGCGTGACATCTTCATTTGGGACCCCAATGGATAGAGCTTCATTGATCCCATTATCTACCTCCGCCTTCTTCTCGATAAACTGGCGCTTGGATCACTGATTTCACCCTTTCTTTTGCACCCACAATTCTTGCCTTTAAGGTGTTCGACGCTGGATCTGCCAATATCCACGAGATGAAGAGCTTTCCCATTTACCGGAAGCAGTGAGGGGACTCTTCAGGGTTGCACCTGTTACTGAGGTACGTACTTATTCTTGTTTTGTCTCATCATTCGATTAAGAAACCATTAATCTTGAGTTTGAAATGATGTGATAATTAGTTGCATTTCAAGACTGTGTTCTCTAAAAATGTCTGAAACAGTTATTTTATTTAGCTTTTGCTGCATCTATAACTACATTTCCAATTGCTTTTTATTATTGTATGATGGCTAGCTTATGTATGCTATATAGGGTTGAGCATTCGGTCGGTTTGGATGGATTGGTTTTAACATTGGTCAAACTGATTTTAACTGAAATCCATTATCCAGAAAACTGACCCAATATAAATTTAGATAAACCCGAACCGATCGAACCGAAATTTAATTTGGTTTAAACGGTTTAGTTATGAAAAAAAACCAAAATTTCATAGTTTATTGGAATTTGACTTAGAACAAGCATTATGAATTACATTTCTTATTCACATAATATCAATTTGATTTCATGAATCCTTTATTTATTTCAATCACATATTACATAAAATAATTTTTTTTTTATTTTTTTAGTTTATTTCTCATAAAATTAAAATATAATAAAAATTTTTAAAGAAATTTCAGTTTTTCGATTTGTTCGGCTAAATAAAAATTAAACTAAACCGAAAACTGAAAACCAAACATTAAAATTTTAAAAATCGAAAACCAAGATCCAACTTTGAAACCGAACCAAACCAACTAAACTTGCCAAACTTGAACAAGCTTGTTGGTGATCTTAGATCTCTTAATTGCAAGTTTAATTTGACCCATTTCACCTAATATGAGCTGCACTTGATTTTTGGCTTTTATCTCATAAGTTCTATGAGCATTTTTTAAAAGTGTAACAGACACATCATACATAGTTAAATATAAAATCACATTTAACTTTTTTTGTGCTAAAATAGTGATTGGGCTATCAAGTTAATAAAAATTAAAATTGAACATAAGGCCATTATATTAGCCATCATTAAATTAGAGATACATTTCAGAATTGATTCATATACATTTGAGTTATCCATATGTTCCTTATATATTAATTTATTACTTTTAGATATAAGGTATATGGATAATAAAAAGATCTTACCCATTTATTAGTTTCATTCAATTCTAAGTTGGGATTATAATTTAAAATGATTACTTTATTATTAAGGCATCATAGAGCCGCGATCATTTATAGCATATTGTCGGCGTATTTTAATTTTAATTTAGATAAATAATTTGAAAAGTAATATTTGATTTTGAAAATAATTTTAAATTTGAAAATTTCAAGATATGAAATCAAATCGATCTCACATCCCGAATAGTTTATATAAACGAGCATCGTATCACAAACCATGTATCTATCCCGAAGAATAGACACATTGCTTGATGATGGGGCTCGATTAAATAAACTAGAAGATTTAGTAACATCCGTTTGGTCTGCGAACCAATTTTATAAGCCGACAAATTCCTCGCTTAATATAAATGAATTAAGCGAGGTTTATATTACTCAGGTTCTTAAAATTCCCTATAAGGGCAAACCCCTATAGTTAATTACATCTTAAGTGACGGGGATCACCTAAGAAAACTCTCGATAATAATCGGTAGTTCCGCTCTCGAGAATTTCAAAGTTTAAGTTTTCAATGGATTGAATTTTTTAGAATTTCAATAGGGAATGGATCAAATTTTGAACATTTTTATTTTGGGAATTCAAAGGAAGAAAGGTAGGAGAAATCACAGATTCGAAGCGAACTTCGGTAATTTCCCGACTATCCTATTGTTTGGCTTGAATTTAGGAAAGTCCTAATATTATCTTATATTTCAATCTTGCTAATTTTAGTTAATTTGGACTTATATTTGTATGATAAAATCATACAAATAACTTTGAAGATATGAGGGTTTATGTCGTACCAAACGACTACCTCGGAGTCCTAAGACCGATTAGGGCTTAATTTGCGATGCAAATGCCTAAAAAAAGGTTGAGGATTTATGTTGCACTAGGCGAACTACCTCGAAGTCCTATGGTTTGGTTATTTAATTCTAAGAAAGTTTCATTGAAGTAGACTCGAGTTTTCTTGATGACGATGGCCGTCTTGCCCACCATGCTCCAAGCTCCTTGTTGTTGCGGAGGTTTGGTTTTAGAAGTCATAAATCGGGGGATGAGAGGAGTGTTCGGTTTAGAGAAGATCTTAAAATCCGGTGTTTTTAATATTT
The DNA here is from genome assembly GCA_022702705.1 of Papilionanthe hookeriana x Papilionanthe teres. Lineage (NCBI taxonomy): Eukaryota > Viridiplantae > Streptophyta > Magnoliopsida > Asparagales > Orchidaceae > Papilionanthe > Papilionanthe hookeriana x Papilionanthe teres. Next base: position 43,831,434 of record CM040423.1, on the reverse strand, counting down.
TAATTAAACAAATCTTAAAGTTGATTATAACAACACCGGTTAAGATCCCACGGTTCCATCCTTCCGCATCGTTATTTTTATCGGATTCACTTAGTCCAGATGAATTTGCTAAACTCAACTGAATGAGTTCCACACTTTCATTTAGACCGTGGGAAATCCCGTTAGCAACACGTAGGTTACATCATCCGAGGTATTCCCGATCATCCAACAAGACGTTTTAATTTAATTGTAGTTGTAGTTTTGTTGTTCTGTTTGTGATTAAATTTTGAGTTGTCTTATATTTTGAAATATTGTGGCGGTGAGTTTTATCTTGTAATGACTTTTAATTTAGTTTTGGTTTCAGTTTTAGGGACTATCCTAAAGGTGTAGGTTTTCATGCAACAGTTGTTTATCATGCAAGAAAAGTAAGTGTGATGCGATTAAATAAATTACGGTAAAGTAAATTCGCAATAAAATAAAAGCGTACTCGGAGGGTCTTCCAGTCATCCCAAGTCGCACTTAAAACACAATTAGAATATTTAAGCATTTAAAGTAAGTTCCTAGGTAAAGCTAAAGGAAGGGTTATGGTTTTCTACCAAGTTCCTAATCCTATAGCTTAGTCATTTCCTATGACGTCTAGGTTCTTGTGTTTTGGTTTAAAGACGATTTTCTTCATCAAAGAACAACTAAGTTCAATTGTTCTTATAAATATCCTATCATATTGAGGAAGTGCTTAAGACGAATCTTAAACATCTTTTCAACATTTCTAGGATTATTCTAAGTCCAAATGAATTTAATTATACAAATGAATTAATCGTCCAGGAGTTTAAATTTTGTTATCTTGCTCGGTGAACTAGGACATTTGAATATCACTATAAGTGAAGTAACGCTTCTTTTAACACTCCTTTTTAAGAGTTATGACATCACGAGCTTTCGAGGCAAATGGATGTTCAGTGAGTTGTAATTTAATTTTAGTTAATGGATTTAAGTTTGGAATAGTGTTCAAGTTGTTTTAGATTTATTTTGAATTTTTTTATGTCTTAAGTAATGTTATATTTAATTCGATTTAATTTAATTTAACTTAATTTAATTTAATGTGGTTCAATTTAATTTAATTTAATTTTAAGTTAATTTAATATGATATGGTTCGACTTAATTTTATTTAATTTGATTTAATTTAATTTGATTTAGTTTTAATTTAATTTAATTTAATTTAATTTAATTTAATTTAATTTAATTTAATTTAATTTAATTTAATGTGTTTTAATTTAATTTAATTTAATTTAATTTAATTTAATTTAATTTGTTTTAATTTAATTTAATTTAATTTAATTTAATTTAATTTAATTTAATTTAACATTTTATTTTAAAGGGATTTGTTTTAAATAATTTAACTTTAATTTAATTTAATGATTAAATCTTTTAGCATTTTAAATCTTAAACTTGGATTATCATTTTAATTAGGAATTAAATATTATTGGGATGATTAATTTAGGGATTCTTAAATTAAAGAACAAATTTCTTCCTAATAACATCCCTATTTTAATAATTCCAAATTTATTATTCTTCCAAATTTAATTAATTATTTTATTAAGGTTTATTTTAATTATTTTTAAATTGTTTAGTAGGTTTCTACCCTTTAATTATTTAGATTTCAATCATCCAAATCAGATTAAGATCAAATATTTTACTCTTTCATTTTATTAAGCCTAAAGTTTTAATTAAATGTTAAAATTTTAATTACCATTTTGCCCTTCAAGCTTAATAATTTCATAACTCATTAAACTGAGCTCAAATGAACTTAAAATTTTTATGTGACTTCACTCATATGTCAATGAAGACATTAGAGGAGAAAATGTGATTTTTCTGTATTTAATTTATTTATGTAATTATTTTTGGTGGAAAATAGAGATTTCCAAGGAAAATTTAATAATATGACCAAGGGAAAGTTTCTATCCTTAAGAAAATTATGGGACATTCATAATGACCAGAGGACCACTTGGACCAATTTTGGTGATTTTTTGAATTATATTCTTTTTATTATAATTATTTTGAGTTTTGGAGTATTAATTAATTTAAAAATAAAATACAGGTTGAAAAATGAATTTTATATTTTTCAAAAATCTCTCTGATATCAAGGAAATCAGAGAATCAATTTTTACAATTTTCTGATTTTTCTTTGATTTATTAGAATTATTTTGGTGAAAATGCTAGAAAATACATTTTTTTTTTAAAATTACCCTAGGGCTTTAAAATTTAATAACTCATCATAGAGACCTAGGAAAAATATGGGGTTTGTTCCTAAGTGACTAAAATTCAAAAGATGACATTTTGGTGAATTTTATTATTTTTGTGATTTTTATTATTTTTTAATTATTAAAAATATTAAAATAATGCAAAAAATCAACTTTTTAGAAAATTGCAATTTTAATTTTCTTAAATTCCCCTAATATCATAGAGGCTCCAAAACCAATTTGGTGAATTTTTGAAAAGTATTTTGAAAGTTAGGAATTTTCAAAGTTTAAATTGGCTAAATGGCTTAATCAACCCATTTGATAGGGCTAACCAAGTCCAATTGACTTCAAACTTTTATGGTGGGTTCCTCTGATTCTAAAGGTCAGTGGAGAATTGATTTCAAGTTAATTTGATGTATGATTAGCTCTAATTAATTAAGAACCTATTTAGGGTGTTTAAGCCAATTAGGGTTATTCCAAGTGAATTAATTCAAAACCTATTTTTCCTAGGGTCCTCTGGTCATAAGAAACATCACCAAATTTTCCTAGAATTTATTTCACAACATGCTAATTATTGGATTTAAAATATTCAAAACAAGTAACATGAATTTGAAAAATCAATAACTTCTCATAGGGATGGCTTCGACTTTGGAAAATTCGGGGAATGTTCCCAAATTCGGAGGCTTCAAAAGCCCTATGGTCTCATGCCATGGTGAATTTCCTATATGCATGGAGAATTAAAACAATGCAGAGGGTAAATAAATCATTAAAAATAAAATACTCGATGAAATTAAATGATTTCTTTTCCACATTATTCTCCTCTCTTCACTGAGCAAGAGGGTATTTTTATTTTATTTTTCTGATTTTTCTACACAAAGTTATGAATTTTCAAAGTTTCTGATATTTAATAAATACATTAAACACCCTATTTATCTACTTATCCACGCGGCGCCAGCGAAACATCGGCAGCTTCGAAGGGGTACGTGTCGCGCTGTGATTGGGCGCCGCCATCTGAGTCAGCCGTCCCGGGGCCCGCGGTTCACGTAACATTCTCTGATCCGACGCAATCTGAACCGTCCGCTCGATACACGCGCGATCCAACGGCTCCTGGTCATCGTCTACGACTGGTGTGCACCCGTGACCGTCAACCTTCTAACCCTAATTTCTCACTCGATTCTCAACGGATTTTCGTGTTCTTATGCTCTATGGATTCGTCTTGAAGAGACGAATACATCCATACGGTAAACATGCATTTAAATTGACTCAAATTAAAATGAGAATCTCTGGAAGCTCGGGAAGAAGAGGGAGTCCATACCTTTGCTCAGAGAAGTGAAGCTTCGATCTGAGAGTTGTGTCACCTTCGATTGGGTCCAAGTAAGCTCCAGATGAAGTCCCTCGGCCCAGTGAATTGTCTAGCTATGAAAGTGACCACGGCCGATCACAAAGCTTGGAGGCCGGAGCAACCGGGTGGCCTCGGAGAGGGGGCTTTCGCTGGTGGACTTCTTCCCTCGGTCCAGTGAAGGTGTAGGACCAATCAATTTGGGGATTGGCTCACCGTGGAGAAGTGTCCTTGTTTTTGGGCTAAAGTTTGAGCTCAAAATCGAGCTCACTTGGAGGGAATCGGGGCTGGAATTCAGTGGGGATCAAGTGCTCTATGTGTGGAGAGTGATCTGGAATGATTTTGGCAGAGTTTCCTTAAGGTTTTGTTCAGCACCTCTCATGGCCGAGAGGGGGTGGTGTTTAAATAAGCATGGCTGGAGGCTCTCCCAGGGGTGGCCAAGGGTTGGGATCAGCTGCTCTTGGCATGTGAAGAACAGCCATGGTGGCCATTGGGCATGGGGCAACTCAGCAAGGTGGAATTCCAAAGTTTGGCTCCTCCCAAGGTCTCGGCCATGGTGTTTTCCGGCGACCCGGGCGGGCCGGCCGGCAGCATGGGTCACCCTCGTGTCCGGAGTGGGTCGGGGTTGGAGGTTTGTGCAATCGATTGGCCATGGACATGTGTAAAGGGTTTGGATTAAAATGGTATGGGGAGAGACTCATTTTGGGTCCAAATGGGTCAACCCACCATTTTGGGTTTGGTGCACCCTTCCATGGATGATTTGGGCCGAGGGAGGATCGAGTGAATCGACTAGAAAAGGGTGGAGAGGTCACCATCCATGAATATTTTGATTAATCATGGATTAAGGTGAAGCATTAAAAGGGTTAAAACCTTTTTAAGGGGGCTTAAAAGAGGCTCCTTCTTTTGCCATTAATGGCTTGATCACATGTCAAACCTTCCATGGCTTCATGTGGCTTGTTCATGGCTTGCATTTGGCTCCATTTGGCTTGGGAAAAGTTTAGTCAACTTCATAAAAATGGATTTTAAGGATTTAGGATATTTTGGTGGAAAGTTGGATGAAGCTTTATTTAGAATTATTTGATCATTGGATTAGGACTTAGGGATGATTTTAATTGAATGCATGATGAAGAGAATTTGTCATATGGGCCTTGGATTGATTTTCCCCCTTTGGATTTTGGTGGAGATGGGCTTTAGGAAGGTTTAAGAAAGTGGGCTTTTGGTTTTGGAAATAAATTTATGGATGGGGAATTTGTGAAGGATTGGGCGAAAAAAATGTTGGTTTTAGCTCATGGATGGGTTATGAGTGATTTGGAGCAAATTTGGGGTGGTTTGGGTTTGAATTGGGTTGGATTTGGGCTTTTTGGTGAATGGGCCAATATAGGTCAAATTGGGCTAACTTGGGCCAATGTTGGGCTAGGGTTGAAATTGATGTAAAATAAATGTTGGGAAATTTTTATGGGAGTGTTTCAAAGAGGTTTTGGCTTTGGTTGGGTTTTGATTTTGAGGTTTGGGCCTATTTGGGTTAGGTTTGGGTTTAGGTCAAAATTGGGCTTTTTGATTTTGGGTTGAATTTGAGTGGGGTTTGGGTATAAATTTTGGGCAAATCATGTTAGTGTTTTGTTTATGGGAATGTTAAGGAAGGTTTAGAAAAGATTTGGGGTTAATTGGAGTTGAATTGGGTGAGTTTGGGCTAAGTTTGGGTCATGGGTTCAAATTGGGCTTTAAGGCCCAAAGTGAAATTGGATTCAGATATCAATCAAATTGGACTTGGATTTGGTCTAGATTGGTGTTGGGGATGTTGAATTGAAGTTTAGAATTGAATTGGACCAGAATTTGGGTCAATTGGGTAGGTTTGGTTTGACATTGGGTTCACTTTGGGTTAAAATGGGTCAAATTGGGGATTTTGATAAAAGTGGGGTAAATTGACAAAATTGGCCCATGGTGTAGTTGAACAAAATGAAATTGGGAATATTTGGGATTTTCTGGAATTTTCTGGGAATTTTCTGAATTTTTGGATTTTTTGGCTAAGAGGGGTATTTTGGGTATTTGGAGGGTATTGGGAGGTATTTTTGGAATCTTTGGTATTTTTGGGTATGGATGATTAATTTGATTGGTGAGGAAATGTTTAGGAATGGTTTTGGGGAATTTTGGGTGATTTGGAAATTTTGGAAGATTTGAGTAATTTCAAGGGTTTTGGGTAGGTTAGGCGGGTGTAGGGTCCCGGGGGTCAAAAATTGAAAATTTGGAAAATTGAAGCTTGGGTGAATGTAAGTGGAATGAAATCTTTTTGGTTGAGCCATGAAGCCATATCAAGCCCACATGAGCCATGAAGGGACTCATTTGAGGCACTCACTATGTTGTTCCTAACCCTCTTAGCCAAGGGCTTAGGGGTTAAAGACCATCCATGTGAATCACCTGCATGAGTTAGGAGGTCAAATTGGATATGGTTGTAGTTTTAGGAGGTGTGTGAAAGTGTAGTGTATAGGTGTAGTGTGTGTGTAAGTCAGCCCCTTCACCAGACCGAGCTACCTGTGGCAGTCCTAAGGCCAAAGAGTCCTATGGGAACTCATCCTTTAAACTTCCACATTTGATTTCAACCTTCTAAGTGATTAGGGGTCTACAATCAAGTTTGTGGAGTTTGCAGGGAGTTAAGAAGTGGTTTGAATTTCTAAGTGGTGGGTCCCAATTCTAATCCTCTAGGATAGTCAAAGGAAAAGCCTAAGGCTAGATCCAAAGTACTAAAGAGAAGAAGAGAAGACCTCATCAAAAATGAGGTCAACAAATGGACCCCCAATAGGTGTGGTGTGCTAACCAAGCACACCGCGCGTATTGGCGTTGACCGAAAAGATCAACAAAACCAACACAGATGTCCAAGTGACAAACTTAGGATGAAGTAGAAGAATTTCCGCTGGGGAGTGTCAAGTATATCTCTGAGACTGGAGATTCCTGAACTCTCGCCGGGGAAGGGAAAAGGAGGTGAGTCCCAAATCACATGATCTGGGGGAATTTTGATTTAGATTTTCGTCTTGTTTTAGTTTAAGTTTTGATGTGTAAGTTTAGATTTTGAGTTTTAATTTAGATTGAAGTTTGGTTTAAAATCAATTTGAGTAAATTTGGATTTAAAATGAGAATTGAAACCTAAGTTCCAACCTCGGGATTGCGAAGAGAACCGGAATTTAGGTACCGGCCTCGGAGTGAGAATCGGAGTTTAAGTGTTGATTGAAAAGGATGAGAATCAGAATTTAGGTACTGATCTCGAAAGTTTAAAGAGAACTGGAATCGGGTTCTAGTCTCAAAGGTTTAAAGAGAACTGGAATGCGGTTCCGATCTCGAAGGTTTAAAGAGAACCGGAATGCGGTTCCGATCTCGAAGGTCTAAAGAGAAATGGAAGCCGGTTCCAATCTCGAAGGTCTAAAGAGAAATGGAAGCCGGTTCCAATCTCGAAGGTCTAAAGAGAAATGAAAACCGGTTCCAATCTCGAAGGTCTAAAGAGAAATGGAAGCCGGTTCCAATCTTGAAGGTCTAAAGAGAAATGAAACCGGTTCCAATCTCGAAGGTCTAAAGAGAAATGGAAGCCGGTTCCAATCTCGAAGGTCTAAAGAGAAATGGAAGCCGGTTCCAATCTCGAAGGTCTAAAGAGAAATGGAAGCCGGTTCCAATCTCGAAGGTCTAAAGAGAAATGGAAGCGGTTCCAATCTCGAAGGTCTAAAGAGAAATGGAAGCGGTTCCAATCTCGAAGGTCTAAAGAGAAATGGAAGCCGGTTCCAATCTCGAAGGTCTAAAGAGAATTGGAAACTGGTTCCAATCTCGAAGGTCTAAAGAGAAATGAAAACTGGTTCTAATCTCAAAGGTCTAAAGAGAAATGAAAACTGGTTCCAATCTCAAAGGTTTAATGAGAATTGGAACGAGGTTCCAATCTCGGAAGTCTAAAGAGAATTGGAAACTGGTTCCAATCTCGAAGGTCTAAAGAGAAATGGAAACTGGTTCCAATCTCAAAGGTCTAAAGAGAAATGGAAACTGGTTCCAATCTCAAAGGTTTAATGAGAATTGGAACGAGGTTCCAATCTCGGAAGTCTATTTGTGTGAAGAGGGACTCAGTCTCATGTTATCAGAACCAAATCAGACAAAGCTCGTGGCTCCGTGTCAATAGACCTAGTCGATCTCCATACAGGAAGAAAGGTAGGCCACAAAAGTCGAAATGATTTTGATGTGACGAAAAAAGGTTTAGGGTTCTGAAGTGTGGGTCTCTTGTGAGGAAGAGTTGTCCCGACAGAGAATTTCAAAGCTTCTTGAGATAAATTCCGATTTGGAGTTGATTTGAAATGTTTGAAAAGATGAACTTAGAGTGGGATCCGATTTGAGATTCATTTTCATTCTATTTGTCCTTTAACTTTCCAAAATTTTTTTTAGCTGTGTATTATTGTTCATGTGAATTTTATTTAGCGTTCACGTGGATTATGAAGTTATTTTATGTTTGGATTTTTTTCAAGGAAAAATAATTCTCATCTATTATTTATATTTTTATTTTCCTCTTTTTGTTCTTTTATTTTTATTATTATTATTTTTATTTATTTATTATTATTTTTGTTCTTTGTTCGAAGTTCGTTTAACTTTAATGGCGTTTCCCAGTCAATTTGCACAAAAGAGGTGAAGGCCAAAATTGTGACATGATCACTTTCATTCCAATCATGTTGAAGATACATCATACAACTCGATCTGGAATACATCTCATACAATCCATGTAGACTCAAAACGGACTATGTATGATCTTTGTCGATCCATCCAAAAGGGTATCTGTCAAAAATCTATGTCTGAATAGTGAGGTACATGGTCAATAACATCACCTTCCAAGCCATCCTTGGCAAGGATGCCGTAGGGATGTACGTTGGAGGTGTGATATTTTCCATGTAACTCACAGCTCGTAAGGTCGGAGGCTCTCTAGCTCCGGGTCCGGTCGGAAGTGGTAAGGTGCTTTCCCTGTCGTCCATCCTTCGAAAGTAACCGAGATCCGCTTCACCGGTACTCCCGGTATGCAATGTTTAGCGACATCCGCTCCGTTGCCCTTCGGTATCATGACGGAACCTACCGGCAATGGTATCTTTACCGGCCCTCGGAACTCACTCGGGCTCGCTATCCGGAGGTCGGATCCGAACATGATATTACACTCATTCGAAAAGAAGCGTGCAAAAAGGTCCGACAAAGTCGTGGTGATCTATGTGCGGGGGTATGCAGTCACCCTTTTTGTAAATGTTAATGATGCAACTGTTGGGTATGCAATCTGCTGGCAGCACCCTCCATGTTATCATTCTTTTTACCATCCTTTTAATGACTAATGGCATTGGATCCACCTGGCCATGACGGAGTATCCCGGTGGGTTTCCCTTCCTGTCTTCTGCGAAGTTGTAGCAGCATCCACATTGTATTGTAATTCTCCCCTTCCCTGGCATCCATCTCCGGGGTTCCGAGTAAGTGTTTTCTCTTAGGCGGCTCGCTCGGCCCATCTTTTTCAAATCCGGATGCGATCCACGATTTGTTGTTGTTCGTATTCCGAGAACACGTTTGTATGTAACTCGAGGCCTTCTAGTATATTGATCCTCCCGCCTCCGATTCTCTCGAAGTATTCAAAAGTTTTCTTCGGACATTCCGTATTCTTTCTAGCTCGTATTCGGGATAATTTGCAAATGGCGAGGCCCGGTGACATACTTATGGGATATATGGCTCAATCCCTTCACGTTCTCCTCGCATACCTCGGCTCCTCGGGGATGATGTCCGTCGGGACATCCTCCGGGCGTTTCCGCAACAAGGTCATGCATTCACGGTGGCTTCATCCGGTGGCGTAGTAGCCTTCTTTCTTCCGTTCTTCTTGAGATTTCTCCGGTTTCTTCGTCATCCCGGAGCTGGCTTCCTTCCTTCAGGTTCCTGGCGAACCGGTATCCTTGAAGTATATGTACTGGCAGTAGCAACTGCCTCGTCGCGCTGGTCCGCTGCTAATTTAGTTAACATCTTGCGGATACGGCGATTTTTATTCCTTCGCTGAGTTGCTGTGAGAGTAGCTCTTCGTATTTCCTGAGTTTCTGTGGGTGCGGCGCTGACAAGCCTGCCCTCTGCTGTAGCGACTACAAACTTGATTCTCTTGTCTCCTTCAGTGTCTGTCTTTCTTTTCTTGCTGCCGGATTGGTGGCTTGGGCCACCCACTTTCATTACTGTCTGACTAGGCAGTTCCTCTCGGTCAATCGGGACCCAGTCACTTTCCTCGTATTGCAGGCCCGCTAGTGCGAAGTCTGAGTCAATCTCTATTATCGCTCCATCTTTCACCCTCTTTTCATCGAGTGCAAGGCTTACGCCATTTCTAAAGTTCGGGACCAACCGCCTGTTCGACATTTCCTCGCGAAAAGACAAGGAAAAGGATCGGGGGCCGTACTTAAGAACAAGAACATTAAGAAAATGTTTATTAAAGACAATTTTTTTTTTAATTTTATATTTTTAAATTCAACAGGAATGAAGTAGGAAAAGATCAGGAAAGAGATTTTGATTTGGAAGAGAGAAAACAAGGAAAACTTTATTATCATGACTTTATTTATTTTAGCACATTTTTTATTATTTTGGGTTCGGACCCAGTCATAAGTAACTACTTCGCCCGTGCTTCTAGGGATGAAGAATTCATTCCTTCGAAACATCAGGTAGCGTAATACTTCTTTAAGTATCGTCCATTGATCGGAAGCATATGTCGTTCTCCTTGGCAGTTCACTAGCTGGTAGGAGCCTCCTGAGTAGACTGCCTCAACCACAAACGGTCCTTCCCAAGTGGGTTCAAATTTTCCTCCTATCTTGCGGTGTGCAAGAATAGGTCTTTTGAGAACGAGAACTAAGTCACCAACTTTGAAGGTTCTTGGGCGGACCCGATCCGTCATGGGCTTGAACCATCTTAGCTTGGTATAGTTCTAAATTCTGCTGCGCTGCAAGTCTTTTCCTTTCCAGGCTTTCCAATTCCTCTAGTCGCAATTTGGCATTCTCTTCTGTCGTGATTTTGTTTGCAACTGCAATCCTGAGTGAAGGAAGCTGGACCTCTAAGGGTAACATCGCCTCGGACCCATACACCGGAGCGTAAGGTGCGGCTCGAGTAGGAGTTCGAAGGTTGTCCGGTAGGCCCATAAGGCTTCTAATAACTTCTCGTGCCAATTTCTCTTATTATCGTCCAAGGTTTTCTTTAAAATTTGAACGAGAGTTTTATTAAAAGCCTCGGCAAGGCCGTTTGCTCTTGGGTAATAAATTGTTGAATATCGCCGGTCGATTCCGTGTCTCCCGACAAAATTGTTGATTTGTGTGCTTCGAATGCCGACCCATTATCCGAGATGATTCGCGCGGCACTCCGAAACGGTAGACAACTTGGTTCTTGAAAAATTGTAGCACGTGATGCGCTTTCACTTCTCTGAGTGGAACTGCCTCCGCCCACTTAGAAAAGTAGTACGTAGCCGCAAGAATGAAGCGATGTCCTTTTGAAGATGGTGGTTCTATTGGACCCACTATATCCGTGCCCCAACATTCAAATGGCCACGACGCAATTGTCGGATGTAGCACATTTGGAGGTTGGTGTAGAACCACTCCGTGCATTTGGCACTGGTGACAGCTCTTGGCGATTTTCATGCAGTGGGTCATCATCGAGGGCCAGTAGTACCCTAGTCTTTTAATTTTCATTTTCATCTTTGGACCCGACCGGTGAGCGCCACGCAGTCCCGAGTGCACCTCTTTAACAATTTCACGAGCCTCGGACCCACTTAGGCACCTTAGCCACATTTGATCGAAAGATCTTCCGTATAATGTGTTGTTTATTAATGCGTAGGACGGAGTTCTTTTCTTGATCCGATGGGCTAACGACCTATCGTCCGGTAGTTTTCCTGTTTGCGGTGTAATCTATTAATGGCTGTCGCCAATCTTCCGTTTTTTCCATCACTTTGTTGAAACCGATTCTTCTCTTTTTCTCGATTTGTGTATTGTGTCTATGTCGAGTTGTGATAGGACCCGACGTCCGTGAACCGACACTTCCACTCGATTCATCTTGCAAACGAGAAAATTCTTTTGCGAGACGGGCTAGCGCATCCGCTAAAACGTTTTCTTTTCAGGAATTTTGTAGATTGTCACATTCGGAATCCGTTCCAACAATTGTATGGCATATCGAAAGTATTGCTCGAGTCTTGGTTTTAAAATTACGTATTGTCCGTCGATCCGTTGAATGATTAACTCGCGAATCCCCGTAGATGTTGATGTCCGTTATACCCATTTGAATAGTTAATTCCAGATCCCGTTATGAGGGCTTCGTATTCTGCTTCGTTATTTGTACACGGCTACGTTAAGTGGTAGGAATATCTTAACATCCCCGCTCCGGTGTTATAAAGATTAGTCCGATCCCCGCCTTACCGGTACTATCACTTGCGATTCTTCGTCTTTGTGTGCTGAAGATGCTCCGTCGAAATACAATTCCCAACGTCAATCATCAAGGTCTTCTAAGCTCATTATTTGTTCATCTGACAAATCGTCATTGAGAGGCGATTCTGCCGGCAAAGGGTGTGCTGCGAGGAAGTCTGCTAAGACTTGTCCCTTTACGGCACGAAGAGGCACGAAAGTTATATATCAAATTGCAATAATATCATTGACCATCTGGCAAGTCTGCCGGAAAGCGTTGGACGGGTCATCAAGTATTGCAATGGATTAAATTTCGAGATCGGAGTTGACCTTATGAGAAAGCATGTAGTGCTCGAGCTTTTGAGCGGCGAAGATCGGGGCCAAACAATGCTTTTCAATTGCGGGATACCTTATTTCCGTCGAAAGTAAACGACGGCTTAGGTAGTAAAGAGCATTTTCTTTACCCTCATCATTGACCCAGGCTAACGAGGCTCCGAGAGAGTCGTCTAAAGCCGCGGTATAAAGTATCAGCGGTCTACACGAGACCCGGGGCTGCTAAGACAGGAGGTGTCATTAAATATTGTTTAATGTCCTCGAAGGCCCTCTCGGCATTTCTCTTCCCAAATAAATTTGGCGTCCTTTTTAACTAGTGCCGAGAAAGGCCGACACCTACTCGACAAGTTTGAGATAAAGCGTCGAAGTATGCCGGCTTCCCTTGAAAAGATCGTAGTTGTTTTAAGGTTTTGGGAGGCGGCATTTCTAAGATAGCTTTAATCTTTTCCGGGTCGATTTCAATTCCGCGATGTCGGACAACGAATCCTAAGAATTTCCGGAAGTGACGCCGAAGGCGCATTTTAAGGGATTCATCTTAAGGTTAAATTGTCTTAATCGTTCGAAAACAATTCTCAAATCATACGAGTGGTTTTCCTTTACTTTGCTTTTGATGACCACATCATCCACGTAGCATTCGACTTGATTGTGGATGAGATCATCAAAAATTCTTGTCATCGCTCTCCGGTAGGTTGCTCCTGCATTCTTCGATCCAAATGGCATTACTCGTGTAGCAATATACCCCGATCGGCGTTACGAATGCTGTAAGTTTTTCATCTTCTGGAGCCATTTTTATCTGGTTGTATCCTGAAGATCCATCCATGAACGAAAATATTTCATGTGTCGAAGCAATGTCAATCATTAATTCTTGGATCGGTAGAGGGAATTCATCTTTTGGACATGCCTTGTTTAAATCTCTGAAATCCACACAAATTCGATCCGACCATTCTTCTTCTCGATCGGTACTACATTGGCTAACCAAGTCGGGTATTGTTCTTCACGGACAAATTTGGCGTTTATTAGCTTTTTAACTTCGGCTATGACTTGTTGTTCGATTTCTAGACGCATTCTTCCGGGACCTTGTCCGATCGGAACGAAGCGAGGTCCACTCCTAGCTTATGGATCGCGACCTCCGGAGCTAAACCCGGCATCTCATCGTAGCTCCAAGCAAAACGAGTCTTTAAATTCCATTAATAACTTAATTATTTCTTCGGAGTCTTCTTTATTGAGTAAGGAGCTAACAAAGGTAGGTCTAGGTTCTTTGCTTAGTACCTAAGTTAACTTCCGTTAACTCATCTATCGTAGATTTGATCTCTTCTTCGAACTGCGGTGGAGCATCTCCAATTTGTAAATCTTCGAGTTCTTCCGTAGCTTCCATGCAGTTTTCATTAGACTCGCAAGTGACAACCATGCAAAATTCAGTATCGTCAATCGATCCTACTGTGCCGAATCCGAGACCATGTTTTGCATTGGGTGGACGACCGGAGTTATTCCATAATTTTTCAAAATGTTGTGATCGACCTTTTGTCCATTGTCGAGGTAAGAAACCACGCCGAATTAAATTTTGAACACGGGGAGAGTACCACTCAAAAGGTAATTCCATTAATTCGATGAAGTAGCATCTTCAAATTGTACATTATTTTCGGTTTTGGAGGAAGGAGCACCACGGTAGAATTTGATGGGCTTTGCACCACCGCTACGTACCTCTTTGACCTCCATACCCTCGATCTTATTAGAATGGATCGGGGTCAGGTTCATAGTATGTACATAGTGGTTAATCTTCTCGTACATCGATTTATATTCTTCGTTTCTTTCATCTTCGAGAGGGATTCGAATTGCGGCTTCTTCCGACTTATTGTCGCTCGCTTCTTGTTTGATTTCTTTTTCTTCTTCGTAACTATCTTCCCAATCAACATTGATGGTCGGTTTCCTCCGTCCAATCGTCCTAATGTCTCCGCCACGACCTCGTCCCGGCCTCGACCTCGGATGTGAGTTGTGGAGAGACCTTCACCATCTCGCCGTAAGGGAGTGGTGAGTGACTCGTTGGACTAGAATTTCGAGTTCTTCGTGGTCCCAAATTTCCTTTGCTTTATTTGTTATGGTATCTCCGGAGAAGATTGTTTTCTTCGGAGGTGCATAATAAGTCTGCATCTTCATGGATTCCGATTTCATGTACGGAGAACGGTTGTAAGTCACCTTTAATACACTCGTTCCCCTCCATCGTAGTATTTAATGCATTGATGTAGAGATGATGGTACCATCCTGTTTTCATGTATCCATGGTCGGCCCGATAGAGCGTTGAACGACGTTTCGAATCAATTATGTGAAATTTCGCGGTTGTCTTTGCTAAGTCACCGGTCTTCATTAGCAGTGTTATTGATCCGAGGGCTCTTTCTCCTTTCTGGTTGAATCCTCTTAATAACATTTTGTCCGCTTCGAGCTCGCGAGCATCAATTTCCAAGTATGCTAGCGTTCGAAGATTCATTATATTGATTGATGCTCCCGGATCCACCAATACTCGGAGAGTGTAAACTTCCTAATTGTAACCGAAATGTACAACGGTCGGTTGTAGTCCGTCGTCCCAAGTAATAGATCATTGTCCGTGAAGGTAACACCTCGATGTTCCTTTAACGAGCAAACCTCATCTAAGGAATCTCCGGCCATTTGAGCTAAGCAAATTTCTCGGATCAAGTAAGGCCTTGATCGAGCTTCTCTCATCTCCTTTGATAAGATGAGAGCGTCGTAGATGCTCGCTTGGTCGGTAGTTTCCTAAGATGGGCTAGCACGTTGTAGTCCACTTTGTTTTCATGTGCCTCGTTCTCTTCTCGAATGGGTATTTCTTCTGCCGGGGTTGGTTCTTCCTGAACAACCACCTGCTTTCCTTTGTCTTTTGGACCCATTCTCGGAGGTAGAACTCTTCCACTTCTTAAGTTAACTTCTGTGATTTCTTCTGAATCTAGCATTGAGTTTGTTGGTGTCTCCTTCTGAATTGGAATGACAAGTTCTTCAGGATTAGCTTCGGAGTCCGAAGGCTCTAACTCTATCGTGATTGGAGCTCCTCGAAACTCGCAAATAGATTCGTCGCTTGTTGAACTCTCGTAGCCTCCCTGGTGGATGTCTTCTTTGTCATTGTGATCGTCGAGATTGTGTATGATTTGAGAATTGTTGTTTGTATCGGAATCGAAGTCCGGATTAGGTTGATTGTCGCTAGTTACGTAATCGTTAGAAACAGTCAAAACGTAGCCAACGCCATAACCCTCATCATTATAAGATCCCACCGGAGTGAGCAAATAATCATACGGAGTCGGAGGTTCGAGGGATTTCTCCCCGAATCGGAAACAACTATCCTAGGATAAGCGACCCCTAGTCTAGCCTTAGGTGCCTCGGTCTTCTCTTCTTCGTCAATTTTCTTCTTTTCTTCGATCATCTCTTGTTGAGGCGGTTCTTCTATCGCAAGTGATAGCGCCGACTTGACGAGTTTTCGAACTTTGAATCGAAGCTCGCACCGAAGCGGCTTGGATGTGATCCAAAACCTTCTTCGAAGACTTTGTCCAAGCGGTAGTCCATCCATCATCGGTCGCATGGGATCTATCGAACAATGAAATCCGTCGAGATAACATTGACGGAACCTCCTTTCTGGGGTTCCTTCATGTATTCTTTCGGGATCATTATATTCCCTTTCCGAAGATTGTCGTTGAGCCAACTCTTGAAGGTAATACAATCTTCTATCTTGTGTCCAAGTATCCGGTGGTAAGGGCAAAAGTTGGGATCACCTCTCTTGTCGACTTCTTCTGGTCTTTTAGGCTCTGGCAGTTGGAAATCTGGAGTCTTCATCAGTCTGCGGAACATTTTCGGCACTGCCTCATTCTTGAACGGATACTCCCTGCTCAGGAACTCCCTAAACGTACGTTGTGGATGAGGCGGTTGTTCATACTCGTCGAGATGATCGATAGTCGGGTCGGGGTTGCCGGTAATTCCGTTGAGGTTGCTCGCGGCCGTTCGACGATATTTGTATCGGCTGCTTGCCTTTATCGATTCGCCGCGACGATCCCGGACTTCTTTCAAAAGTTTTCACGGGCTTCTGTTTGTCCGTTTTATCGGTGAAACTTAATTGCTTCGCCTCCTCTTGCAAGCTTCCGGCCTTACTTAACAACTTCTCGAAAGTCTTAATAAGTAAATCCCTCGAGGAGAAGTGCTTATCGGGCCATGAATGCTCTTAAGTAAAATGCCGATCGCATGTTGTTCTTGTAGTCGTGGCTCACACTTCATACTTAGATTCCTCCATCGAAGTATGTAGTCCACCAAGGTTTCGTTCGGCTTCGCTTCTCTACCACTAAATCACCTATAGTGATGTGGTGCTGAGCTCCCGCAAATCGCTTGATGAAGAGGTTCTATAATTCGAAAATGTCTTCACCGAACCGTTCGGTAATTCCGCATACCAATCAAAGGCGATCCCCGACGAGCCGCCGACAAATTGTCTGAAGAGTAAAGCATCACTTCCGCCGCATTGCAACAACTGGCACGAAAATGTGCAACATGCTGCCGAGGGTTTCCGGTTCCATCAAAGGTCTTGAACAGAGGTGGTACAAAGCCTTTCGGATATTGGACAGCGTCGAATTCTTCGTGGTAAGGTCTACTAGTCCGAATGGATGTCTCGCTCTTTAATTGTGCCAAGGCTTCTGCACTTCGCCGTTCCACCAAGCTCTTGATATCCTTTTCCGGAATCATACTTTGTGTTGCATCCTTCTTTAATTGATCATCCCCGTTGACGGATGTAATCTCCTTTCCTCCGTCTACAATGTGAATGACTTCCGGGGTGTCTCTCTTTGGGGTTGAACTCGACTCGTGGAGAGTGGCTAGGGGCTATAACCATCTCTTCCATCCTTTTCGCCATTTGGGCGATCGTATCATCTTTCTCTTGAAGCCGCCTCCTCATTACTTCGGCTCCTCTCTTCTGCGGCTGCAGGAGCACCTTGTGAAGCTGACGAAGCTCGTGTTTCGACCATGTTAATTTCTGCATATTCATCATCCATGAACTCTGACGAGTCAACTTCATCTCCGAACTTCTCTTCTCTTTCCCTTGCTAGCCGACGAATATCAGTTCTTAGCTTCTCCATAGCATCTTCTAGTGGTCTTTTCTGTATATCCTTGCAGGTTTCATGTGACAATTGTCGAGTTTCTTTCTCATGAGTCCCCTTTACTGCGGTAGCACTTTCCTCGGACTCAAGTCTCCTGACGAGACTTTCCTTTTCTGGTCGTTGTTTCGGTCTTAATTGGCCGGTAGTGGGACGCCATACCATCCTTCTAGCAGCAGAGGGCCTAGGACCGGATGGTCTGTCGGCCGAATGCTGGAAGGTGGTATCCTCCCTGATCTGTAAACCTGAAACAACAACAGGTGGACTAACCTTCATCTTCTTATTAGGCTCTTCTGCAGCGATAGCAGATTCTACTCGCGGCCCAAGATGGGATTTGGCCGGCACCCGCCCTATCCTTCTTAAAATTTCCGATACAGGGCATCTTTCTTTCTTTGCTAATTTCTCAATCACAGTCTGTAGTCGGGCAAATGGTGTAACCCTAGCCCTTTTCTTTCTGTTGTCACTATAGTATGCGGGTCGAGGTAATGTAGAAGCAATCCTGCGGACATTTTCCTCGTCAGCTGCGGCGGAAAGGGATGGAATCTACTTCCTTCCAAAAGGGGTGTATACTCGTACAATGGTATGTATTCGAGTAGTGGTGTGTACTCGAGGATTTCTTCTAAGAAAGCGACTTCAGCAGCTCCGGCCTTCCCGGCAATCTTCCCGCCTCCGTTTCTCCTCCGAGTCCGTGTTAGGGGTGGAACCCTCGAGCCGGACCCAATTTCAAAAACGAAGGTCTTGCACGGAAATCCGTACCCTCCACGGTAACATACTCGTTGCAAATTTGAACTTCCTTCCCCTTCGCTTGGCGGGAGCCGGGGTAGTGTAGAGACGACTAGCACCAGGTGGGGGTAGAGATAACGGGTCCTCCTTTGGACAGCGGTATTTCTCTCAGCTGGAACCCTTTGCGAGGAGGAAATTCTCGAGTTGACTTAAGGTCGAACTCAATCATGGGTTTCTCGCTTCGACACTTTGTCCATCAGTGCGAAAAGGGTAACGTCAACGATCTTGACATTTGTGTTTTCGAATCCTTGTCCAAACCGGATGATCCCATTGTCGGGCAGCTCATCCTTGTAAACAGCGAAGTCCAGTCCATTGGTGAAGGAGAAAATCGACTTTGGGGTTTCCATTTCGCAAGGTAGATTCGATTGTCGGCCCCAAGCTATGCTTCTTCTCATCGAGACGAAAAGAAAGGAATCGAAAAGAGTCCGAACACATTCTTGTTCATGTATATTTATTAAAAGAGTCATTCATTAGAGGATTTGTTTATTTAGAACGGAATGTTCAAAGGTGTAGAGAAGGTAATGAATTTGATTCAGAGTTGGAAAGGAAAAGAAAGTCTTATGCAAGACTTCTCGACTCGAAGGATCACTCCTAAACTAACACCTATCGGGGTCCACCCCACCTCGAAATGAGGTAAAAGGATCTCGAACCTCTCTGTTTAGGGGTGTTTAAACAGTGGCTCCTAAATCCGAGAGAATGTTGGCTATACTCGTTCAAGATAGAAATGAACATAGTATTCCAACGGAAAGAAGGGTAGTTTGATCCATTAGGGACATGGATACACTACCGATTTTTGAAAGAACTATTTGATTAAAAATGGAGAGAGGAATTTTCCCCAGCGGAGTCGCCAGAAATTGTCGGCGTATTTTAATTTTAATTTATATAAATAATTTGAAAAGTAATATTTGATTTTGAAAATAATTTTAAATTTGAAAATTTCAAGATATGAAATCAAACCGATCTCACATCCCGAATAGTTTATATAAACGAGCACCGTATCACAAACCATGTATCTATCCCGAAGAATAGACACATTGCTTCGATGATGGGGCTCGATTAAATAAACTAGAAGATTTGTGACATTCGTTTGGTCTGCGAACCAATTTTATAAGCCGACAAATTCCCCTGCTTAATATAAATGAATTAAGCAGGGTTTATATTACCTGGGTTCTTAAAATTCCCTATAAGGGCAAGCCCCTATAGTTAATTACATCTTAAGTGACGGGGATCACCTAAGAAAACTCTCGATAATAATCAGTAGTTCTGCTCTCAAGAATTTCAAAGTTTAAGTTTTCAAGGGATTGAATTTTTTGGAATTTCAATAGGGAATGGATCAAATTTTGAACATTTTTATTTTGGGAATTCAAAGGAAGAAAGGTAGGAGAAATCACGGATTCGAAGCGAACTTCGTAATTTCTCGACTATCCTATTGTTTGGCTTCGAATTTAGGAAAGTCCTAATATTATCTTATATTTCAATCTTGCCAATTTTAGTTAATTTGGACTTATATTTGTATGATAAAATCATACAAATAAACTTCGAAGATATGAGGGTTTATGTCGTACCAAACGACTACCTCGGAGTCCTAAGACCGATTAGGGCTTAATTTGCAATGCAAATGCCTAAAAAAAGGTTCGAGGATTTATGTCGCACTAGGCGAACTACCTCGAAGTCCTATGGTTTGGTTATTTAATTCTAAGAAAGTTTTGTCAAGTAGACTCGAGTTTTCATCGATGACGATGGCCGTGTCGCCCACCATGCTCCAAGCTCCTTGTTGTTGCAGAGGTTTGGTTTTAGAAGTCATAAATCGGGGATGAGAGGAGTGTTCCGGTTTAGAGAAGATCTTAAAATCCAGGTGTTTTTAATATTTTAATTAAACAAATCTTAAAGTTGATTATAACAACACCGGTTAAGATCCCACGGCTCCATCCTTCCGCATCGTTATTTTTATCGGATTCACTTAGTCCGTATGAATTTGCTAAACTCAACCGAATGAGTTCCACACTTTCATTTAGACCGTGGGAAATCCCGTTAGCAACACGTAGGTTACATCATCCGAGGTATTCCCGATCATCCAACAAGACGTTTTAATTTAATTGTAGTTGTAGTTTTGTTGTTCGTTTGTGATTAAATTTCGAGTTGTCTTATATTTTGAAATGTTGTGGCGGTGAGTTTTATCTTGTAATGACTTTTAATTTAGTTTTGGTTTCAGCTTTAGGGACTATCCTAAAGGTGTAGATTTTCATGCAACAGCTTGTTTATCATGCAAGAAAAGTAAGTGTGATGCGATTAAATAAATTGCAAGTAAAGTAAATTGCAATAAAATAAAAGCGTACCCGGAGGGTCTTCCCGTCATCCCAAGCCGCACTTAAAACACAATTAGAATATTTAAGCATTTAAAGTAAGTTCCTAGGTAAAGCTAAAGGAAGGGTTATGGTTTTCTACCAAGTTCCTAATCCTACAGCTAGTCATTTCCTATGACGTCTAGGTTCTTGTGTTTTGGTTTAAAGACGATTTTCTTCATCAAAGAACAACTAAGTTCAATTGTTCTTATAAATATCCTATCATATTGAGGAAGTGCTTAAGACGAATCTTAAACATCTTTTCAACATTTCTAGGATTATTCTAAGTCCAAATGAATTTAAGTATACAAATGAATTAATCGTCCGGGAGTTTAAATTTTGTTATCTTGCTCAGTTGAACTAGGACATTTGAATATCCTATAAGTGAAGTAACGCTTCTTTTAACACTCCTTTTTAAGAGTTATGACATCACGAGCTTTCGAGGGCAAATGGATGTTCAAGTGAGTTGTAATTTAATTTTAGTTAATGGATTTAAGTTTGGAATAGGTGTTCAAGTTGTTTTAGATTTATTTTGAATTTCTTTATGTCTTAAGTGATGTTATATTTAATTCAATTTAATTTAATTTAACTTAATTTAATTTAATGTGGTTCAATTTAATTTAATTTAATTTTAAGTTAATTTAATATGATATGGTTCAGCTTAATTTTATTTAATTTGATTTAATTTAATTTGATTTAGTTTTTATTTAATTTAATTTAATTTAATTTAATTTAGTTTAATTTAATTTAATTTAATTTAATTTAATTTAATTTAATTTAACATTTTATTTTAAAGGGATTTGCTTTAAATAATTTAACTTTAATTTAATTTAATGATTAAATCTTTTAGCATTTTAAATCTTAAACTTGGATTATCATTTTAATTTGGAATTAAATATTATTGGGATGATTAATTTAGGGATTCTTAAATTAAAGAACAAATTTCTTCCTAATAACATCCCTATTTTAATAATTCCAAATTTATTATTCTTCCAAATTTAATTAATTATTTTATTAAGGTTTATTTTAATTATTTTTAAATTGTTTAGTAGGTTTCTACCCTTTAATTATTTAGATTTCAATCATCCAAATCAGATTAAGATCAAATATTTTACTCTTTCATTTTATTAAGCCTAAAGTTTTAATTAAATGTTAAAATTTTAATTACCATTTTGCCCTTCAAGCTTAATAATTTCATAACTCATTAAACTGAGCTCAAATGAACTTGAAATTTTTATGTAACTTCACTCATATGTCAATGAAGACATTAGAGGAGAAAATGTGATTTTTCTGTATTTAATTTATTTATGTAATTATTTTTGGTGGAAAATAGAGATTTCCAAGGAAAATTTAATAATATGACCAAGGGAAAGTTTCTGTCCTTAAGAAAATTATGGGACATTCCTAATGACCAGAGGACCACTTGGACCAATTTTGGTGATTTTTTGAGTTATATTCTTTTTATTATAATTATTTTGAGTTTTGGAGTATTAATTAATTTAAAAATAAAATACAGGTTGAAAAATGAATTTTATATTTTTCAAAAATCTCTCTGATATCAAGGAAATCAAAGAATCAATTTTTACAATTTTCTGATTTTTCTTTGATTTATTAGAATTATTTTGGTGAAAATGCTAGAAAATACATTTTTTTTATTTTAAAATTACCCTAGGGCTTTAAAATTTAATAACTCATCATAGAGACCTAGGAAAAATATGGGGTTTGTTCCTAAGTGACTAAAATTCAAAATATGACATTTTGGTGAATTTTATTATTTTTGTGATTTTTATTATTTTTTAATTATTAAAAATATTAAAATAATGCAAAAAATCAACTTTTTTAGAAAATTACAATTTTAATTTTCTTAAATTCCCCTAATATCAGAGAGGCTCCAAAACCAATTTGGTGAATTTTTGAAAAGTATTTTGAAAGTTAGAAATTTTCAAAGTTTAAATTGGCTAAATGGCTTAATCAACCCATTTGATATGGCTAACCAAGTCCAATCGACTTCAAACTTTTATGGTGGGTTCCTCTGATCCTAAAGGTCAGTGGAGAATTGATTTCAAGTCAATTTGATGTATGATTAGCTCTAATTAATTAAGAACCTATTTAGGGTGTTTAAGCCAATTAGGGTTATTCCAAGTGAATTAATTCAAAACCTATTTTTCCTAGTGGTCCTCTCGGTCATAAGAAACATCACCAAATTTTCCTAGAATTTATTTCACAACATGCTAATTATTGGATTTAAAATATTCAAAACAAGTAACATGAATTTGAAAAATCAATAACTTCTCATAGGATGAGCTTCGACTTTGGAAAATTCGTGGAATGTTCCCAAATTCGGAGGCTTCAAAAGCCCTATGGTCTCATGCCATGGTGAATTTCCTATATGCATGGAGAATTAAAACAATGCAGAGGGTAAATAAATCATTAAAAATAAAATACTCGATGAAATTAAATGATTTCTTTTCCACATTATTCTCCTCTCTTCACTGAGCAAGAGGGTATTTTTATTTTATTTTTCTGATTTTTCTACACAAAGTTATGAATTTTCAAAGTTTCTGATATTTAATAAATACATTAAATACCCTATTTATCTACTTATCCACGCGGCGCCAGCGAAACATCGGCAGCTCCGAAGGGGTACGTGTCGCGCTGCGATTGGGCGCCGCCATCCGAGTCGCCCGTCCCGGGCCCGCGGTTCACGTAACATTCTCTCGATCCGACGCAATCCGAACCGTCCGCTCGATACACGCGCGATCCAACGGCTCCCGGTCATCGTCTACGACCGGTGTGCACCCGTGACCGTCAACCTTCTAACCCTAATTTCTCACTCGATTCTCAACGGATTTTCGTGTTCTTATGCTCTATGGATTCGTCTCGAAGAGACGAATACATCCATACGGTAAACATGCATTTAAATCGACTCAAATTAAAATGAGAATCTCCGGAAGCTCGGGAAGAAGAGGGAGTCCATACCTTTGCTCGGAGAAGTGAAGCTTCGATCCGAGAGTTGTGTCACCTTCGATTGGGTCCAAGTAAGCTCCGGCATGAAGTCCTCGGCTCGGTGAATTGTCTAGCTATGAAAGTGACCACGACTCGATCACAAAGCTTGGAGGCCGGAGCAACCGGGTGGCCCGGAGAGGGGCTTTCGTCGGGGACTTCTTCCCTCGGTCCAGGTGAAGGTGTAGGACCAATCAATTTGGGGATTGGCTCACCGTGAAGAAGTGTCCCGGTTTTTGGCTAAAGTTCGAGCTCAAAATCGAGCTCACCGGAGGGAATCGGGGCCGGAATTCGGTGGGGATCAAGTGCTCTATGTGTGGAGAGTGATCCGGAATGATTTTGGCGCAGTTTCCTTAAGGTTTTGTTCAGCACCTCTCATGGCCGAGAGGGGGTGGTGTTTAAATAAGCATGGCCGGAGGCTCTCCTGTGGGTGGCCAAGGGTTGGGATCACCGCTCTTGGCATGTGAAGAGCAGCCATGGTGGCCATCTGGGCATGCGGGCAACTCGGACGAAGGTGGAATTCCAAAGTTCGGCTCCTCCCAAGGTCTCGGCCATGGTGTTTTCCGGCGACCTGTGCGGCCGGCCGGCAGGCATGGGTCACCCTCGTGTCCAGTGGGTCGTGGTCGGAGGTTTGTGCAATCAATCGGCCATGGACATGTGTAAAGGGTTTGGATTAAAATGGTAATGGGAGAGACTCATTTTGGGTCCAAATGGGTCAACCCACCATTTTGGGTTTGGTGCACCCTTCCATGGATGATTTGGGCCGAGGGAGGATCGGTGAATCAGCCTAGAAAAGGGTGGAGAGGTCACCATCCATGAATATTTTGATTAATCATGGATTAAGGTGAAGCATTAAAAGGGTTAAAACCTTTTTAAGGGGGCTTAAAAGAGGCTCCTCCTTTTGCCATTAATGGCTTGATCACATGTCAAACCTTCCATGGCTTCATGTGGCTTGTTCATGGCTTGCATTTGGCTCCATTTGGCTTGGGAAAAGTTTAGTCAACTTCATAAAAATGGATTTTAAGGATTTAGGATATTTTGGTGGAAAGTTGGATGAAGCTTTATTTAGAATTATTTGATCATTGGATTAGGACTTAGGGATGATTTTAATTGAATGCATGATGAAGAGAATTTGTCATATGGGCCTTGGATTGATTTTCCCCTTTGGATTTTGGTGGAGATGGGCTTTAGGAAGGTTTAAGAAAGTGGGCTTTTGGTTTTGGAAATAAATTTATGGATGGGGAATTTGTGAAGGATTGGGCCAAAAAAATGTTGGTTTTAGCTCATGGATGGGTTATGAGTGATTTGGAGCAAATTTGGGGTGGTTTGGGTTTGAATTGGGTTGGATTTGGGCTTTTTGGTGAATGGGCCAATATAGGTCAAATTGGGCTAACTTGGGTCAATGTTGGGCTAGGGTTGAAATTGATGTAAAATAAATGTTGGGAAATGTTTATGGGAGTGTTTCAAAGAGGTTTTGGCTTTGGTTGGGTTTTGATTTTGAGGTTTGGGCCTATTTGGGTTAGGTTTGGGTTTAGGTCAAAATTGGGCTTTTTGATTTTGGGTTGAATTTGAGTGGGGTTTGGGTATAAATTTTGGACAAATCATGTTAGTTTTTTGTTTATGGGAATGTTAAGGAAGGTTTAGAAAAGATTTGGGGTTAATTGGAGTTGAATTGGGTGAGTTTGGGCTAAGTTTGGGTCATGAGTTAAAATTGGGCTTTAAGGCCCAAAGTGAAATTGGATTCAAATGTCAATCAAATTGGACTTGGATTTGGTCTAGATTGGTGTTGGGGATGTTGAATTGAAGTTTAGAATTGAATTGGACCAGAATTTGGGTCAATTGGGTAGGTTTGGTTTGACATTGGGTTCACTTTGGGTTAAAATGAGTCAAATTGGGGATTTTGATAAAAGTGGGGTAAATTGACAAAATTGGCCCATGGTGTAGTTGAAAAAAATGAAATTGGGAATATTTGGGATTTTCTGGAATTTTCTGGGAATTTTCTGAATTTTTGGATTTTTTGGCTAAGAGGGGTATTTTGGGTATTTGGAGGGTATCGGGAGGTATTTTTGGAATTTTTTGTATTTTTGGGTATGGATGATTAATTTGATTGGTGAGGAAATGTTTAGGAATGTTTTTGGGGAATTTTGGGTGATTTGGAAATTTTGGAAGATTTGGGTAATTTCGACGGTTTTGTAGGTTAGGAAGTGTGTAGGGTCCCGGGGTCAAAAATCGAAAATTTGGAAAATTGAAGCTTGGGTGAATGTAAGTGGAATGAAATCTTTTTGGTTGAGCCATGAAGCCATATCAAGCCCACATGAGCCATGAAGGGACTCATTTGAGGCACTCACTATGTTGTTCCTAACCCTCTTAGCCAAGGGCTTAGGGGTTAAAGACCATCCATGTGAATCACCTGCATGAGTTAGGAGGTCAAATTGGATATGGTTGTAGTTTTAGGAGGTGTGTGAAAGTGTAGTGTATAGGTGTAGTGTGTGTGTAAGTCAGCCCCTTCACTGCATCGAGCTACCTGTAGGCAGTCCTAAGGCCAAAGAGTCCTATGGGAACTCATCCTTTAAACTTCCACATTTGATTTCAACCTTCTAAGTGATTAGGGGTCTACAATCAAGTTTGTGGAGTTTGTGGAGAGTTAAAAAGTGGTTTGAATTTCTAAGTTGTGGGTCCTAATTCTAATCCTCTAGGATAGTCAAAGGAAAAGCCTAAGGCTAGATCCTAAGTACTAAAGAGAAGAAGAGAAGACCTCATCAAAAATGAGGTCAACACATATATCTCCATAACATTATTTACTTTTATATGCAGCATATCTGCATTATAATCTATAGTAGTATATTATTCTCATTTATTGCATATATCTCCATAAAACCATTTACTTTTATATGTAACATATTTGCATTATAATTTATAGTAGTAAAATATAACAAATTGGTCGACATTGTATCATTCTCACTTATATAACAACTTATAATTTTTTTTTTTTTGGAAAACAATTGATCACAAATGCAAGAACAATGTTCAATAAATATAGATTTATCATTTAAGAAAAAAAAATCAAATCATAATTTATTATTAGCTCAATTAAAAGAATTAAAATTAGGAACTATGCATTATCAAAGTAGTGATGCAACACATCCAATTTGAGACTAATTGATTCTCATCAATCTTTGTTTCAGAAATAAATCATTCGCTCTTATCTTTTTATAACTTCATATTTGCACAAGAATTTAATAGTTGATTAGTCTTTAAAAAGCCATTATAGGCACAAAAACTCATGGTTATTATAGGTTGTAGACTAAAGTGCTACAGTAGCGCCTTGTCAGAATATGCTCCACGTGGAGGCCTCTAATTTGGCCAGTCTCTGGGCCTTTCATCTGATGTGGCAACATTTACCTCAGTAAGTTGTTTTCCCTGTTAATCAGGAAGTTACCCCTTCTCTGGCCGTAACTTGTGCTGCCTGATAAACTCAGAGGTGAGCATCGTCCTCGCCATCATGCGTCGTAATGTATAATGGAGCCGGCGTCACGCCTCCGCCGGAGATAATTACCTATGGATCACTCTGTCATCCAACCCCTTGAATCCCTCCAGCGTCACATCTTCAATTGGGACCCCAATGGACAGAGCTTCCTTGATCCCATTATCTACCTCCGCCTTCTCCTCGGGCGCTTGGATCACTCGGTTTCAGCCTTTCTTTTGCACGCACAATTCTCGCCTTCAAGGTGTTCGACGCTGGATCCGACAATGTCCACGAGATGACGAGCTTGCCCATTTACCGGAAGCAGTGAGGGGACTCTTCAAGGTTGCACCTGTTACTGAGGTACATACCTATTCTTCTTTGTCTCATCATTCGATTAAGAAATCATTAATCTTGAGTTTGAAATGATGCGATAATTAGTTGCATTTCATGACTGTGTTCTCTAAAAATGTCTGAAACTGTTATTTTATTCTGCTTTTGCTGCATCTATAACTACATTTCCAATTGCTTTTTATTATTGTAAGATGGCTACCTTATTTATGCTACATAGGGTTGAGCATTCGGTCGGTTTAGAGGGATTGATTTTAAAATTGGTCAAACTGATTATAATTGAAACAATGTGGCCCGTCCCAGCCCGTCTTAGAGGTATTGACACAGTTAATAATTTACAAAAAATAACGTACCAGAAATTTGAAAAGCAAATATAAAAAAAGTTGTACAACCTTTAGGGTTTAAGATTGAAATAAATTTTTTTTTACCGAAACTTAGGTAAAAATCTTGAGGATGGAAAGCAAGCAGAGTGATAACTTGAATAACTCAGACGTTATATTTGCTTCTCTTGTTGGTGATAATATTATAGACTAAAGCTTATTGGCAGGTTTCAAACACAATTACATTTATATAGTTAATCTGTAATCTTTTTTTATTATTATTATTTGGAGTGGTTTGTTGTATGTAATATTTAATATTATAAGGATACCATGTTGTTTGAGTTGTAGTACACATCTGGATTTGATGCTGACCAAATGCACAAATGAAACCATATTGTTACCCACTGAATAAGTTAAATCAACATAGAGTAGACATAGAAAGCTTTGACTTTCGAAAAAAACGATATTGAAAAATATCAAAGATACATCTATGTACAACATGGTTGCACAAGGAAAAAAAAATCAAACATTTATGTTCTACAAGAAAAAGATTTATAGACATAAAAAGGAAAATCTCGATCCAGCTATGAACTTCTTTATAATAATAATAAAAAAATCATTTCAAAATGATTGTACCAAGAAAAATACATATCGAACGAATAGAAAATTCAACAAAAAAACATAAAACGAAATCAAATAAACCCTTTTTTATTAAAAAAGATAATGATTGGTTTCCATATTTGCAACCATATTTATGGATCTACTTACTAAAGAGGAACGATTGGTTGCGCTGGGTATTTACCATCAAATACGTCCCTCCCGAGCTTCCAAAGACGTTAGTGCCATCCAAGCGATTCTTCCAAGGGGCAACTCCTCATCATTAGACGAAGGTGGCAGTGACACTGTCTCTTCGACCACATGCCTTTTCCCCTCTGGTTTCCGGTCGACCCTCGCCCGTAGTTCAACTTTGGGTTCTGTGCTGCCCTCCAAAGCCGGAATAATCTGAAGTTTGAAAACTTGTCAAATCTTCCCTTGGAAAAATCTGAAATTGTTGTAGTTTTGTTTTATGAAAAATTGGAAACCTCAAAAGCTTCATTTTTGGACAATATGAAATGTGTGTTGGCTTTCCACATGAAAATTTGAAACTTGTGATTTATCTTTTAGAAAATATGAGGTGCAGTAACTTTGTTTTGTGAAAGTTTGGGAACTTCAAAAATCTCATGTTGGAAAAAATGAAATACGCAGTGACTTTCTATTGGAAATCTGAAATTTGTATGGCTCTGGTTTATGCAATCCGTAAACTTCATAAATCTCATTTTGTAAAATTCAGAATCGTGACGACTTTGCTTTATGAAAAATTGGAAATTTTACAAATATGGTTCTCAAAATTATGAAATTATTGCGGCTTTGTTTTGTGAAAGTTTTGAAACTTTGAAAATCTCATGTTGGAACATATAAAATGTGCGGTGGCTTTGTGATTAAAAGTCTGAAGCGTTTATGGCTTGGGCCTATGCGATTTAGAAACCTCGTGAATCTCATTTTGAAAAATTTGGAGTCGCTGAAGCTTTAATTCGTGGAATTCGAAAATATCTGATGTTCCATTTTTTGTGATTATGTGTTCGTTTGTGGGAGATCGAAAAACTTAAATTACTTTTTTTGTCTTTGAAACAAATGTTTACATGTTTGGATTTTGTTCTCTCGTGAAATCTTACACACCATCCCATTCCTAAATATTTACATATTTAACATCTAAACTATAATTTTTACATACCACTTTTTTATGCACTAAAAGATGTATTTTTAAGTTAAAGGGATAATATATATATTTTTTTGAGTGAAAGACTTTGGTGGCATAAATGTATTAAATAAAAGTTAGATTTTAGATGTGTGTATGCATAGGAATTATTTGATATGCATCTCAATGATCATGACATTGCTTTTCTTCTCATTGGATGAATAATGATCCATTTATGATCGATGCATAGATTTTTCTTAAACATTTACTTGTTTGATGATTTATTCTCATTAAACTTTTTACATGATTTTGCACCTCACTGCACAACATGGATGATTGTCGTTCGATTATGTGTATGTTTATCACCACGCACACATGACTACATCTTTTGTGATCTCAAACTGATACTACATTCAATTCTCATACAAACTTCTCTTTGCGCCATTACAAGGAAAATCTGATCGTGGTCGAAATGTTGAGTATTCATGAAGCTACCCTCAAGCGAACGAAATGGATGATACTAAACTTTGCATCAGTGAGATCTATCTAAAACTTCTCGACTTTTCCTTTAAAATCCTTCCTCACCTTTGAACCCTTAATCTTGCAAAATTTGAATCCAAATGATCATTAATCAACGAAACAATAAAGAATTAATAAAATTGGAATAATTAAATGTAATTCAAACAATATTTGCAATTTTCCCAAAATCATAAATATACCATTTTCATTAGCAAACTTAACAAATAAAATCAACATTTCCCGCCATATGTCATCTTGATTTTGCACTTAAATCATGCAAGCATGTTATAATAGCTATATGATCAAGCCAAGATTCAACCTAGCCTTCACCCTTACCAATTATTGTAATTTTGCTCTTCAAAAATTCATTAATTAAATGTATCATAAGAAAAATTATTGATAATTGAGACATGGGTGTTATGTTAGAACAGTCTTAGCCAGTTACATGGTCACACCAAAAAACATGAAACATGATGAATAAATAAAGCGACTATTACTGTTTGAAAGTAGCAATTAATATAACGATTATCAAACTCCAATAATATAAAAATGGCTTGTTTAATCGTCTAATCAAACTCCTGCTAACAACAAACTTTCAAAGCTTAATAAAATTACTTTCTGAACTACAACGAACATACTCCAAATGCTTGGCATATTATAAATTGTCGAGATGTAACAGAGCTGTACATAGCTATGAAAATAAATTGGGAGAATCAATTTGTAATACCTTAACTTAAGGTAATTACAATTAATTTGGAATCCCTTAAATTAAGAGAATCAAAATTAATTAATAATTCCTTAATTGAGAGAATTATTTAAATAGTTTCCTATTTCTTCGTCTTGTAAAAAATCCTATTTAATATCATGTATTATCAATGTAAATCAAGGAAATACAGAATTATTCTCCCTTTTCTCTGATTTCCCACATAAATCATAACATGCCAAATATAATAATCGCCAAAAAAAATCACTTTCTAAAAGATATTATATTTTAATGAATTCACAAAATTTTAACTTTCACAAACAAAAATATACATTTCCGGTACAAAAAACATCGATAAAATGTAATAAGTCTTAGTCTAGAACCTTTCATTACTTAAATTACACACATTTCAGTAGAACCTCTAAAAGAAAATTACAACAGTTCAAATTTCTACAATTAATTCCCACTACCATCAAATTTTAATCTTATAAAGCTTGTATTTAATAGATTAGTTACTACTCAATAAATATTCTAGAGAATCTAATAGTCTAGCAAGGTCAATATTAGATGATGCTTACTCCAATTTAACCCACTTAAAATAGTCGCAGCTGTTTTCTGTTCTATTCCTAGGGTATTTGTAGAACATTCTTCTATAGTTCTCAACTTTGAAAGCAGTGTTTACATTGTAGATCACAACGATAGAAAATATGATTTTCTTGATTGCTTTTTAATCCCATCGACCAAATCAAACTCTTATTTTGTAATCTCAATTGACACATGAGAATTTCACTGTAACACATAAACAAGTAAGCACATTAGCAAATAGACGCAACTCGAAGCAATAGATATAACAAAAAGTCAATTTTTTAAGTTTCAATGAGAGGTCATCGATGAACTTGCTTGAAAGCTAGGAGAGCTACAGAAAGATCTCCATTAGCTTTGCCCGGACTCAATATGTAAATACATAAAAGTGGTATGTATATATGTAAATCAACAATTTAGAAATATGATATTTTCAGAAATTCCAATTTAAGTATTTCATTATATATTTTGGAGGGAAAATGTAATAACTATAACTAGAAATGAAGACGCTAACTAAACAACTGATCTCAAAAGTTCACAGGAAAGAAAAACTACTTGTTTACTTTAACAAGAGAAGTAGACAACACTTTTTTTATCAACTCTTTGATGCCCAAACCAAATGATAGAATTATCAATATTAACCAAAAAAATCCTTTGTTTTAATATATCATACCAAAACAAAGGACAAAAAAATCTAGGCTTACAACCATCTTGTGAATGTTGGATGCATAGGAGCCGTTCAAAGTACATCTTTTCGTGCAAAAATAGAAAAATCAAGAAATGTCTTGCCCGAGCTATAGTTTAAAATAAATAAAGTATGATAAAGGGTCAGATCATTTCGTATATTCATTGCTTTAACATCCAGTCACATCAAACCGTAGCAGTTTCATTCATGTAATTGTTGCCCATCATGCTCGTAAGAATAGGCATTAGCTGCTGCTCATCATCGACCTCACGCTTGACCTGTCACTCGCGTCGACTTCTCGCTTGACCTGCTCGCTGTTGAAAGAGCGACCACATAGTAACAAGTAGTATCTTATGTGTTGTCGAAGAAGTGAAGGGGCAGGGGATCGATTTTGCCAGCGAACGAGAAAAGGAGTCTCTCCAAGAGGTATATTGGACGACGAAATAGAATTTTTGGTGGTATTTTAATAATATTTAAGTTTTAGGTGTTATGAGAGATAAATATGAAAGTTTCTTATGGTATGTTTCTAAATCCCCAAAAAATTTATCTATGACAGCTTTTATGAAAAAAAAATTTATGATGAAAATCTTTTTTTTTTTATAATCAAATTTACTTAAGATATGATATCGATAAAATGTTATTTATAAAATAAAATAATGCTTATTATAATTATAACAACTATTAGAACTACAATCCCTTTTATAAAAAAAATAATAAGGAAAAAAAAAACTGCAGCAGCTCTAACGGGTTGTGCACATGGATAGACGGAACAGATCCAAGTCGAATAAGAAGAGGTAGCAGGGAGGGAACGAATCAAAGCAACTCCGAGCCTTTTTGGAGCTAAGCCACGAACCTGCCGTAGAGGAATAAGTAGAAGGCTACAACGCGACAAAAAGATAGGCTCGACAGGAGGAGTATTCCCGATTCTTCACAAAATGATCAAGCATTCGTGAGGCCGAAATGAGCGGACAATGCACAAATCATAAGCCACAAGAGCGAGTCTGCAGGAGAGGGGTTAAAGTAGGGAGTTTACCGAGCTTATTAGAAATGGGCTCGGCAGGAAAAGATCTCCATATCCCAAATAAAAACATTGAGAGTCTCTTGTCTAAATCCTTCGCAGCAATGGATGACCTATGCTGCAGATAAACTATGTAATTGTTTTAAAAGTTTACCTTTTAAGGACACCTTCTGACTAAGTCAAAGGCAAAGTTTCACCATTTGCAACAAGGATTTGTCACTCCACGAGATCTTGCCCAACAATCATCTTGACTACGGGATGTTTGACCTTCATGTTGTTGTCATCAATCAATAATTGTTTGGGGTAAACTATTTTTCAACGCCCTAAACACTCATGCTTAAAGTTAAAAGAAAAGAGAGAGAGTGAGAAAGTGCAAAAATATCTCCAAGTTTATGCTTTTATGTTGTAACAATAATAGAACAAAGTCAGCAAACCTGAAGTCTGGTGTTCATCTCCATCAAATAAAATTGGTTGGAAAGAGTATCCATAATAAAGTCCACTGTTCCCACATTGTAACAGCCAGCTGCCTTTATGGAGAATACATGCTAGGAATTCTCAATCTGAATATAAATAACTAATGAAGTAGAATTGAGTACAAAGCAGCTGATTAAAACATATAAAAAGGTGGCAAAACTTGCTCCAATGGAACACGGTGGCCAAAAATACAAGACCTCATGATGCAAGGAAAAGTTTTCTTTTTAGAAGATAAAAAAACCTTCCTATCAATTCAAACAAATTGGAAGTAGGATTTACAAAAAATTATTGAATTCCGAATCACCTAACCTTGGCAGCAGCAGCAGCTTCGCCTAGGTGAGAGCGGAACTCATTGGCTACTTTTGACTGCAGCAATTGAGAAAAAAGATATTACAAACATAAGAACAAAAACAACAGTACAAAAGACATATGAACCATATCGCAGGTGCCTCTTCAACTATTTTCTGATGCCTTCGTTGCACACTGCAGTCTCTCTCATATAAATGGATGACATTTCCATGCTTGTCTCCAAAAACCTTTAAATAAAATATATCTATTGTTAAAAAAACAACATGGATCATAAAGCCTTCAGTATTGAGCTAAATGAACTAAATGTGAAAAATAATAAGGGCATAATTTATCAAAATACACTTTCTCCGTATTCCAAAGAAAACAAGTGATCTAAGAATTATCATCATTAGCTTTACCTCGACAATTGGAGGTCCGCTTTATCTCTTTTCTTTAATTCTGTGAATCTTAAGTTTAGCTTTCCGAATCCTTTATTTATTCATCTTCTGTGCTGAAGGGTGATAATTTTTTATGTAATTCTTCAAAAGATCTTATTAAATTATCTTTGTTCTATCATCATTCCACCCTATTACTTCCCAATTGATTTAATCCACAAGCCCTGTTAGTGATGCATAGATCACCACCAATAGCGACCTAAGGTTTCTAGATAGTGTAAAAGAATATATTAATGATTGAGAATTTTGTAGGTGTATGCGCAAATACGTCATACAAAAGTTTTCGTTGAAATTCCCTCTCATTAAAACAAGCTCACCGACCAAAGTGATTGAACCGAACCCACCGGTTAAGGTGGCCGAATTAAGCCCCTCGCCAAACTGGCCGAACAAAGTCCACTAGCTGAATTGGTTGAGCTGAGCACACCTATTGAAATTGTTGAATCGAGCCTGCATGCATGCTTGTCTTCCTGCCAATCCAATCTCTCATTTTCCCTCAAAAGAGTAACCTAGCCCACCTGAGCTAGGGAAGCTATCAAAGGAGGTTATAATGACCACAAAGGACATTCGACAATTTCTTAATTAAAGGTATTGCTTGATATTTGGGATTCTATATTTTTACCCAGGTATCGAGTTAGCTGCAGTACCAACAATATATGATTTTCATCGGTAGTATCTAGCATCAACTGGTACTACACTGACATCGACATAAACTCTTTTCAGCGGGATGTCAGATAGAGGCATCATACAATTCAAAATGTATTGCTTTGTTTATTTTATAGATTTATTCTCTTATGTATAAAAGGGGAAAGAAAGACAATAGAAAAGGGATCTCTCTCTCTCTCTCTCTCTCTCTCTCTCTCTCTCTCTCTCTCTCTTTCTTGATCCTCCTCCTTTCCTAGTTATCTACTACCATATATATTTTATTTTTTTTGTTTAGGGTTTGGTTTTTGTCTCAGACTTTTCTGTCATTGGTGTCTTTTCCCTTGTTATGGTTTATCTGATGACGGATGGTGCTCCAGTTGTATATTGCTCAAAGGTGATGATTACCTCCACATACTTCCCTACTTTCTCTCACATACTTGCTACCATCCTTCCTACACACTCCCCGATCATCCTCGCAAAGCTTTTGCTCCAATCATTTGTTATTGGTTGTTGTCTAGCCACATCCCTACCATCCGCTACTGCTTGGTTGTCGTCCAGCAGCCCCTCCCCGCACTGCAACTACCTTCAACCATCCGTCACCTTCTTTTCACTGCACCCCTACCTCCTCTTATTAAATAGACATGTTAGTAGAAATATTTTGTTTTAGCTTATGATTTTGTTTTTGTTAAATTTTTTATTTTTAAAAAAATATGAACGTATTATTACAAGAATGAATCTAATAAAACAAAAATTGATTATTTTCTTTTAAGAAAAAGAAATAGTTGAGATTGTGAAGAATGTAATATCATTCTAAGTAAAAATTTAAGTAATACTTTAATAAACATTTCAATGAAAATCTTGAAAATATAATCGACTATAATAATTTTATGATCCTTAATAATAATATATATATATTTTATTTTTTACCGTTGCATTAGTAAAAAGGAAGTTAGGAGGATTTAAAGAAAATGAAAGGTGGAAAATCGGTAGAACTTGATGTTATCCCAAAAAAAGCGTGAAAATATTTAGGAGGTTTGGAAATTTCTTGGCTTACAAAACTTCTTAATATTATTTTAAAAACTAAAAAAATGACTGAAGAGTGAAAGAATAGCATTTTAGTCTATATTTTTAAGAATACAAATGACGCACAAGAGTGTGAAAATTATAGTGAAATTAAGATAATGTGTCATACATTAAATTATGGGAGAGAGTAATTGAGCATAGGTTAAGACGTGATACAAAGATTTCTCAAAATCAATTTGGATTCATGTTGGGAAAGCCTACTATAGAAGCAATAAATTTATTGAGAAGTTTGAAGTAGAAGTAGAGAGGATCTACATGATTCTTGTTTATTTAGAAAAATATTATGGTATGATTCCGACAGAAATTCTTTAGAGAGTTCTAGAAAAGTAAGGTGTAGATATGACCTATATTCAAGTCATTAAAGATATGTATATTAGAGTTGTTGCTTGTGTTTGAACAAAATGACGATTAACCAAGTATTTTCTTATTTCAGTTAGATTACATGATGGGATCGGCTTTAAGCCCATATTCTTTTGTTTTAATTATGGATGCTCTTACTTGGATATTTACGGGAGGTACATTGGTGTATGTTTTTTGATGATGATATCCTTCTTATGGATAAGAATAGAAAAGGAGTTCAGGAAAAACTTGATTTATAGAGGCTAATTTTAGAATCTAAAAGCCTTCATTTGAGTTGATCTAAAAATGTATAGATGGACTATGATTTTAGTAGTGGTAGATCTAGTGGTTGTAACAATGGGTGATCAAATCCTTCTTACACTTAGATACAAAATGTGAAACGAATATATCCGTGAAAAAGATGTATATCGGTGAAAGGGTTGATGTAGCTCCGAGTGGCGACAAGATTAGAGAGAATCGTCTCAGATGATTCAGTCACATTAAAGGCCAACCATTTGATGATGCAGTTATGATAGTAGAAGTTTAAGATTGGACTTATGTTAAGAAAGGTAGAAGTAGACCTAAAAAGAATTGGCATGTTGTATAAAAAATTATCATAATTTATTAGAATTAAATGAAAACATGACTCTCAAAGGATACAATGGAGAAAAAGGAATCGTGTAGCTAACCCAACTCACTGGGTTAAAGGCGGGTTGTTGTTGTTATATATCATGTGCGCTACTTGGATCAAATATATTTTAAAAACCTCATTTATCAAACAAAAATTTACTGAACTAATTGTTTTGTGATTCATCTTCTCTTCTTCCTTTTCTTAGCAAGATAAGGATTGTACTCGATGAATACATTTAGCTTAACTCTCCATAGTGGAGCTATCACACACCCAAGGAATTGATGTTATACGAGCTGACTTTATACTCAACATTGACGATATGATTAATTAAATATTCTATTTCCTTTTTTAGTATTTTATATTTTGGCAGAGTTTAGATTTAATCCTATTAGGTTTCCTGCATTCAAAAGAATAATCATAGCATTTAATGGCATTAAAGCTGATATGGCATATACTACCAAATTTCATGTACGCTTGAAATGATAGGAACTTCAAGATTTCAACAAATGTTACCTGAACTTCTACATGTCTGGGTTGGGTGATGTACTTCTCAATCAAAATTGTACTTACTCCAAAAGAAGCAGCAGCCTCACGTTATGCACTCAAAAAAGAATCAGCAAATTCACCTGAACTTTGAACTATTCTCATTCCTTGAAAATAGCACCGACAAACTGTAAAATTAAGAGTAAAGGAAAAATATTGTCTGCAGGCATGCATGACAAAACAAGCAAGAGCTGTTCTCACCAAAATAATGATCATTACAATGCAAAAAAATTTAAGGTAATGAGCGCAATGTACTTCAAAGTGTAAATTTCTGTCAATTTAGAACAAAAGCATTGTCTTCACTTCATCGCATCATATTTAAATTATCTCTTCACATTGTATAGTCAATTCTCACTTTTTGAATCCTTTGCAATTAATTTTTAAGTATTAATTTCAATCTACCTCAAACAAAAAGATCCAACTCCTTTTCAATTTTGATGCAAATTTTGATCAAGCTGCTCCATTCAAACTAGCTCAAAATCGATATAATTTTGATCATTTGAATTGAGCCACGAATCGATATTGATCCATGTTCAACCCATCAAGCCAAACCCCGAATCAAGGCCAATGCAGCTTGTTCACAAACTATGAGTTAGTTAAACACAATTTCAATCTTTAGTTTATATTGATTTAGTTTAATTGGACAACTATGATAAAATATTATATTTCATAAATCCTAGTTAAACCTTATGTACATAAAATTTTTCCAGTCATTTAAATATATATGTTTCTAAATTATGTAGGTTATTTAATGTGAATGATTTATACTTCAGAAAATACTTCTCTTTATTTTTTGCTTGCAACACTACCATTTAGCCCCAACTTGAACACCGGCTAATCCTATAAACCATAAAGCATGTCCTTCCAATTCAATGTCCAGACAAGCTTTCAAGATGCTGACCTTAATAGGCAAATTTTGTATATCTTTAAATAATATTGATTCATAATTAATAAATTTTGAAGTTCTTGGCATCATAGAACCTCATAACGCCAAAGCAAGTCCTCCAAAACATATGTTGCACATAAAGATGAAGACATTAATACTAAGCATGGCATGGCACTAGGGTAGATTTTGCAATGCAAAATTAATGTGTCCAAGTTCAATAATCTCTTGAAGTCATTCCATATACTCATGCTCTTTTTTCTAGTACCTTTCATGAATCCTATCCTACATGGAAACTGGCGCTTTTATATTTGTATAGCAAATGAACTGGGAATGAAGAAAAGAGAAAGTTCATTAAACAAAATAAAGGGGGAAATTAAATGTATATGAAATCTTTTTTTATTTACAAAACTTCGATCCAAGTACTTCAATTA
Source organism: Papilionanthe hookeriana x Papilionanthe teres (assembly GCA_022702705.1). NCBI lineage: Eukaryota > Viridiplantae > Streptophyta > Magnoliopsida > Asparagales > Orchidaceae > Papilionanthe > Papilionanthe hookeriana x Papilionanthe teres. The sequence continues at coordinate 43,792,743 of CM040423.1, read as the reverse complement.
ATAATAATAGGACCAAAATCCTGAAGTGCACTACAAATCTAACAAAGTCTATTCTCAATGATATGTTAAATTTTCAATAATTTGATTAATCATGTATAAATACAAAAAATTTTGGGTCGTAGTTTTGTAAACAAGAAATACTTTAATGGAACTCATAAATATTCCAAAACAAAATTTATCACCAGAAAAAAATGTCTTCATACTTCTAAACAATGGTGCATATGAAATTTGGAGATGATGTAAGAAAATATAAGCATGTTCATTCTAGCAAAAGAAATCACGAGAACGTTAAAATTTGTACGATCCTCAACTTTAATGTTATACGGCATACAATGACTGGGATGCAAGTTTTGTATTCTCAGGGCATACCTCATTTTTCTTTTAAAAATGTGTTCTTAAAGTCATACCTTCCTCCTCCGCCATGTGTAGGCTTTATGAAAATGGGATAACCAATTTTTTCAGCTTCGGCTTTAAAAAAATCAATATCTTGTCGGTCACCATGATAACCAAGCACAAGTGGTACACCAGCAGCACCCATGATTCGCTTTGATGCATTGACGAGTGAGATGGCATGAAATGTGAAATAATATTTTGTAGCAACCTCATCAGAACAAATTAATGGATTTAAGAAAGACAAAATAATAGCATATGTCATGAATTAAGAAATAATACCTCTCTTCACCCATTTCTCTGATGGTAGATGCTAGAGGCCCTATAAAGTTATGATCTTCGGCTTTACCAAGCTGAGCAAAATCAGCACTCTCGGACAAAAAACCATAGCCAGTGGTGTATAGCCTGAGAATGTAATGAGAACATGAAAAAACAGAAAAATTGCATGATACTGGACTTTGACAAAAAAACAAGGGTAAAGCAATATTATTACTAAAATCAAATCTGAAATTACAATAAACAATAGTAAAAATCAGAAATTACAACAAAACAACAACACGACACCCGAGCTAGGGTTGATTCTAAAGTAGAGGTAGTGCCGGCAAGGGATTTGGACGTCAAGGTGGGTAGCGAGAGGATTGGCTAGCGGGCGAGCAGTAAAAGCAGTTTTGGAGATGCTGTTCGGGGTAGTGACAACAAGGAAAATAGGAGAAGGTGGCGGCAGCAAGTGAAAGGTGAAGGGAGTCGATGCAGGAAAGAATAGGGAAAGGTCAAAAAGGATAAACATCACTGGGAGACCAAAATACATCTAGAGTGCCACCTAGAACTCTAGGATACAGCCCATAAAGGAAAAAGAGATGCTGACGGTTTGTTGTCCAGAGACAAAACACAACAAAACTGAAGTTCAAACCCTAATACAACAATATATATAGGTCTCCTCAAAGCAAATACCTAATTAGAAACTAGATAAATAGCAAAGATCAAAAAGAAAAAATCAAAAGAAGGAAACATGAAAAAAGGAAACAAAATAAAATAGAAAGAGCATGGTTGGTTTGGGAGACTCATGATCGGCCCTCTGATACCACAAGATCACGATAATGTAGGAAAGACCGCTCCTACTTCATGCAACTCTTGCATGAAACATAATCGGCTCACTACTTTGAGATGTGCAGCTCAACAGTAACTGGAGTTACCGGTTACCTATAAAAGCGAAGTCTCGCCTCGCTTGATTAAATCATTCATGACACTACAAGGAAAAGATACATTTAATGTATTTGTCATCTAAATCACCTTTTGAAAATGGCTAAACAAACTTAAAAAAGATTAAACCAAGGTCAAGTACTAATTCACTAGGCACTCTTCCCTTATTTGTTTCAATATCCTGCTCATATCATTCATTGTTATTTGATTTTTGATAAGATTGTCTATGCAATTGCTCGTCCTTGACATTTATATCTATTCTAAGAGTGTCGCGACCCACCTGATAGCTTAAAGTTAACCAAGTCGATAATTGTAGCTAGACAGTATTAAAATTTAAACACATGTTCTCAGATTTAAAACTTCTAATTTATAAAAGAGAAACTAATAATCCACAAGTACAATAAAATATAAAATCGAAACATCCGACAACAGTAATAGTTTATAGACATCTTAAGTCAATATATAAAGTGTTTCTACACATAAGTAAACAAAAAGAAGAACTACAATCTCCTCATAAACTAGTACCTATTAGCTACAGTCCTCCTCTTGTAAATCAAGTCTCTCCTACTAGACATATCAACCTAAAAGAGATAATCAAATTTAACAGTATGTATAACTTAGTGGGCAATTATAATATTAATATACATTAAATTATTATGTCAATGCTATGTATAAATGACCAAAAAGAAAATACAATTCATTACATTAAAAAACTTTAAACTTTCACTTTAATTTTATATATTATCATTTCAATTTAAGTATTTACCAATTTTTAAGTCTTTAAAAATCATACAGGATTACCGTCATACCTAAAGGTATTTTTAAAAATGTACTTGAAGGTACTTGTTGACATCGTTTTTATGATGTCTATCTCCTTCTCTATAGAACTTAGGATCTAATCTTAGGATTTGCTTAATGACTCTCCTAGAGAACAAGTGTTGGGAATTACTTCAATTAGAACCATTTATTGACTCCTTATAGTCTCATATGCTAGGTTTTAAATCCTTAATTTTGATTGGGTTGATTGTGTTGATTGTGTTGATTGAGACCGACATATTGAAACTCAAGTGGAGTTTCTATAGATTTAAAAAGCCTTAGAAAAACCTTTTGAGTTTAGAAGTTTAAGTTTTGTGGTTGTTCTTGCTCTGAGGCACTTCACTCATCTTCACTCACATTCACTCACTTTTATATAACTCTTTCTCTTAACTTCTATGGAGTTGATTTTGATTATTAAGCATTCTTTTAAAAAAAAGATATTAACCCATTTTAGAAAAAAATCATTCATTTATTTTAATAAGAAAGAGAGAAATTTATCAAAAAAAATTATTAAATCATTTGAAATTGAAATCAATATAAAAGAATCAAAATCTATAAATACAATCTTTAAAATTTTCAAAATAAAATTTGATAAATTCACAAATGAGAAAAGATAAAAAGTGATACATAAGAATTGAATATATATATATATATATATATATATATATATATATATATATATATATATATATAGTAAAATAAAATTCAAAGAGAAATTTTTATAACCTTTCAATAATAAACTTTTTTAATAAAAAAAAAATAAAAATAGTAGAAAAAATACAAGCATTCAAAATTTGCACTTACACATACACCTCTTATTTAGAAAACATGTTCATGCCACATCTTTTTTTTTTTTTTTTTTTTTTTTGAACACTCAATTGGCCGCTCTATACCACATCAAATCCTACCTAAAATTTCATATTTGATAAACTCCTTATTTTGAAATTAAATTCAAAGTCATTTGAAAGCAAATTCAAACCATTTCAGACCAATTATGAAGCCACCTTTAAGACACCATTTCTAAAATCAATTTAATACCTTTTGAGCCACTATTTATGTTGAACCTATCCAATATGTTTCAGCTACCAAGCCACACCATTTTAAGCTCAATCAAAGCCCCTTGTGCACCTACATAAGCCAGCTCTAGAAGCTTCACTTAGATGAGCCAATCCTTGCCTTAACTTCTTCCCACGTGCCTTGCTCCTCATTGGCCTATATTCAAAACCTTCTCAACTGTATCCCATAACCAAGCCAACGACAAGGAGTGGTCACACGTGCTAGGTTATTGCCATGGCTCCTCGAGCCAAGTTTGCTCTAACTCGAATTCCGCCATGGCAACCTTACTGAATGTTTGAAGGCAACTAAGCACCACCTCAGCAATCCATAGCAAATGCGACAAGCCAATAGGAGCAGCACCCCTTCCCCTACCCAAGCTTATAAATAGGCTCAAATTCTCAGGTTCAAAACACACCATTGATCTCTTGGTGAAGCTCTGTCAATTTCACTCCTAGCTTCTTCATTAGAACATTAGGACAACTTATCCATTGAATCATCACCACAAATCCCAAATCCATCATTAATTGAGCTTGCCCAAACCAGGACATGCTCAATTCTCACTGGTATCAATTTGATTTCTTCATCCAACACCTTTATTACAATATTTGAGTGGAAAAATCACTTCCTCGCACTTCTTCTATGTTCAGGCTTTCTACAACACTGTTCGATCAAGGAGAGGACGGTCTCGATCATTTTATCAAACAGAAACAACAATTATCACTTTTAGCATACTTACTTAGATCCCTATGATGCTGATATAACAATTGGATCAAGAAGATTACTGACAAATTGAGCTATGTCTGTATTTTTCGTAATTTCGTCACGCTTTCCAAGCTTTGTTAAGAAAATGTTTAAACCATTTAATCTTGACCGTCAGATAGATAGAACTCGGTGCGATGAACATGTGGCGCTTTGAATCGTGTAATTTGGTGGAGAGTTGAGTTATGTGTGAACGGTGCTCGGTTCTTAGCCCTTTGGGGATGACGAACAGACATTGTCCATTTCTTGTTAAAAGAAATAGACGGCTGAAATTAATCCTTATGGTGCGGTACTGTTTGGGATCCCTTACAGATCGGAACAGCGGAGCTGACGCAAAGACTCACGCAGACAGGGCAGCGAATCAAAGCGAGGACATGTGAAAAGGGAGGTCGACTCGGAAGGCTTGCGTGGCGGCTAACTCAACGAAGTGTTTAAATAGGAAATTATCATTTACGACTAATGGGCTCCTTGGGCCTTCACCACTTGAACTCGACTGGATATTGAATGTATAGTAAGAAAGTAGCACTATATTTGCTGCAATAAGGATTCAAAAAAATTATGAGACTAAACCACCGAACGAGAATAACATCAAAAGGATAATACTCACTACAACAACAACAACAACAACAAGCCTTTATCCAACTAAAGTCGGGCTGGCTACATGAATCCTTTTTTCCATTGCGTCCATTGAATGCCATATTTTCAATTAATTTTAATAAACTAAGATCATTTTTTATACAATAAGCCCAAGTCTTTCTAGGTCTACCTCTCGCCTTTCTTAGCATAAGTCGAATCTAAAACCTCTACTCTCCTAATCGGATCATCAGATGGTTGATGTTTAATATGACTAAACCATCTAAGATGACTCTATCTAATTTTGTCTTTCAATGGAGCTACACCAATCCTATCACGAATTATTCATTTTGCATTTTGTCTCTAGGTGTAAAGCCACTCATCCAAGTAAGCATTCTCTTCTTGGAAACACTTAACTTAGTTTTATCCTTCTCTTTTAAAAGCCAATATTTTGTGCCATATAGCACTCGAGTTCTCACCACCATCTTATAAAATCTTCCTTTCAGCCTTAAGCGGCACTTTTCTATCACACAATAGGCTCAAAGCATTCCTCCACTTCAACCAACCAACTTGAATTCTACTAATAACGTCCCCATCTATATCATCGTCACTTTAAACGATGGACCTGAAATATCTAAAAGCGGTCACACCTTTAAATAGCATAATACTCAACTTGCGAGAAAATCAACATTTATTCCATCCGCATAAGACCCTTCATACCGAACAATTTAACCAGTTATAGCAAGTAATTCATTGAATACACTCAAATTCTTTAGACTTTCTACTCAACCAGATTGCATAATAAAAAGAGTTCATCATAATTACCAGTAAATACAAGTAGTAGCTCATGTGTTTCTAAAGAAGTGAGGGGGCGCGGGATCAATTTAGCAAACAGGCGAGAAAAGGAGTCTCACTAGATGGTACACTGAACGGTGATATGGAATTTTGGGTGGTATTTCACTAATATTTAAGTTTTAGGTTTTAGAGAGGTAAATATAAAAGTTTCTTATGGTATGTATGTAATCCTCCAAAATCTATCTATGACAGCTTTTCTAAAGGAAATAACTATGATGAAAATTTTTTTATTTTTTTACAATCAAATTTACTTAATATATGATAGCCATATAAAATTATATTCAAAATAAAATAATATTTATCATAATTATAACAAGTATTAAAATTACAAATGTTTTTATAAAAATAATAAGAAGGGAAAAAAACAAAAAACCTGCATCAGCTCTAACGACATTTGCACGTGTATAGAAGGAACAAAGATCCAAGTCAAATAAGAACATGTAGTAGAGAGGGTACGAATCAAAGCAACCCCGAGCGTTTTGGGAGCTAAGCCGCGAACCATCGCAGAGGAATAGGTAGAAGGCTGCAGCGCAGACAAGAAGATAGGCTCGACAGGAGTAGGATTCCCGATTCTTCACAAAACGATTAAGCATTCCCGCGGACGAAAATAGCGGATCAAAGCACAAATTATAAGCCGCTAGAGCGAGTCTGGAGGAGATGGATGAAGTAGGGAGTTTACAGAGCATATTAAAAATGAGCTATGCAAATAGAGATTTCTATATTCCTCACAAAAGCACTCACTGCTCTTGTCATTCGCTGCTTCTTTGTGGGGTTAGAAATCGACAATGGAGGCGGAGAAGACTTACGTGGACGATGCGAAAGGTTTGGAGCCGAATAAGAAGAAGAGGAAGTTTGAGTTGATCGAAGATGGGGAGGTAGAAGAGCGCGTCTATAAACGGCTCAAGACGACGCATGACAATTGCGACATGGAGACCACTGCTACACCCACGGAGTTGGATGATCCTCCGGAGGATCGGGACGATCCAATGGAGGTGGATGATCCGATGGAGGAGGAGGTGGATGATCCGATGGACGTGGATGATCCGATGGAGCCGGATGTTCCGTCATGGCGTCCCTTAAACCCGGTCGTTCCTATTTATGCATTTCTATTAATTCCTATACAAACAATAAATTAATATTAATGAAAGTTTTTTTTTAATGTCACTTTCAATTTATTTCCATTTATAAAGTGTTTTTCTCTAAAAAGCATATAAATGCATAAATATTCGATCTGAAGATGGTAATGCAAAATAATATACCGTAACAGGCAGCAATTTAATAATATACAATAGAGTAAAGAAACCTTCTTCGATACTGAATACATAAAATTAATATTATAACATTTATACGAATAAGAGGTGACTAAAGATTCTTAATTAACTCATGTTGTTAATTCTTTTCTATTTAATCTCACATAAGATATGATTGAGATATCCTACTATTACTATTGTAAGTGTTAGAATAAGATTTGCTTAATTCTTTTGAGCTTTTATATATTTTGTAAACCTTAAGATATCTTGTAAAATAATGCAGATATAAATCTATGTTTTTGAGTATACCCTTTTAACTTTATAAATAATAGCAATAGTAAGTTTCTAAGTTTCATCACTAGATAACTATTTTTTCTCTTAGCTAGCTATTAACAAAGAAAAAAATAGAATTTATATCCTCATTTTTTTATTTTATATAAAATATTATCTCTTTACCTCTCTTTTTTTTTTAAAAAAAAAATGTATTATTTGATCACTATGTTGCCATGAGATTTTGGGAGCTCATACTAAACCATATAACTCCATGGTTGCTTTTGTATCTTCATGCTTTTAATTAGCATTATTATCCTACAAAAAAGATAATGACAGTCACCGTGGCAAAAAAAAAAAAAGAAGAAAATCATAAAGATTAAGCTCCTACTTGATTTTATTTACTTTTAGAAGCCGTTATTCATACTTTTGATGAGCTTTAAAAATGTGTTTGTGGAGCAATTCATTGGAATGATTGTCAAAGACTCCTCTCACCTTTCTCGTCAAAGTTGATAAAAGTGACTGAAATAATATTTTTTAAGTATTCTTTGATGAATGTAGCAACCTTCATTACAGTCTCGGAAATTCATTTACATCAACTTCCTGAATATGATTATAATTTGGCCGTAGTAGAGCTACAAAATTACTAATATATGCATATTATATTTATAAACATAAAAAATATATATAACTAAAAAGCTGCTCAAACTTACCTAAAATCAATGAAATGATGATTAACATGCGAGGCATTAGAGTTTTTTTCATATCATTATTCATAACAATTAAAGAAAGAGAAGATTTACAAAAATACCACACAATTCTCATGTACTTACAAATTAAAACAAGCTTTTGATTTGTATATTTATACCGCTTCACCTTTGCTTGAGAAGGAGCATTCACATTTTGACTTAAAACTTAAGGTTGTAATATGTGAAAATATCAACCTTGTGGAAACCAAAACAAACACAAATTAAAACAAAGAAAATATATTCATATATATATATATAAAAAGAAATATCACAATTTAATTGTCAGTACAATTTATTTTTTGGAATACATTAAAAATGTAAAAACAAATAGACCTATAAATAAGAAAAATGATGTTTTGAAGAGAATATTGCATCAGAGTTTGATATGGAGCCGCGGGATATGAACTCAGTCCCAAGCTTTCTTCTTAGTTTATTTCATTGCTCCATCCATCAAGTAACAAATGGGGCAAAGAAGCATCAAAACATTGTCTGCACAAATGTTATTTGTCGCTAATCCCGATTAATGGGAGAAAAAATGGTTAAAATAATAAAATATTAGTAAGCTTAGAATAAAATTAGTAATTCATCAGCTCCAAAAATAAAAATAAAAATACTTCATTCTAGTAGAGCTAAAACTAAATGCATGGAACGTAATTTTAGTAGCAAGTACTTCTAGTGATGAAGTTGTAACTATGGGTAATCAAATTATTAAAAGTTGTGAGCTTATTAGATATCTCGGGTCTATTGTTCAATGTGATGGTAATATAGATGGGGATGTTATTAGTAGAATACAAGCTGGTTGGATGAAGTTGAGAAATGCTTCAGGCTTATTGTGTGATAGAAAAGTATCGCTTAGACTGAAAGGAAACTTTCATCAGTCGCCCCGCCTGCAGCCGTTCGACTGTGTCCATGGCCCTGTAAATCAAATTTATGTACAGACAATGACACTCCCATCATACCTACGTATTTTAGAGGTACAGTAAATAATTATATATCAACATATTCCTATAAATAGGAGATTCATTTGTCTCGTTATTTTATTTTGAAAAATAGAATTTTAAATTTAAACTTATTGTATAATGTAATTTTGTAATTTTGAGAATGATATTCTTTATTTTAAAAAATAACGAACTCAGGATAGACTCATATATCTAATAGTTTAAATAACTGCAGCACGATACTACAAGTGGTATATCATCTCGAAAGATGAGCGTATCAACTTGTCGATGAGACTTAACTATTTAAACTTAAAAGTTTGTCTCTATTTTGTCTAAGAATTTGATAATGTGCGAATTCTCTACCTAATACTATGAATTAGATATGATTTAGATTAATGCAGGTTGTTAATTCCCTATAAAGACAATGACTCTATAGTTAATTACATCTCAGACAACCAAAGTCATCTCAGAAAACTCTCGATTAATATCAGGGTTTCGTCTTCAAGATTTCAATGTTTAGGTTTCCACGATTGCTTATAGGAAAGTCAAAGGGAATGACTCAATATGAAACAGTTATTTTCAGAATCTAAAAAAAGTGAAGAGTAAGCTTCAGTGACATATCAAAATAACATATGATTCGTCTTTAAATCTTTGAAAAAGAAATTATATTTAATGTTTCAATCATGTAAATTATTAGAACATTCAGGACTTATGTCTGCAAGTCATATGCAAATAGCCTAAAAGAATAAGAGGATGTATGAAGTATCGAACGACGACATCGACACTTTATAAAGAGTTTATGACTTATATCATATGATATACAATCGTACGAAATCCTAAAAGATAGTGTAAGGATTTACGTCATATCAGATGAACAACCTCGAAGTCTTATGGGTGTATATTATTTAAGTCTATGGAAGTTCAATTAAAGCTCCTCCTGCCACCTTCTGTAGTCGTCTCGACCGCTGCCCGGAGATGAATCATCACTTGACTGCGTCGTCGTTATCTCGTTCGGAGAGGAAGAGAGATAAAAGAGAGAACATATATTATTATTACTTTATTAGAATTTAAAAACATTATTTATAGTTTTGAAAATATTTAATTATAGAATTTTTTTAAAATTGTTAAATTAAAAGTGTAGGTTGGTTATATGTTATTGGGTTCTAATCCTAAGCATGCGTTCTCCATTTGTTATCCTAGGGTACTATATAAATATGTCAGAAAAGCAATAACTAAAAGCATGTATACAAGTGAATATATATAGTACAGTGCAGTAGGAGAAAGAACAAAAGAAAGTTATGTATTAAAGTACAGTAAAGAAAGAAAGGAACTGTGCAATAAAATACATTAAAGTAGAAAAGATCAGGACATACCTGATTTATTCCGTTAATGCTTAAAAATAAATAACAATTGACATATCACAAGTGTATAGATATTAAACAAATAAATGTAAGTAAAAGAATAAGTAGTAAGCATATGAAAATCAAAATGGGGAAGTAAGAATTCAATTTGAGAATAGGCTCAACTATAAACTTTTCATTCATTGTAATCACATAGAGCAATCGAAATATCGAAGTCTATATACCAATATTGATTGTAATCCACCAGCACAACACCCTAAGGTTGGGCAACTATACCTACCTGCCAGCTGACTAACAAGTGAACTGTAAAAGGTAAGCATCCTCAACTGTATATCTCATATTTGTATGTCATGTTTATGTATGTTGTGTTTCATGTAGCATTACTATTTCATTTGTTTTCAATCCTCAATATCATAAAACTATAGTTCACAAGTTGTCAGGGTTGAAATTAAAGCCGCCGCAACCTGTAGAAGTGTTAAGGGCAACTACAAATCGAATACTGGTTTAATAATTTCAGCTATAAAGAAAAGTTGAAAGTGGTTTTACATTATCGCATTTACTCCTAATTTCCAACTTATAAGCCACTTTAATAATCCATATGCATATCTAAATAATTTGCATAATTTATCTAACTATGTTTTCACAATTAAAAAGAAAACCAAGGAAAAATATGTATATAAACATCTATATATATATATATATATATCTTGAGGTAACAATTGAAAATCTCCATCATAGCCATGATACCAATTAAATCAATAAGTTAATGTGAAATTTGTATAAAAACTTGTTATTTGTACTTTTTAAATACTTTCATAGGGAATATAGGAATTCAGAAACAATAAGACAAAATAGACATATAACATTTCACAATGCAAGAAGAACTTATGAACCTAGACATATAACATTGACCAAGGATCCAAAGCAAAAATTAAGAATATTTCTTTTCTTATTTTGTCTTGCAACAACACAAAGAGCACAATTACCTTCTCTCTTTCATTAAGATCAGTTGTGAACTTTTTGGCATGACCAAAGCTCATTCATAGAGAATCTGAAAGTAAAAGCTAACTAAAGAAAAAGGAGCAACCGATAGGTATTATATAATAAATTCATAAGCATCACCAGCATTTCATAGTTTAAATATCCCAAAAATATAGAGTCAAGGAGTAAGACCGGTTCAGCAAAGAAAGAATCCCACTTCAGGCCTGAGCAAAGAAGCTGTTCCCCTTTTATTTATATACTACATTTTTTAGCCATAGGGCAACGATTCCAATCTCAACAGCAAACAAGCAAGTAAATAAGAGTACAGGATAAATATGACTCAAAATGACCAGACACCTTTTAATCAGCTATCCTTTTATTGTCTCTGAGAGACAACAAATTATAGATGCTAACAAAAGAAACTAGACATTCGATAATCCATTGTTCAAAATATTCATTCCATAGAAGATATATGATTTTTGTCAACTACTATTACATTATTATCCTAACCAAGTGTCAAATTACAGAAAAGGAATACTTTCAGATTTTCAGAAGTAAAGGGCTAACATCTATAAAGTCCAATATTTGCATAATTAATGGAATAAAAGAAGATAAATAGTTTTACAGTAAAAAGAAAAAAAAACTTACCTTCAGCTTCTCAAAAGAACCAAATAACACAGAGAACCAATTTTTCAAGTTTTCGAAAGTGAAGTGCTAAAGCTTAATGAGTTAAATATCAGATAAAGAATAGGCATATAAAGAGACAAGTAATACTGCAGGACCAAAACCAAGGGAAGAACCCTCACTGTTAGCCACAGAAATGCATGCAAACATATTTTAGAAAATCTGTAGTGCCAATGGTCAGCATTATTGCAAGAGTTATTAAACCGGATTATCCATGATATAGAGCATCTGATACAAATTTACGCAATTTCATATGCACCATTATTTAAGTGTCAGATGTAAATGCATAAGAAATTTCGAGGTAAATGTCCCACGACAAATTTGTTCATATAAACTATTAACATTATAAAGTGACTCCAAAATTTTCATAAACACAAAAAAAACAGTTAAATACCTATTTAATATATGGGCTTTAACTTCCTATATGTATATTATACAGACTTTCATAGAATAATATATCAGTATAAGTTATGTATGAAAACTCATGAAGACGCATAGTCCATGCGTGAATCTTCTTAAAATGAAATAATAATTCCCATACAACCAATAGAAAACAAAATGAGATAGCTTCAAATAGTGGTTTAGATCCCAACATTAACAAAAAAGTTGGTAGTAATGCAAGGAAACTCGCACATATATTTTACCTTTAATTGTTTTTTGAAGCCAATCTTAAATAAGAGCAACTGAAGTTTCAAAATGTTAAATATGTAAATAAGGTCTGCATAGAGATTGCCGATTTAAAGTGTTAAACATGTAATTATATTTAAAACTGAACCAACTTATTCACTGGTCTTTATTTCAAACCCAAAATCCTGAAAAATTTTTATACACGCGTCTTTATTTCAACCAAATTTTATACATCCACTAGCAATATTCTAGATACATTCAGATTGTATCCATTTGCAAAAAAGTAATTAGAAAGGCTCCAGCAATCCAATACCGTCAAGCTCCAAATGTTTTCAGAAAATGTATAATCTCAGAAGCAGTAACAAACGAGAACTTCCAAATCGCAAAATGAAGTACCAACCAAAGAAGAGAAAAAAAGAAGAAGAAAAAAAAAAAAAACATACCGCTTGTGATCAAAGAAATAAAGAAGCTCAGGCATCTTTAGAACTTGAATTAGGAGAGAAATGAGAGAGAAATGAACTTCAAAAAACAAAACCCTTCAAGACCACATCCCCCCTCCCCAATCAAGACCACATCCCCCCTCCCCGAAGCAAAAAAAAACACTTCAAGACCACATCCCCCCTCCCCAATCAATTTTCCTCCCGTTATCAATAAAAAAAAAACAACAGTACTCTTGGAGAGAAAAGCAAAAATAAAGCACAATTCATATGCATCAATCAAAGATTTCTATAGACCTTAGTATAATAAAGATCCGGCTATCTCAAACGTTTCCAAATCAGAGAAAGTATTTTAAGAATCATCAGGAAACAAATACCCATATATCCACTGACTTTAGATCAAAGAGAGTGTAAGAATGAGCTCTTGTATGTGGTGATCCAATCATCACCCACCAAGAAAATAAGAAAGTATTAAATCTCTCCCATCCCAACAATAATCAGTAAAACGTATGATGTGCATGTTATGTCTAGGATCATTTCTTTCTCAAGGAAAGAATAAAAATGAAATGTGTATTCTCATAGTTCAAAACTACAAAGAACTATAAATCCTTTAATTTATAATTGAGAACTTCCCTTTTTAAATTTCAATTACCCAAGTAAAAATGCGCAAGAACTTCTAGCATAATAGTGAACAGTTAAAGTCGAAGGCAAAGAAAAGAGAACTTACTTCCAGAAAATAAAAGAGAACTCAAAGGCAGCAACGAGTAAGATTTCCAAATAGCACAAATAAAGTACTCACCACCAAATCCTCCCCCCAAGGGGTATTTGTAGGCAACGAGAGGACAGAAAGCATATTGCCGGTATGAACTCGGGACGGTGAGGAGAAACTAGATAGAAGAGCAAATCCACTCAACTTTAAAGAGAAGGAAGGTTCTCGGACTCATTTGAGCGGAAAAACCGTTACAAAAAGAGTTACCGGCGAAGCAACCGGTAAATTATCTTGGTGGTTTTGGCTTCTTGGTTTATTCTCATTCTCGAGTTTTTTCATGTTAAATCATTGTTTAATTTTCTGGATTGTTTTTTGTCGCTCTTATGTTCGTATTTTTTGTTCTGATTTTCTGTGATGGTGCGGTTTAGATTTATATTGAATTAAGGCCATTATATTTGCCATCATTAAATTTGTGATGCTTTCAATTGATTTACTTTTAGGTATAAAGTATATGGATAATGAAAAGATTTTATCCATTTAATAGTTTCATGCAAATTCTAAGTTGGGATTGTAATTTCAAAATGAATACAATAATATTAAAGTATCATAGAGCCAACCTCATTTGTAGCCTATATCTTTATGACATTACTTATGCTTGTATGTAGTGTGCCCGTATAATCACCTATAGTTGTAAAATATAGATCAATCTTGTATCATTCTCATTATATAACAATTTGAATTTTTTTTTTAGAAAATAATTGACCACTATTTACGTGATTTGGGAGTTTTTTGGCTTACTAAACCTTTTAATATTATTTTAAAAACTGAAAAGATTTACGAGGAGTGGAGGAAGAGTACTTTGGTCCCTATTTTTAAGAATAAATGGGATGCAAAAGAGTGAAGATTATAGAGGAATTAAACTGATGTGTCGTACTTTAAAATTATAGGAGAGGGTAATTGAACATAGGTTAAGATGTATTATCAAGATTTCTCATAATAAAATTGGTTTATGCCGGGCAGGTCTACTATGGAAGCTATACATTTATTGAGAGGTTTGATGGAGAAGTACAGAGATGATAAGGAGGACCTACATTTAATTTTTATTGATTTAGAAAAAAATGTCATTTGGAGAGTCCTTGAGAAGAAAGGCGTTGATATGACTTATATTCAAGTCATTAAAGATATGTATACTAGAGTTGTTACTTGTGTTTGAACTGAAGGAGGATTGACCAAATATTTTCATATTTCGTTGGCTTACATCAGGGATCGGCTTTGAGTACGTATCTTTTTGCTTTAGTTATGGATGGTCTTACTGGACATTTACTAGAGAATGTACCTTGGTGTATGTTTTTTGCTGATAATATCCTTCTCGTTGATAAGCCGAGAGAAAAAGCTCAGGAAAAACTTGAATCATGGAGGTCTACATTGGAGTCTAAAGGACTTCGTTTGAATAGAACTAAAACCGAATACATGGAATATAATTTTAGTAATAGTTGCTCTAGTGACAAAAGTGTAACTTTGGGTGATCAAATTATTAAAAGGTATGAACAATTTAGATATATCGGGTCTATTGTTGAAAGCGATGGTGATATAGATGGAGAGGTTAATAGTAGAATTCAAGTTGGTTGGTTGAAGTGGAGGAATGCTTTGGCCCTATTGTGTGATAGTAAAGTACTGCCTAGACTGAAAGAAAAATTTTGTAAGACGGTGGTGAGACCTGCAATGCTCTATGGTGTTGAATGTTGGCCTTTAAAAGAGAAGTATAATACTAAGCTAAGTGTGAAATGAATGTATCCGTGATAGGGTTGGTGTAGCGCTAGTGAAGGATAAAATTAGAGAGAGTCTCCTTAGATGGTTTGATCACATTAAACGTTGACTATCTGATGATCTGATTAGGAGAGTAGATGTTTTAGATTTGACTTATATTAAGAAAGGCAGAGGTAGACCTAGGAAGACTTGGGCTTATTGTATAAAAAATGATCTTAATATATTAGAATTAAATGAAAATATGACACTGAATAGGATGCAATGGAGAAAAAGATACATGTAGCCGACCCCACTTAGTGGGATTAAGGCTTTGTTGTTGTTGTTGTTGATGATGAAAATAATTGACCACATATGAGAGAACAGTGTTAAATAAGTATTGATTTATCATTTAAGAAAAAACAAAATCAGATCATAATTTATTATTAGCTCAAGTAAATAAATTAAAAAGAGGAACTCGCGCATTACCAAAGTAGTAATACAACACATTCAATTTGAAAATGATTGATTCTTATCGATCTCAGTTTCAAGAAAAACTTTCTTACAAATCGATCTTTCGCTTTATCTTTTTGTAACTTCATATTGCATAAGAATGCCAACAATTGATTAGCCTTTAAAAAGTTATTATAGGCAAATAAACTCATGGTTATTATAACATGTGTTTAAATATGATTTAAACTGTGATTATATATGCTTTAAATTGTCTGTGTACCTTATTCAAATAAATGATTAAATCTTATTTGAATCATGATTAAAAATGAGTTCAATCTTTTTTTAAACATGTTTTGCTATGTTTCAAAAATGATTTGAATATAATTCTAACCCATATCGCCAATAAAAACATAAAGAGAGGCTTACCTCATTAGATCATGTGGTTTGTGTATATCAAAATATCAAAGGCCAACACGTTGTAATTGACCCAAGAGCTGCAATTGAGTCGAGCCACGTCATGGCCTTTTTTGGCCGCCATAACATGTGATGCATGATAAGCTCGGAGGTGGACATCCTCTTCACAATCATGTGTCGTTACGTCCTATATATGGAGCCAGTGTTACCCCTCCACCGGCGATAATTACTTTGATCATACCGTCATCCAGCCCTTTGTATCCCTTTCGACGTCGGATTTTCAATTGGGACCCCAATGGATAGAGCTTCATTGATCAAATTATCTACCTCCACATTTTCCCCGATGTCATCCGTTTCAATTAAACCGGCGCTTTGATCACCGATCTCACAATTTCTTTTGCACGCACAATTTCTTGCCTACATGATGTTTGACGTTGGAATTCAGGCTTGCCCACGTCATCCTTTGCGATTAAATGAGGTACTTATTCTTATTTCTCTTATTCGATTAAGAAATCATTAATCTTTTCAGCTTGAAACAAAGCAATACAGGTTGCAATTTGCGACTGTTTTCTAAATATGTCTGAATTATTTTATTCTGCTAGTTTTGCAACTATAATTACAATTCCAAATCTTTTTTATGAGTGTATGATGACGAGCTTATGTTATATGCAATTATTTTCATCCAGTTGCAACCTCAATCATTATGTAACGAATTAAAGATATATAAAATATAAATATATCACTTTATACACTAATTAGTAATATGGAAAATAATGAGTAAATATATTCTTCTTATTTATATTTTTTACACAATTCTCCAATCTTGCTATTCATAGATAGTTTTTTCACGGTATAAGGGGCCATAGAATAGTGACATCTTCTTCTCATTTTAAGCCCATATAACCCAACTTTTCCATGAATATATACGGTACATCCATCACAAGCTTGAATACCATTCTACTCTCAAAAAGGGAGAAACTCCCTAATTTTTTAAATTTATCACTATATCTTATCAAAACAGTCTCCACACTTGACTCTAATCGAGCATTTACCAGTGTTTGCCTGTTTAACTATGCAACCATAACTTAAATAAGCTTGTTATTTGCTCTCATACATCTCTTTTGATTTATTGATCATTCACTAAATATTTATTTTTAACATCTAAAAGTTTTATTTGATATATGAGATGAATAGTGCACTATGGACTTCTCATTCATCATAGCAATCGTGGCCTCTAAGCTTCTTCTGATTTGAACTTTGTGGAAGACTACCCTTCTGATTTGAACTTGGTTGAAGACTACCATTAACAAATCCGCCAACTTGGTACTACGCCTTACTTGCAACATAATAATTTCACGATGTGTAAAGAAATAAACCATCGATGCATGTCAACCACTACGATTGCAAATTTTGTATGGCTTAGACATCTACACGAAGTTGGCTTGCCAAATATATCTATAAATCCACTATTTTTTCACCCGTACATTCTCTAGCCAAAACTCCTGCATTTCATGTGAAAAAAGGTATATTGAAATAGGTTATTACTTCATTAGAGGCTGCATAAAATCAAATGATATCATGTTATAACACATTGCCTCCTAAGACCAACTGACTTACCTATGTACCAAACTTCTCACCACCAACAGCTTTTCTCTTCTCAAAGACAAATTGATGGCCTTGACGAGGCCTTTGATATATTATTATCACACACTACAGTAGGTCCAACACACTGTAGTAGATTACATTCTACTTTCATGGCTTCATTGTCACCACAGTCTTGCAACAAAATAATCAATCATAATAGTTCAACAATAATAACCTCTATCACAATTTATTTAACTGAACCTTCACATTGAATATGTATCTATCACTATAAGTTAATTAGCATATGGAATAAAATGTGTAGATAGTTTGTTATGTTATGCTAAACATAAACACCTATAGAAGACAAATGTTAGGATTACAAAAATATGATCACCATAACATCCAATCTAGCACACAAAAACAATCAGACTAACATTTGTTCTAGTAGACAAACGTCGCAATAGTCACATTATATCACAATCAACTATAAATCTAGTTAAAAGATTAACGAATCAAAAATAATATGTAAGATTGGTATGATTTCTCATTTGTGAACTTAGTATTCAATTTTGGTTTGATTTGGATTCATATTTTATCAATTAGCTTATTTCAATATAAGTGATAAATGAATCGATAATAGATTTCAAATTTTACTTTTAGTTTAGGTTTAATCTAATTTAATATTTTAGTGAGTATTAAACATATTAGAGTCCGTTCATGACGAGTTCCATCAGTCTTACACCCTATCTTTAATAAGAAAAAGTTTTCACTAAAGACCGAAGTGTCATCTTGAGTTTCCTACTAGGATAGTTTAAGTGTATTGTTAATATTTTCTTTTGATTTTAATTAAAATGGTTAGGATTAATTTTAGTTTAATTTTCATTTTTATATTTAATTTGAAAGGATTTTTTATTTTATGTTTGAATTGGTAACCTTCAATTCTATATAGGGTTATTCCATCCGGTCAAATGACCTTAAAGACAAGTCAAATGAGTTTTGAGATTAATTGTATTTATTATTAATTCATAATTACTTTCACTAATTGACTCTTAAGTGAAAATTTAAATAGTTATTAAAATAAATTTAAAAGTTTATATGACTATTCCCTGTGGTCAAAGATGACGAGAGAAATTCCATGCAAAAATTTCATAATATTTTGAACTATTAAAAATTTTAAAATTAATTTTTTAAAATATTATAAGAAAAATTTTAAATTATCTTAGAATATTTTCAAACTAGAGGAAATTTTCTTAGTCTCATAGGCCCCAAGGAGCATCCAAACTTTTTTGTTAGATTAATTAAAACCAAATTAAATTAAAGTTGAATTAATTTTTAATGAATTTTTAATTTATTTTTAAATGAAAATTCAAACAAGTATCAAAACAATCTTTTAAATTTATGAGACACATTTTTGAAGACATAGGTGAACTGAGAATACTCGCACAAAAATTTGGATTAATTATGATTTTCAAAGATTTTCTTTTATTCAATATATAAAATTTTAAATGATTTTAATAATTTTGAAATTTATCATAGAGCTCAATAAGATATGGGGATGTTTATGTCCTGGAATATAGAAGATGTGATAACTTTAATACATGATCTGAACTTAGCTGCACACACGGGTGTGGAGAGAACTAGTTCTGCGATTAAAAGTTGAGCATTTATGTCTTTGTATTAGATTTAAGGTTAAAACCTAGATCTTGAACATGTATTGTCTTTCTTCCTTTAAATAATTTCACTTCAACAAATCATTGTCCAAGACGTTCTACTCAATACATTTTTCTCACTGATATGACGAATCCTTGAATTTATATGATTGGGAGGAAGAAATATATCGCGAGTAGTTAGAGATTCGTGAAAAAAAAACCTAACGAGTCATTCTATTCTAATTTACTCATCGAGAACGAAATTTAATTGTAGGTTTTATGACACGAAATAGATGTTATAGTCTATTTATAAATTTTCTTTTTGTTCACTTGTAGACTTCGCTCCCGAAGATTTTTTTTTATTTTTTGACACTAATATGTCGCAGCTTATAGTCATTCATTACTCGTGCATCAAGTAAATTATAATGTTTATAAGAGCGAAATGTTGTAAAAGGAAACTAAGGTCCCCTACAACATCATCAGATACTAGTCATCCTCTGGCTCGTCCTGAACCATTGACCACACATTTCAATCGAATCAAAACCTCCTTACGACAATGTCATTGTGCACGTAGCAAGTAAGTTGGCGCAGGAAAGCAACCAGAGGGCTAGGCGCTTTCGCGCCCATCCAAGCGACCTTAAACAGAGTGGTAGGCGCTTTTGCGCCTATTACTACCAACTAATCCAAAGGGCTGGGCGCTTTTGCCAGGCTCATCCTTGCCGACTAGGATTTCCCGAGAGACCTTGTTGGTCTCGAGAATACCCTCTTACAAGTTCTGAAGATGGAGCGGTTCTTGCTCCACACTCTTGACCGCTAGGAGGTAGCAGACTCGTGATTGTTTAGAGTCTCCTAGCAGTGATTACTTTTCCATCTCCCGAGAATTTCACCGTAGTGGTAGGTGGACACCACGACTCTGAAGAGATTTAGCAATGGGAGGACACGGTTGGCGTTGTAGGTTGGGATAGAATTCACTATAAGGCTGAATTCTTGGGGAGTTTAGTCCCTTTCTTTGCCTAGGCGTATTACACTGCTTAGATCAACTTACTTGGTGCTCCCTATGTATTTCCTCACTCATATTGAAGTGTCTAAGAGAGTTCTTGCTGAATTAAAAAAGAATGGTCACACCTTTGTTTGGGGTAAGGTTAATGGCAGACGTGACATGCACTACTCCCTTGGCATGAATTATGCAAAACACAAATTGTAGGTGGGCTCGGTTTCAATTCAAATGCAGAATGGAGGAGGGGGGGGGGGCGCTCTTAAAGCAAGGCTCGCCTGAAGTTTCTGACGAAAACCAATACGCTGATGCATTAACTATTAGCCAATAATTATGGAATGGATTTGTGGGGCTATCAAAGTAAAATGAGTGAGAAAGTTCATTACATCTTAAATAACTAAAATAACTTAAAAAAACTCTCGATATAAATTAGAGATAGTAGTCTTCAATAATTCAACATTCAGGTTTTTACTATGATATGTGAAGTTAACCGGGAGTGGCTCAAAATAGGAACAGTTATTTTAGGAGTCCAAATGAATGAAAGTAGAGGAAGTCACAGATCTGAGGTAAATCTCGGTGATTTCCCAACTATCCTAATGTTCGGCATGCAAGATCTATTTCCCACTTGTAAAGTAATGATTTATAGCTAAGAAAGCAATGCAATGTGCCTAAGATGAGAAATATACATGACTCAATTCCTATTTATTTACATTCCTAACACCTAACCTGAAGCTTTCAATGTGTTCCACCTCAACCATGCACAAAGAAGTATGTACATTTTTTTTTTTGCAAAATTTAAAAGACTCGGGTGATACAAATATAAAAGGTAAAATTTAGGCGTTATATATGTAAATATCTAAGAATTGAGAGGTATGTATGTAAATGCCTTGAAAAATGGATCAAAATGAGTGCTACATTTGTAAATAGTTAAGTTTCAGGTGATCTTATATGTAATTTTTCCAAGAAAACAAAATCAGCGAGTTTATCATACTTCCCCAGATGGAGAGAGTTTGTGTTGAAGTTTCCAAATCAGCAAAACCACAAGACTTCTAGCCAATGATTAGTATGCCACGAGCAAAAATCAAACCAACAAGTTAAACTTCTCCAAAGAATGTACAACAAGCAACAATACTACCCAAATCAGCGAGCCATAAGGCCCTTAATTTGATAGGTGAACGATCTTGAAAAACATTTTGTAACTCACTCCTTCGGTACTTAAGTAAGAAGAAGGATGGGAGTGAAAGGAATTGTATCAGCTGGAGAACATTCAACCATTTGCTCAAAATATCTAACACAGCATTGAATATATAAAAAAAAAAACAGCAATTATTGTCAGCAAAAGTCGCAAAGCTTCCAGCGAAAGTCGCAAAGCTTCTTAAACCGGTAGTCTTTCTCTGCAACCTCACTCTCATGAGCCTCATCCAGAAATAAACAAGAGCAAATCCAAGATAGCCAAGGCGAAGTATACAATATTCCATTGTTCCAGCAATTAGAATCAAAGCAAGAATAATGTCTAACAAATGACAATAGACATATAACCTTATATAATCAAGGAAAGTCCAGAACATTTCAATTTCAAAAAATAGGTCTCTCCAAACTCATGCATTTTTTTTAAGACATCATCTGGTGATAGGTATGTGACTCTGACAAGACATTCAAACAATCTGAACGGAACTTAAGAGAAGAGAAAATAAATACCAGATAATAGCTGACAAGTGTTCCTGGATCATCGAGGACTATCCCAAGCCAACATTTCGTGCAATAGTCAAAATAAAGACTAGAGTTACTCCAACAATCCTGACAATGGACATTTGTATCCATTGGAAAATTAATCAAAGAGTATTACTTGACCTTCATAATCACTCTATCTTAATTTTAGCTAACCACAAGTATCCACCCATGCAATTTATTTTGCATAACTTCTATCCATGTTTCATTAGATGTACACATTTACCTTCCTACTCATTCAATATTAATTTTAAGTACCCATAAGTATCCACTCATATATTACACGCACAATTTTATCATTTGTTCTTCATGTTTAACTTAAAGGGTGTCTATGAATGTTAAAGAACAACTTAAGAGAGGTTGCCCATGCAACTTTTATAAAGAGGGGAGGTGAAAGGAGTGCAAAAAAAATAATAGAAGAAAATTATTAAAACCTTTATTGATCCTATAGGAAACCTTCAAGCCGGAACATTTTTAACAAGATAAAAGGATATAAAAGAAACTTGTTAAAATTTGAGGAAAAATGTGTAGCATTTTAAATTATTAAATATGATTCTACCTTAGTCCAAGTTGAGAGATATAAATATGAATTACACTTAATATTACCATAAACCTCGCTATGTCATCCTAAGGACCCTTTTGGTAAAGTTGGCCATCTATAATGTTGCACGCTAGACTAAACACAAATATAAAAAAAACCCCGTATACTAAAATTCATGGATAACGAAGTATTCCATAGCTCACCAATATTAAGTTTGCAACATAATCCTGTTATAGGTCATTTACTGTCAAAAACCTATCAGTTATGTCAATATCTTGTTGTAAAAGCTAATCTACGGCGCCATCGCTCAAGAATCAACCTTGTACCATATCATAAAAGATAAATTTCATAGTTCAGATGCTCATCCATCTAGTTGAATTCTCATCCATCCAAATATTATTTACCTAATACTTGCATGATTCAAAATTTTACCCACTTGGTATATCTTACAAGAATATCATCCTCCTTCGAGTGCTCTAATATGGATGAGTCAATGTTAGATCTTATTAAGAAACAAGGGCTACAATAAAGTGTGCCTCAACACAAGAGTTGTATTTCACTATATACGTAAGTGATCACATAATCTCCCCAAAATAATTAATTGATGTCCTCGTGAGTAGCATTACATAATTGCCCAAAATCATTCATGAAAATAATAGGATACTAATATTGGCTCCCGCAATGTAGCAAGCCTCCAAGTCGGCAAATTGGCATGTATGGCACATAGTTATAACTTTTTTGATTGGTGTAACGTTCGAACATCATTTATCATGCCGTTAATGCTCTTAATATATTAGTTATTCCTTGATATATATTCTAGATAATCTAATACCGTAGCTTGGTGAATATTAGATGATGCTTGCTCCTCTTCATCAAACCTCTTAAAATAGTTGCAGCTGTCTTATGTTCTATTCCCAGGACATTTGTAGAACATTCTTTCATATTTCTCACCTTTGTAAGTAGTGTATACTTACATTACATATCACAATGATAGTAAGTAAGTTGTTCTTGATTTGCTTATTAATCCCATCGACCTAATCAAACTCATTTTTTGTAATGTCAATAGACACATGAGAATTTTACTGTAACACATAAACAGTAAAGCAGATTAGTAGATGGACACAACTTGAAGCAACACGGATAACAACCTCAATTTTTTAAGTTTCAATGAGAGGTCATCGATGAACTTGCTTGAAAGCTTGGAGATCTTTAGGAGGATCTCCATTAGCTTTGACCGGACTTAATATGTAAATACATAAAAATTGAGTGGTATGTATATATCTAAATCAGCCATTCAGAAATATGATATTTTGAGAAATTCCAATTTAAGTATTTCAATATATATTTTGGTACAATAATGCAATAACTATAGCTAGAAATGAACATTCTAACTAAACACTAATCTTCAAAATCCGTAGGAAAGAAAAACTACCCATTTCCTCAAATTATCATAATTTTGTTGACCAATTGTTGGGATGAACTTCAACAAGATAAGTAGACAACAATCTTTTTATCAACTCTTTGATGTCGAGATGGAAAAAATTGAATTATCAATATTAAGCAAAAAATACTTTGTTTTAATATAATATACCAAAACAAAGGACAAAAAAATGTAGACTTACAACCATCTTTGTGAATGTTGGAGACAAAGGAGCCGTTGAAAGTGCATCTTTTCGTTCAAAAATAGAAAAATCAACAAATGTCATGCCCGAGCTATAGTTTAAGTTAACAAAGTATGATAAAGGGTCAGATCATTTCCTCTATTCATTGCTCCAACATCTAGTCACATTAAACTGGAGCAGTTTCAATTCATGGACATGTTGCCCATTGTGCTTGTAGAAGTAGGCATACCTGCATCTCAGTGTCGACCTCACGTTTGACTAGCCGCTCGCTGTCGATTTCATGCTTGACCTGCTGCTGTCGAAGGAGTGACCACACAGTAATAAGTAGTAGCTCATGTGTTTCCGAAGAAGTTAGGGGAAAAGAAGTCTCACTAGGTGGTATACTGGATGGTGAAATGAAATTTTGGGTGGTATTTCACTAATATTTAACTTATAGGTCATAGAGATGTATATATGAAAGTTTCTTATGGTATGTATACATATCCTCCAAAATTTATCTAAAACAGTTTTTTTGAAGAAAAAAATTATCATGAAAATCTTTTTTATTTTTTTACAATCAAATTTACTTAATATATGATAGTCATAAAAAAAAAATTATTTTCAAAATAAAATAATATTTATCATATTTATAACAAGTATTAAATTACAATCGTTTTTATAAAAATAATAAGAAGGGGAAAAAAAAGAAAAACCTGCATCAGCTCTAACGGCCTTTGCACGTGTACAAGTAGAAGGCGACAGCGCAGACAAGAAGATAGGCTTGGCAGGAGTAGGATTCCCGATTCTTCACAAAACGATTCAGCATTCGCGCGGACGAAAATAGCGGATGAAAGCACAGATCATAAGCCGCTAGAGCGAGTCTGGAGGAGACGGGTGAAGTAGGGAGTTCACAGAGCATATTAAAAATGGGCTCTGCAAATAGAGATTTCTATATTCGTAACAAAAGCACTCACTGCTCTCGTCATTGGCTGCTTCTTTGCGGGGCTTTAGAAATCGGCAATGGAGATGGAGAAGGTTTACAGTTTGGAGCTGAATAAGAAGAAGAGAAAGTTCGAGTTGATCGACGATGGGGAGGTAGAAGAGCGCGCCTGTAAACGGCTCAAGACGACGCATGACAATGGCGACGCTGCGATACCTATGCCTCTGGAGGAGCGGGATGATCCAATGGACGTGGATGATCCGACGGAGGAGGTGGATGATCCGATGGACGTGGATGTTCCGACGGAGGAAGAGGTGGATGATCCGATGGACGTGGATGTTCCAGTCGTTCCTATTTATGCATTTCTATTAATTCCTGTACAAATAATAAATTAATATTAATAAAAGATTTTTTAATGTTTCTTTCAATTTATTTGCATTTATAAAGTGTTTTTATCTAAAAAGCATAGAAAGGCATATATATATATATATATATATATATATATATATATATATATATATATATATATATATATATATATTTGAATTGAAGATAGTAATGCAGAATAATATACAGATAATAAGCAGCAATTTAATAATATACAAGAATGGACAAGCAAATCTTCTTCAATCTGAATACATAAAATTAATATTATAACATTTGAAAGAATAAGAGGTGACTAAAGATTCTTAATTAACTCATGTTGTTAATTCTTTTCAATTTAATCTCACATAGGATATGATTGAGATATCCTACTGTTACTATTGTAAGTGTTACAATAAGATTTGTTTAATTCTTTTGAGCTTTTATATATTTTGTAAACCTTAAGATATCTTGTAAAATAATACAGATATAAATCTATGTTTGTGACCATGCCCTTTTAACTTTATAAATAATAGCAATAGTAAGTTTCTAAGTTTTAGCACTAGATAACTATTTTTCTCTTAGCTATTAATAAAGGGAAAATAGAATTTCTATCCTCATTTTTTATTTTATTTAAACTATTATCTCTTTACCAGTCTTTTTTTTTTTAAAAAAAAATTATTATTTGATCACTTTGTTGCCATGAGATTTTAGGAGCTCATACTGAACCATATAACATTTTTGTCATTTTGTCATTATTAGAAACTTACTAAAGAATAGTAAGTTTCTAATTATTATTTGATCACTTTGTTATTTTTTTATCTTTATGCTTTTGATTAGCATTATTATCCTACAAAAAAGATAATGACAGTCACCTACTTGATTTTATTCACTCTTACAAGGCATTATTCATACTTTTGATGAGCTTTATAAATATGTTTGTAGAGCAATTCATTAGAACTCCTCATCTTTTTGAGATTCATCAAAGTTAGATGAAAGTGACTGAATACTATTTTTGAAGTATTCTTTGATGAATGTAGCAACCTTCATTACAATTTCGAAAATTTATTTACATCAACATCCTGAACATGATTGTGATTGGGTCGTAGTAGAGCTACAAAATTACTAGTATATGCCTATTATATTTATAAACATAAAAAAAATATAGCTAAAAAGCTGCTCAAACATACCTAAAATCAATGAAATGATGATTAACATGCAAGGCATAGAGTTTTTTTCATATAATTATTCATAATAATTAAAGAAAGAGAATATTTACAAAAATACCATACAATTCTCATGTACTTACAAATTAAAGCAAGCTTTTGATTTGTATATTTATACCGCTTCACCTTTGCTTGAGAAGGAGCATTCACAATTTGACAAACTTAATATTGTAATATGTGAAAAGATCAAGCTTGTGGAAACCAAAACAAACACAAATTAAAACAAAGAAAATAAATTGATATATAAAAAAAAAAAACAAATATCACAATTTCATTGTCAGTACAATTTATTTTTTGGAATACATTAAAAATGTAAAAACAAATAGACCTATAAATAAGAAAAATGATGTTTTGAAGAGAATATTGCATCAGAGTTTGATATGGAGCCGCGGGATATGAACTCAGTCCCAAGCTTTCTTCTTAGTTTATTTCATTGCTCCATCCATCAAGTAACAAATGGGGCAAAGAAGCATCAAAACATTGCTGCACAAATGTTATTTGTCGCTAATCCTGATTAATGGGAGAAAAAAATGGTTAAAATAATAAAATATTAGTAAGCTTAGAATAAAATTAGTAATTAATCAGCTCCAAAAAAAAATAACTGGCTAAAGCAAATCTTATTTCCTCCTAATAATATTAGAACATAAACATAACAAAAAAATATAATTATTTTCATGGGATGACTTTGACAGATGCCTTTCACACCAAGTCCATATACACATACATAAGGTGACAAAGTAGAAGATCATTTGCCAAAACTAACTTTTTAGTTGTCCATCATGATGCCAACAATGGAGCAAAGCTGTCATCTATTTCAATTATTAACATTTTATATCGAAAACTAGGAGGGCCTAATGGGAGATTAACGCAAATAGAGAATGACAAAAGCTGCAAGATCAATATGAGAAGAAAGAAAAAAGATAAAAGAAGGAACAACTAATAGTAACAAAAGCAAAAACCCCAATGTTTCAAGAGTGGTAAGCGCCACATTGATCAATACCTGCACAACATATACTTGCCAAGACGACGAACACTTTGCAATGGGTTAACTTGTGGGAGGTTCGTCCCTAATCATTTATGACATTTTCGAACAACTTGAGAGAGTCCAGGTGTTCTCAGAGATGAATTGAGGTCTATTTACCAACAACTCGATATCAAGGAAAGCAGAAAACCCAATGTCAATGTTTAGAAGTTAGGACGTGCACTATGAATTCATTGTCATCACATTCAAGTTGATAGATGTAGACCGCCTGATGGATTTAATGAAAACATAGTCTTCCACCCCAAAATTAATATATTCATATGACAAGATCATTTGTTCTCAAGACCCGAAGCTTATGAAGGGCCAAAAATTCAATTATCATGAGAACTAACCCGACACATGATTTTAGGTTGGCAACTATCGTCTTTGCATTGTAGATCATACAATATTATTTTGTGGCATCTAAATGGCGCTCTTTACTGTCACAAATGTTTGAAGTACTTTCTAACTTTTAAAAAAGAAAGATCCCATCCAAAATTAAAAACTACAATGAAAGATAAATCACCTAAAATAATTCAAAAGAAAATAAAATTTAAATTTCCAACATAATATTTCAAAAAGAGTTGAATTCAACAAATAAAATCTTTGAAAACAAACAAACAAATAAATAAAAGTAAACTTGAACAAGTACAAAATGTAACGAGCCGAGTGATACAATTTGCAAAAAAAAGAAAAAAGGAAAGAAAATAAGATACAAGAAAGAACAATCTCACAAATAAAGTTCAATTACAAGAATAATCACGAAATTCATTTCCCAAGAAATCCAAATAAATGAAAAGGTAAACATAAATTAATTAAAAGGAATACGACGTCTTCTATAAGAAGAAGACAATCAAGCTTTATCTAACACATTGCAAACATAAAACATAATGCAAAATCAATTCATTATATATTTCATTCCATCACAACTATATATTGAAGCATGTAGAAACGTGGAAAAAATCATATTCTCTTATTTCTCAATAATAAAATTATAACCGTTCTCCTTATATAATAAGGCGACTAGAACAAGCTTAATTACAATCATTACAACTTACCAAAGATATACTAACTCAGGACGGAAAGAAATATGACACAACAAAAACGAATAACACTAAAACATGGAACTCAAAATTCAACTCCGCTCAAGCTGGGCATAGATGTTGTAAAGGCCCAGCTTGGTATTCAAATCAGTGAAGTTGTCTGGAGGTAGAGATTTAGTGAAAACATTAGCGATTTGAAGATGAGTCGTAATGTAGACTAAGCAAATAATGCCTCCATTGACATTTTCAGAGATAAAATGTCTATCAATATCAATGTATTTGGTCCTGTCATGATGCGCAAGATTATTTGTAATATTAATGACGACTTGGCTATCACATAACATCTTATGGAATTGATCAAGAAGTATCCCAACTCACTTAGTAACCTTTAGATCCACATTCCCGCACAAATTCCTAAAGCAAGTGCCTCCTAGAGCTACTACTCAAACTTTGCACCGCTTCTAGAGACAAGTGCTTGCTTCTTGCTCCTTTAGGTGACAAGATTTTCTCGAACTTAGCTAAATGGACTACTATCCGTCGGCTCAATAATATAAATTTCTATCTTCCTGTTGTCTGACTTCTTAAACACTAAACTTTTGTCAGGCGCCTTTTTAAGAAATCTCAATATTCTGTAAATCATCCAAATATCATTCATTCGAACTATTCATATGTTGATTTATAATGCTGACAAAGTAATCGATATCAGATCTAATATACGACAGGTAGATAAACCTACCCGTCAAAAATCGATATTGACCCTTTCTATCGCTCTCTTTACTCCCACTATATATAACTTTTTGTTGAAATCCATTTGAATCTCAATTGGATTGAGTGGGAGACAACAAGTTTTATGAGAGGCTTGACGTCGGGTATATAAGGGGGTTGCCAAAGGGAGTACGGTCACAGAAAAGCAAGGGGAGGTGGAGCAGAGAAGAGAGAGAGAAGTGGCGTTGCCGTGGGAGTGCAACTGGGGCTATGGGCTTCGCCGGAGTAGCAGCGTTGGCGGGAGTGAAGGAGCAGCCGGAGCAGCGAGAGGTGTTTGTTGGCTTCGGGTTTTGCGAGGATAAAAAAGATACGGCAGAGGGAAGACACGGAAGTTGTTTCCGGGCTCCGGTTTCAAGTGGATGAGGGAGATAAGAATGAGATTGAGTGGGCTTTAGTTTCAAGAGAAAGGTGCGTGAAAAAGGAGAAAACATGTAGTCCAATGCCCGTATTTAGATTAACGTCCGGACTCCAATAGCATTATGACACATGTTCTTTCAGTTTGACCCAATTCAGCTAATAAAAAAAGGTTATATTTGGCGGTAAGCTGAATCTAGCCCAAAACAAGCCCGAAATTTGAAAAAAAAGAATAACAAATTCAAATACTTGCACCACTACTTTTTTTTTTTCATTCAGTTTTAGGGTTTTCCGTTACGTGTTTTCACGTACGGGGTTTTTCAATAGCGCTCTCTGAGTTTCCCAAGTATCTTGGGATTTTCGAAAGAGAGTTGCGAAGCTTAGCATTTAGCACATCTCGTCAAGGTAATTCGTTTCATCCTTACTAAAGGTATTTCTAAAAATTTTTCGATTTTTTTGCTAAACTCATGAAGTTGTTTATTACAAAATGTTTAGGATTTTTCAACAAAGCGAAACAAGCAAACCAAAAATGATGAATTCAAAAAGTAAGACATCTAGGCAACAAAAAAAAATGCAATGTTTATAAATGATTGCATTTATTGATTATTGTTTGATTTTTTTAAGTTTTATTCAATTCCTCTTGGCATAAGAAATTGGATGTACAAATGGGTGCATTGCATTATCACTCATGTTTAAACCATATGTAATCATGTTTTATTGTTGGGGTCAATTTATTTTACCTCATTTGTTCAATGTATTGTTTTGAAATGTTGTTAACCATATATAATCACGAATTATTATTGGAAAATAATATAATTCATTTGATAAACTTCACTTGTTTAGTTTGTGAAAAAAAACACAATATAAGCATATGTGACACCGCTGCAACACACCATTATAACATCATTTTCTAAAATAAGGTAGATCCTTTAGAACAAAAAATTTCAAACTATTAAGATACACAATATCATAATCTATTGTTTCTCATACAGACGAGCACAAAATATAATTCATTTAAGAGAAAAAATACAATATAGTCATATATACCGCCAATATACCGATGTCTTTCTAAAACATTGTGATATTGAAACTAGTTCAAGCAACGGAAATGATAATCAAATTTTATTAAGAAAATGGATTTGGGTTATAACACAACTCAAAATGCAAATATGACAGAACAACAGCCTTTGTCAGGGTCGGACGAGAAGATTCGGGGGCGGTGGTGGCGTTGGCGAAACAGCAAGGGGAAGGGGAAGGGTTGGTGGTTATACAGTAGATTGAGAAGGGGATCTAGTCGATAGCTTGAGGGCTGGAGGAGAAAGACAGTAAGGAAAGTTGTTGGTAAGGGCCAGTTGAAAGCGGGGTGATGGTCGGATAGGTGGACACCAAGAATCGCTGCGAGCAAAGAGGCGACAAATGTTCGTTGGCAACTCGTATGGGTTGGATAGCAAGCATTGTTGCATGTAAAGGGGGCGGCGGGCCAGCTTTAAGGAGTAGGGGTGGTCGGCGGCAAATGTAGGGCAAGGAAGAGTAGGCGGGGAGAATAGAAGAGGATGCAACAATACCTTGGAGCAAGCTATAGCCGAAGCATCAACCATCATCAGATAAAACCCTAACAAGGGAGGAGACTCCAAGGAGAATCTGAAACAGCAATCAAAATAAAACATAACCCTAATTCTCTAAAACAACAAATAAAAAAGGACTCCAAACAAGTAGAAAACATAAAAAGAAAAGGGAAAGGGACTGGCGGTCGTCGCTCAATTCAGCAGCGAGCTGAACCCGCAATCTCTGACTCGGTTTTGTCGATTCATCTGCCAGCTAATATAGTCGGCTGGCGCCCTAGCCCCGTGTCAATCACTTGGGGTTAGTGGAGCTTCAACTTCATTGGTAGAAGCATCTGATTCCTCGTTTGTAATCCTAGCATCACGTGGATATCACTGGCGACTGCACAACCTTCCAAGGCACCTGAGAGTCTTCCCCAACTTACGAGCAAACATTCACAATGGTCCAATCTTCTGCTTAAATATATATTCCAGAGAATCTAATACTCTAGCAAATTCAATATTAGATGATGCTTGATCCACTTCATCAACCCATTTATTATATTTTTTTGCGAGGAATTTAAATTGGAAAGATTATGACAATTATTTTGAAATAAATATGGTAATAATTTGTCATCATCAATTAATGAGTTATTGAGATTCAAATGTTGAAATAATGAGTGATCAAGCAAGTTCTTGATCTAAGCACAAGCAAATAATATATGATTTATGTCAACCTAAGTGATTAATAATATGTAAATAATGTTTAACAACTGACAATTAACAAGTAAGCTTGGATGAACAATGGCAGAGATATAAATTTTACCTAATGATGCACATAAATTAATTAGATAAATTTAAAGGGGCTATAAGTTTATTTTCTAGTATAAAATACTAAGTAGAAAAAAATTACTAATATATGCCTATTAGATTTAAAAACATTTTAAAAAATTAGAGTGCTACAAAATTAACCGTTAAGTGTTAGATGTGTAAATTCATAAGAATTGTGTGGTTTGCAAGTAAATTTCCTAAATATTTAATGTCCGTTTGTAAGGTGACTTATTTGGCCAAATAATTCTATTGTCCCCAGCATATATTATCTTAAAAAAAAGAATTATAACAAATTTAAAAAAAAATGATTTTACGAGATGATTATTCATTTTGAATTTATGAGAAAAAATAACTTTTTATCTTTTTTTTATGAGAATTAAAAATTTTATAATCTAAGTTGTTATTTTTGATATTCAAGAAGAAAATTCACAAAAGATACAATCTAACACTCACAATCTAATGATAAACATCTTAAACTCTTCTTATTACCACCATAAGAAGGGATCTCATATCCCAAGTGTATTACATTTTATCTATGCCTTCTTTTTTTTAAAAGTGTGAACTTCAAAATATTTGACTAATTATAGCAAAACTATTTCTTATTGAATAGGTCTTCATTGCTTTTTTTTTCTCATTTTTTCGTGTAGAAAATTATGGTTCATTTCTTTTTTTAGAATTTGTGTGTATACGAAATCTTAAACAACTCTTAAAATAAACTATCATCTCCTGAAATTTATAATTTCTCTATATAAATAGTAAAATTCAATATTAAAATGAGTGATTCAATCTCTTAGAGCAAGGCTCGCCTGAACTTTCTCATGCAAACTAATACTCTAATGCATAAACTATTGGCCAATAATTATGGAATGGATCTATGGGGTAAAATGAGTGATTCAATCTCCTAGAACATATTGCGGGATGGGGGAAAATAGTCTGACTAAAATTATAAGATGGAAAGTTGCAAATGGTGAGGACATTAATGTCTTAGCCTAGCAATTGATCTGGGACCACCCGTTAACTCTCTAGCTAACTTTCATTAATGATTCCTTGGATGAACATCTCATTGTCTACGCATTCTTCAACAATTGTGAATTGGATGGGGAGAAGCTTCAAGGGTTTTTTTGGGAAGACTTATGCAATATTATCATTCGCAACCCCATGGAGAGGAACCAACCCAAGGATGTGCCAGAGATGTTCAAAAAGCTTGCTGGTAAAACCATTACAACCAAAGCATTCCAAGCTAAGTATGAGCTCAAAGACACACACAGGTGGCTTGTTGCGCTCAAATTACGGCCCAGGGAGAAATTTGTTTGGTGGTGGATGAGAAAGGATGCGATCTTAACTAATGGTTGGGTTGCTTCCTGTGGTTCGACCGAATCCCAACAATGCCTGTTGGGATGTGATGGAGTGGAAAACAAGGACCATATTTTGACTCACTGCTTATTCTTATTGCAGTGTTTATAAGCTTAAAATGTGGGGCTTCTCAATGCCCAACTACCACAGTTTTGATGAGATTATTTCGCATTTCCATGGCATCAAGATGTGTAGCATCACATCAGCGTGGCTGTTTTGAAATGTTGTTAACCATTGTTGTAGCGTCAGAAATCCCAAAAAGCATGCCAAGAGGCAAAACCCTCCTATTACAATTGCTTCTAATTTGTTGGAGGTCCTCTCTGACTCCACTTTCTTCCAACACTGAAGCACTAGGGTGCTAACCAACCTTTGTGGCTATTACAACACTCTTCTTGGCGCCCTCCCATTCCGGGTTGGATCAAATTTAACATCGACGAGACCCTTCTTCCTTCCAACCTTGTGGCAACTGGGATCATTTTTCGTGACAAGTTGGGACAACTTTTAGTGGCTTTGAGCCGCAAGTGTCACCACCGGTACAAAACACATGTAGAGTTGGAGGAGGTTTTGTTTTTTGGGACCTTCTTGAAGATTGGATAACTGAAGGTAAGGGGCTCATTATCGAGGGAGATAACTACAACGCCATTAATTTCCTTAGAAGCACCTTGGACAAGAAGGCACGGCAACATAACATTCCCGATAATCCTAATATAGGTGACTTGCTTATACTCAAGCAAGTTTTGTTCCTTCATACCAATAGAGAAAACAATATAGTTACCCATACTTGTGCAAAGAAAGTCCTTGATCGTGATTTTGTCTTGTGTCATGTTTATGAGCAAGGTCCTCTTTTTTTGATCATACAGGTGGATATTGACCCTTTTGTAAATGCTGGAGGGGCATAGGTTTTCAAGTTTCTTTTTTGGGCATAGTGGGCCGTTTTTATTGTAACTTTCTTTCTGTTATTTTAATGCAGAATGCATACCTTTAAAAAAAATGGATTAAGAATTTGGAGAAACTATTCCCTTGTGTTGGAGCTCAATAGTTGACCTTATTATTTGCTATGGAAATGGTCGTCATCCAGTACATAACATCTACCATATATTCTCCTACTTTTTATACATCTCTTAAGAACAGACAACATAATCCAAAATATCAAAACTATCCTAAAACCCATATAAACACTCTTAGCCATAATAAGACTTATCTGCACTTAGTTGTGATCTCCACCATCTCATAAGCTCTTAGACCTTTTGAAAGTGCACAAAATGCTTTATATCACATTTATATATCTTAAAATAACTCTTTATAGTTATCTCCTGTCATTTATCTTTCTTCAAACTCATTCTTGAAAAGGCAAAACTAAATTAACCCAAATAAGTTCAAATTGAGCGAGGCTTGATTCTTCCGCCACTACGTCCCTCTAAAAGTCTAAAATTTATACCATAAACTCTATATTAGATTTTTGCATTATAAAATAAATATCATATCCATTTTCAACCTTAATATGGTCATAAAGCCTTATCACAATCATTCTTCTAATAAGAAGGGGATCAAGTAGCCAGGAATTTGGTTCAAAAGCCATCAACTGAGGAATGAAGGTGTCGGCCGCTTAAGAGCTGCGTCTTTTGTCTTTTTAAATTTAATGGATATATGCATATTAGTTTTGAAAATAAGATTTTTTAAATTTTAGAATATTAGAATGAGAAAGGACGGATCTCGTTCGTTTAGCGAGTTTGAATGAACGAGCGCGATATCGCGAGTAACGCATCTATTCCGAAGAATGGACACCCTACTCGACAATATCGCTCGATCAAATAAACCACAAAATTAATGACATCCGTTACGGTTCGCGAACCTTTATGTGGACCGACAAATTCCCTATTTAATACAAAGGAATTAAATAGGGTTTATATTATCTGGGGTCTTTAAAACTCCCTATAGAGGCAAGCCTCTATAGTTAATTACCCCTCAAATGACCGAAGTCACCTGAGAGAACTCTCGATTTAGATCGCGGGTTTCTATCTTCACGAATTCAAAAGGTAGGGTTTTCAACGAAATTTGGTAGTAGGAAATCCAATAGGTGAAAGGCGCAAAGAGGAACAGTTATTTCGGAGTCGAAAGGAAGAAGGGTAGAGGATGTCACGGATCTCGAGGAGGACCTCGAGGACGTCCCGACTATCCTATGGTTGGGGCTTTAAATTTTTGGAAAAAGATTTATTTTAATTTCAATCTTGCAAATTAATTATAGGAATTACGTTTGCATAACGTCTGATTATGCAAACTACCTGAAAGAAATGAGGGCTTACGTCGTATCAGACGACAACCTCGGAAACCTAAGCGAGTTAGGGCTTATATCGCACAGGAGGGCTGTGCAAAGGCCTAAAAGAAAAGGTGAGGATTTATGCCGCGCTAGGCGAACTACCTCGAAGTCCTAGGGCTTGTTATTTAAGCTAAAGAATGGTTTTGCTTGATGTCGACACGGGTTTCTTGAAGAAGATGGCCATCGTCGCCACCGTGCTCCAAGCTCCACGTCGTAGCGAGGAACCGTGATTTAGATTTAAAGCCTTAAGTTAAAGTGAGCATGCAAGTCGTTTATTTATTTTTATTGCAACGAGTGAGTGTGTACAGCGATGGCATGAGTAGCAAAGAACGATAAACAGGAAGCGATACTTAAGCTCATACGGGAAGTAACATGCTTATAACGAGTAAAACATGCTGAGCGGAGAGAAAGTACGAGAAATGTAAAACATGCTTAAGCAAGCATATGTATTGAAAGTAAACGATAATGTATTAGTAGGAGTATGTCTTTGAAAAGTAAAATATGCCTAGCAGTATAATAATAGATGAAAGTAAAGATCGTCACAGTGAGTACCGTATGCTTTGCTTATCCTCAGTCGCTATTCGTTACTGTATTCTATTGTTATTTTATATTTTTTTATTTCCTGCAACAAATTTGTCAGTACCAAAAGAGCAGGAGTAGAAGTAGTAAGTGGAAACAACCTAGCTAAACAGGGGTGCTATGGTGTGTACAAAGAAAGTAAAGTCTGAAAACTCAACAGTAAAAACGAAGGAAAACGGCGAGAAAGCGAGAAAAATCACATAAGAGAACTAAGAAAGTCGGGAAAGAAAGAAAAGAAACGTCCGTAGAAAACTCCGAGAAAAGCCACAAACGCAAGACAAAACAAAACCGTAGAAAACTGCAAAAAGCACCGTGAGAAAACCCACAGACGACCCGCTAAACTCATGGCGAACCATAAGAAAGCCATGGGCCTCTGGAAAGAAAGACCCGTAAGCACGGTGGTGTTTCGGACTCAGAGTTGTGCTAATATCCGGACTTGAGTGCCGACTACTGCAGACCGACTTTGCGTGGAAGGCGATCTAATCCGACTCGAATAGCTAGCCGGACCTTTATAAATTTTTACACATTTCATTTTTGTTTGCATGCGAGTAAAAGCCGTGGGTAAGTAAGTCGTGTAGTAGTAGAGGTAATTTTGTATTTTTCAAACATATGTATTTTTTATTTTAAAGTATTTTAGTCACACTGAGTTAATTATCACAATAGAGACTAGGCTACGAACATTAGACTCGTCGGTAGTAGAAACCCCGAGGACGGTCGAACGGTTCCGTGATTCTCGCTCTACTCTCTACTGAGTCTCGAGTCGAGCGGCCCCGTTCTATGGCTCTCGTAATTTTTCTCGTTTTGCGGTCTCATCGATGTCCACACCGCACTTACAGTAGCTGCATGATGGCCGCATATATAACCCAGGAGGTTATATATGCACACCTACACGTCCCGCGTAGTGTGTGCTTTGAGCCGAAAACGAAGGTGAAAACTAGGGACGAGAGGTCAAGGAAAGGAGGACGGAAAGCGGCTCACGCAACACGATATCGAAAAGAAGTGAGTCGATTTCCAATAATCGAAAAACACGTAAGTCGCACTGGACTCCCGACCGACCTCACATGTCCCGTAAAAAGGACCTAAAGGCACCTCGACACTCTCGGAGAGGATAAGAACTAGACTCCTAGAACGCACTCCCTTTTCCCAAATAATCGTAAAATCATAAGCAAAAGAAAAGAAAGAGAAAGCTACTGCTCGGGTCCTGAGACCCGGACTACTAAACTAGGAGTGCTTATCACAAATCTCCAAGACTTAACCCTTTCACTTTTCTTTCTTTTTTTTTCCAATTTTCATTTCATGCTACAAATTTCGGAGCTCGAACAAATGCCGCAACAAAGGCCCCCAACCCCAACATCAATTTATCACATAATTGCCAAACTCACGCTTTGCATATTTCCTTCATCAATTTCAACATTTAACTCCCAAACATTAAAGCAAATAAGAGATGTTCTTAAATTCTTCCAAACCAACTTCATAAGCAAGTGTAGCAAGAGGCAAGAATAACATTACCACATCCACCAAGGCTCTCGGCCAAGACAAGAGCAAGGAGAGGTCCACGGCCAAGGTCACAGCAAAGGAGGCAACAAGAAGTAGAGCCCCCGCCCAAATGCCAAATTTCCATAAAGAAGCTCACGGCTAGTGCCTGAGGAGCCAATTACATCAAGCCTAGCTCACCACAAATGCTCAAGATTAAACTCACTAAGTAGCCGAGCCATTCGACCTCAAATACAGACTCCAATAAACTTCAATAAATACAAAGCTGGACTCATACCCGAGCATCCTACAAGGCTTAAAGAAATAGCCCAATTCTCAAGCTAGAACAACCCCCAAAATCAGGTCAACTCAAGGGAGCTCCAGGGACCAAAATCGAGCAGCAGTAGGACACAAAACAGCCCACAATCCAGAAAAATCCGCAGGACTCATTCCAGCGATTTCAAAAAAATCAAAATCCGGCCATGAAAAGGCTACAACGGGCCCAACCTTAAATCATAACAGTCCCCCAACATGCAGCCTAAAGCTAGAAGAAGCTAAAAGAGCCAACCCGAGCCATAACCAAATTAGGGGAACAAGTCCGACCTTGGATCAAACGAGAAAGAAAACCAAACAACAAAACTAACAGGAGCCGAGCCATATAAGGCTAAAACCAAATCCTAAATCGAGCATAAAATCGAGAGTATAGCGAGTTTCGACCACAACCGAACCAAAATGGGGCTCAAAGCGAATTTAAAATCCAGAAAACCGCAAAATAAAGCAAATCAGCCCATCCACAGGGGCAAACCGAGAAACAACAGGAGCCAAAACTGAGAAACAAAACCCCCCAAAACAGCCCCCAAAGCTCCCTTTTAACATGAAATAAAATTTACTTTCAATCAGGCTCACCATGAGCCAAAATAAGACTTAGAATATAGCTAAACATGAAGCTTAAACAAGCATTTCCATTCATCCAACATATCAAAGTGTAGAGCATAGGTGTATTTCGAACAAAAGTAAGCATAAAGCTCTATTAGATCAACTCAAACTTTCCTTAGCATGCTCCTAATAAAGAAGAATCAAAAGGAGCAAAAGACAAGCTCCACATGCATGTACTTTTAAACAAGCTCTCCATATTTCACATCAAGCTAGAATGAATAAAGCAAAGGGGAGAGCCTCATCACGTTGTTTCCAACCATAAAATTTTCACCTAACCTAAAAGCAAGGCATGAATATCATCAAACATAAATGCTGAAATTAGGGGAGCTCATACCTTAGTGAGAGATTAAGCAACCCACACTACGACTCAACAACGAAAACCAAACAACGACGAGCCCAAGCTCGGAACTGAGCAGACGACTCGGGGAGAACCGCGGTAGCGAGAGAAAAAGGAGAGGGAGGAGGAGAGGAGAGTAATAGCGACTCCACTCAAAACTATCCAACCTAAACAACTTCACCAAAATCGCCAGCTCTAGCACCCTCTCAAAATGAGGTTCTTATAGCCGGCCTCGAGGAGAAGAGGAAGAAGAAGCCGTCCCACTTACCCGGGCGTCTCGGCAGGAGAAAGAGGAGAGGGAGAGAGTGGCGGCAAAGTCGCTGAAAAGGGCGACAATGGAGGCAGGGAAGGCCGAAAGGGGCCTGCCACAGGCAGGATGCCAGGGGAAGTGGCGAGCGTACGGGACCATCGTCGAAGCTCGCGCGGGAACCAGAGAGAAGGCTCGGGCTCGAGAGGAAAAGAGAAAGGCGAGCCCCGGGTGAGAAAAAAAAAGGATTAGGGTTTAAAATAGGGGTTAAAATAGGAAAAAAAAAATTATTTTAATAAAAAGGACGGCAAATTTTACGTCGCGGGTCCGCGCTCCAAACACGACAAGTTATACGTCTTTTCCTAGCAAATTCGACGTTCCGGACGCAACGGCGCGATCCGTTTCGCGATCCGAGGCCGTTCGGAGAACCTCGTCACCGGTCGAGTCGAAAGTGCGTCAAGTTCGATCTCGCCGAAATTCGGACTTTGATGTCGCTCGTTCGGCATTCTGACTTCTGATCTTGATCCGTCGAGAATAATTTGAAGACGTCGAAGCTGTGGCTCGAGGAATTTGTGCTCGGTAGTGCAGAAAATGTGCACGAGGCTATCCTAAGGTCCAGTGGTCCTATAGGAACTCAATTTGGAGTCCTAACGCTAATTCCAACCTACCTGCCGTGAGCTAGAGGTCAGGAATTCCGTCCGGGACTCTAAAAGAGTGTCGAAGTGGTTTCGAGCATTCTAAAGCGAGGTGGGCCCAGTGCTAGGAATCTAAGATCGTCGGGGAAGCTCCTAAAGCTAGAACCTTAAATCCTAGGAGGAAAGCTAAACCTCGACAAAAACGAGGTCAACAGAAGGACGCCACCTATCCTTATTAATAATTTACAAGTGACATTGGATGTTGTCCACAATGACCATTGATTTTTGTTCGCAACAATTGTTAGGTGATATCGTGCTAAGCTTTAAAATTCTATTCAAACGCCATATTTTTTTTATGTTGAAAAAGGGGTGCCGTGATGTAAGATTGACACCATCGAATATTTTATGTAATGATGTTATAATTAATAGAATCTTAATTTATTATTTTTAATATAAAAGAAAACAAATTGCCGAATAATACTCCCGATTGCAGGTAAGTCCACTGGAAACAAATTGATAGCACCTGTGTTGAATGTAAGACTGGTTCAAGTTACAAGAAATACAATACAGCAACAACAAGAAGTGAAATACAATTAAGTTACAAGAAATACAATAAAAAAGTTAAATACCAAGTGAAATAATAAGCATGAAATAACTCCAATTACATGCCTGCTAAGACAGTAAGGATAAAAAATAAATACAAGGGACATTTACATACATACCACACAATCGTTAAGTAAAAGCATGTCTAACATCTAAACTTTCATATTTATAGACATAACACCCAAATCTTTAACGTTACATAAAAAACACCCCCGTTTCCTTCTTTTTAAAAACAAAATACTCTTTTTTTCATGCATAAGTTTATGTTCATAAGTATTATAAGTGTAAATTTGAAAGTTCAGGTGTTTCATACGTAAATACACAAGAATTATGTGGTATGTACGTAAATTTCCTAAAATTCTATTTTTACTTAATTTTTCTACAGCACAGTGCCATAGATAAACTGATAATGGCAGTGGCCTTAAAAACTATAGAAAGTTTCATTTGAAAGAAGAAATGAAGCAAGTCTCAAAAAAGCTTATAGAGGGAATAGATGTAGAATGGTGTTGTAATCAAGCCGAGCACAAATTGTGTTCAATTCATTAGTCAGGCTAAAAAGTTTTTGTGTTGTTGCTTTTGTTTTGTTTTTCTTTTCTTTTGTTATTTTTTATGGTCGTTAACTTAATGAATCAAACAAGAATCAGTTGAGTAAAAATCTGTTAAAAGTTTCAGTACCAAATTAGATAATATTATAGTAAAACAAATATGTGCCTTTAGAAGGCAAAGAAGATCAAATTGAAATAATGCCCTGGAGCTTACACATACCTTCGTCCCATCGCCACGCCATGAACGACAATTTATGATGATGAACAAAAGGACTTTTCCCACAGACCACTCCCATCCATTTGCTGCATGCCCGTGCGACTGTTAAGGAAATCCAGAAACTTACAATCAAAATAATTGAAAAAATTAACAAATGAAACAATGCAAAACTTCATATGAAACAGTAAATTTTTTTTTTTTAAGATTCAAGAACTTTATATAGAAAAATATAGCAAACTGTTTCAAGCACATCGAATTTTGGATGATTTTTGAACGTTTGAACACCTCCTATCTGTGCATTATAGCATACACAACATGTGTTACAAGCAATTGATGAAAATAAGTATTTAAGCACCTTACAGAAACCACAAAAGGCAAATACTTGTTGTCGAAGAACATAACTCTGGATTCTATGGCAAAGCATACGTGAGAATGGCATCAAAATTTCCAGCAGAATTCTTAAAATTTCGGCGTAAATATAAAGATCTCTTGACTGTAATTAATTTTAAGTTCCAGTCAATAAGGAATAATAAGATTTAAAACGTACAGACAGAAAAGGATTGTTGTATGGATCAAATTTTTTTTACAGAATATGGCAAAATTATCATATCCTCAGCTATCATTCCTCCTCCGGATCGGCCAATAAAAACATTGAAACATTTATCATTCGTCATTTCAGCTAATTTTGTGTACCTTGAATATTATAATAAATCAAAGCCTCTA
This sequence comes from Papilionanthe hookeriana x Papilionanthe teres, assembly GCA_022702705.1. Classification (NCBI taxonomy): domain Eukaryota; kingdom Viridiplantae; phylum Streptophyta; class Magnoliopsida; order Asparagales; family Orchidaceae; genus Papilionanthe; species Papilionanthe hookeriana x Papilionanthe teres. Next base: position 43,750,332 of record CM040423.1, on the reverse strand, counting down.
AGACAATTTTACTGCAGCATTGCATCAACAAATCACAAAATCTATATGAAATCATATTGGAAAATGTAAAATTTTCCAGCAAAGACATAAGAAATAGAGAAATCACAAAAAGCACATACTTTCGTGCGAACATGTCAAAAAGGCTAATGAGCCTCCGGGATGCATATGACAATAATCTAAGCGCATGAGGTGCAATATTGGCCAATATGGCCGGACAATTTGTACGAAGATAGGCATCCTGACAAGCACTTGAGAATTTAAAACCATAAATATAAAAAATTTTACTTTTCAATTAAACAATACAAAATTTTGAAAAATAAATTCAAATTGAAAAGAAGACATTAACTTTTAATAGAACTTCTTGTAAGTTGCCACTGTGGGCATTGATGCTACTTTAGTTGGAATCATTTGAATCATTTTTTTTTTTAATATTAATTCAATAGTAAAATGCCTATGGTGATGATTCATTTATGGAACAAATTGTGTTCTCTAATGTTTGTGTGGTTTAGTTCTGCTTCTTGTGCCAATTAGGGTCAGAACTGTTCATTGCCTACGATTCCCAGTTCAGAAATTGATTGAAATCAGAAAACTAAAATTTGCACCAAATGCAATGGAAAACGGGAATAACAACAACAAATGATTGTAAATAAGAAGCTGAGAAGCTATAAATGGTTGATCGAGAGGATTAAGATTATAATGAGATTACCTTATATTTGTCTGCACTAAATCCTAACAAATTAAGTGTCTAGGTGCTATTTTAAAAAATGATAATTACAAAATATGAAAAACCCCACAAGTGTTTAGATTCATAAATTTTAAATATTTGAACATATAATAAATAAAAGTTATGTTACCAGACTACAGTCATATCCACCAATCATTTGGATCATTGAACTTTACCGGCTAAACTTTACCTTCATCGTACAAGGAATTCATATATATGACATTAAATTGAGTTTTTGCATTTACAAACAAAGTAAAGAAAATTGCAAACCGGAAAATCTCTCTTTTAATCATCCAAAATATTATTAAAACATAAAACGATCACAACAAAAAAATGAAAATACGGTTAACATGTATTGTCAGTACAATAACTTTCTGCTATAAATCATACACACTCAGTTACATGCTACGAGAGCTGCGTCAATATGAACTATCTTATACTATGATAAGTGCCTATGGATACAAAGTAGAAGACTATCAAAATTTTCACAACATGCTCCAGTATAAATTACATCACAAAACCATTGTCACAACTTACATGTTAACAATTTAAATAAACATAGAAATAAGCTCCAGGAATAAAGCAGTACTACTTTTGTTCATAATGGCATTCTAAAAGCCTCATTGATAAAACAAGCAGTAATTATAGAGAAAAAAATACCAAGAAAATGTATTTCTAGTTCCAACAAATTCGAGTTTAGAAGTTTTAATTGCAGGATGTTTCATAAAAAGAGAAAAATTGATGTATAATTATAGAACATGGTTAGGCATTCTATAATTCATAAAAAAATTATTGCAAAATTAATGAGTAAATGAGCAAATAACAAAAAGAGTGGCAAAAACTACCCTTAGCTTGGAGAGATTATGCTTAACAGTTCTAATGAGAACTAAAACCATCAAAGATCCAAGAGATATATGATGCACTAAGCATTCCTCATACCATGCCACACTAGGAAGTATCTAAAAGTACAAATAAATTTAATAGAAGTATAAGTGGAAGGGTGAGCATTGAAAATCAACTAAGTAATACCAGTTTATGAATGCTGGCATTGAAGGATGAGTCCTGGCTTAGAATGAGAAGAACAATTAATAGCATATAGATCTGATTGAGTGTCCTCTTTGAAGCATTATTAAGTGTTTCCAAAATGGGCAGACAACTGTCAATAAATCACCAACTACTAAGATCAACGCTCTTTAATACTTTCAACAGCTTGATTTTTCAAACAAAGCCATCCTTTAAACCCAAAGATTTATATAACTAAGAGGAATAATTAAATGTTGATAAAATTCAGATCCAGCTACAGCTAAATTGCCTCCCAAAGCCGAAATGCTAATACAACCAAACTCAAGCAGCATTTTATTTGTTAAAGTATTAACATGCATTTAATTTTTTGCGGTGCAAGAGATAATTTAACAAAATCTTATAAAGGGATATTAGGTTCACCAAAAATATATATATACATATATATATATATACATATACTATATATATATATATATATACATATATATATATATATACATATATATATATATACATATATATATATATACATATATATATATATATATATATCAGTATATCGTCCATGCACAAAAAGAATAGAACAGCAAGACAACACTTTCATCTGACAAAAACCTATCAAATAAGAACAAATTTAGTAACAATTAAATTATATTTAAGAAGAAATAAAACAATATGTAAAGTAGCAAAAAAATTATATAAACTAGTTTTGGATAACTTACAACCCAATAGTATCAAACAAGGATGCAAAAGGCAATCTCACAAGAGACTCCTTGTGCATTGCCCTCAATATCAACACGATTAACTACAAAAAAAATGTAATTGTAAAGGCAACATTATCATTGATATGAACTGAGCATTTGCAAGAATAGCAACATCCCTTACATTCAATATCAGTGGCATTGTTTAATGACTTGAAGTAAAGATTGTCATAAAAAGAAGATCTTTGTTTCAGGCACAATTTAGAATCAACATGTTTGGCATCAGACATTATCATTGACCGATCCAGTGTAACATATGTTCTATAATGAACAAGAATGAGCAAAATATTTAGAGTGATAACGGTTATTGGGTACCTTGGGCCTTCACCACTTGAACTGACTAGATATTGAATGTGTAGTAAGGAAGTAAAACTATAATTGCTGCAATAAGGATTGAAAGAAATTATGAGACTAGACCACCGAACAAGAATAACATCAATAGCATAATACTCACAATAACAACAACGACAACAACAAGCCTTTATCCCACTAATGTGGGGTTGGCTACATGAATCCTTTTTCTCCATTGCGTCCTATTGAATGTCATATTTTCAATTAATTCTAATAAATTAAGATCATTTTTATACAATAAGCCCTAGTCTTTCTAGGTCTACCTCTGCCTATCTTAACATAAGTTGAATCTAAAATATTTATTCTCCTGACCGGATCATTGGATGGTTGACGTTTAATGTGACCAAACCATCTAAGACGACTGTATCTAATTTTGTCCGCCAATGGAGCTACACCAACCCTATCACTGATATATTCATTTCGCGTTTTGTCTCTAAGTGTAAAGCCACTCATCCACATAAGCATTCTCATCTTGGAAACACTGAATTTAGTTTTATGCTTCTCTTTTAAGGCCAACATTCTATGCCATAGAGCATTGCAGGTCTCACCACCATCTAATAAAATTTCCTTTCAGCCTAAGCGGTATTTTTTAATCACACAATAGGCCCTAAGCATTCCTCCACCTCAACTAACCAACTTGAATTCTACTAATAACATCCCCATCTATATCAACATCACTTTGAACAATGGACTTGAAATATCTAAAAGCGTTCATAGCTTTAAATAGCATAATACTCAACTAATGAGAAAATCAGCATTTATTCCATCCGCATAAGGTCCTTAATATCGAACAATCTAACTAGTTATAACAAGTAATTCATTGAATTCTCTCAGATTCCGTAGACTTTCTACTCAACTAGATTGCATCTTAAAAAGAGTTCATCATAATGAACAGTAAATACATTTCCTTAATTCTTCTTTAACCTAAAAATGCATGAATTAAGAATAAATACAATTTTGGATTATCAAAAAAAGATAATTTACATGTTGAATTGTATGCATTTGTTCGAAGGAATTCAAATTCATAACATCTTTTAAGTTTAATTGCAGAATCCTACATTCCTTGCTTCAAATAATATAATCATAATGTCCATGTCGTATGCCACCCCACAACTCTTTCTGGTCTCCCTCCCTCAAGTTGATGTGTGTGCCAGTGTATGTGTGTTGTTTAAGTTTGGTTAAAATCAATAAATTTAAAACTAAGCAATTGCTGGAGATTGCTAAGTAAATGTGATTAGAGAGGGTAATCATAGGAATTGCTGACCATGAAACTTTTCTAAGGTGGCTAGGTGTTAAGTGTCAAACGGATGTAGAAATCATCATCATCAATTGACTATAGCAACACTAAGCCTTTAATCCCACTACATGGGGTCTGTTAAATGAATCATTTTTATCCATTGCGTCCTATTAAGTGTCATATTTTCATTAAATTCTAATAGATTAGTATCATCTTTTATACAATATGCCTAAATATTTTTAGGTCTACCTCTACCTTTCTTAACATAAACCGAATCTAAAACATCTACTCTCCTAGTCGGATCATTAGATGGTCGACCTTTAATGCGGCTAAACTATCTAAGATGACTCTCTCTAGTCTTGTCTGCCACTTGAGCTGCACTAATCCTATCACAGATATATTCGTTTCCCATTTCATGGAATGATTTTTCGATAAAAAATTTATGCTAGATGTCGACTACCTAAAGCAATCCTACACTTTTCGCAACTAGGACTTGAGACTCGACAATGGCAGTGTTCATCATTAATTGACTAATCCAAAAAATTTTGTTTCACCTTTATGAATCATTAATATGCCTTTATTCCTATTAAGTCTTAAATAGGAAGCCAATCCTAAACCACGATATTTTGTTCCACATAACTGCTATCTATGCTTTTATTTGATCACACTTTACCTTCGTAATCACGCTATCTTAATTTTAGCTTCCCACAAGTATCCACCACCAACAACAACAACAACAAAGCCTTAATCCCACTAAGGCTTTGTTGTACACATGTATCCACAAGTATCCACCCAAGCAATTTATTTTGCATAACTTCTATCCATGTTTCCTTAGATGTACACATTTACCTTCCTACTCATTCAATATTAATTTTAACTACCCATAAGTATCCACTCATATATTATACGTACAATTTTACCCTTTGTTATTGATGTTTAATTTAAATGGTATCTATGAATGTTAATGAATAACTTAAGCGAAGTTTCCCATGCAACTTTTATAAAGAGGGAAGGTGAAAGGAGTGCAGAAAAAAAAATAGAAGAAAATTATTAAAACCTTCATTGATCCTATATGAAGCCTTCTAGCTGGAACATTTTAAACAAGCTAAAAGGATATACAAGAAACTTAAAATTTGAGGAATAATGTGTAGCATTTTAAATTATTAGATATGATTCTACCTTAGTCCAAATTGAGAGACAAAAATATGAATTACACTTAATATTACCATAAATCTCACTATGTCATCCAAAGTTCAATTTTGGCAAAGTTGACCATCTATAATGTTGCACAGTAGACTAAACACAAATATCAAAAAAACCATCATATACTAAAATTCACGGATAACGAAGTATTCCATAGCTCACTAATATCAAGTTTGCAACATAATCCTGTTATAGGTCATTTACTCTCAAAACCTACTAGTTATGTCAATATATTGTTGTAAAAACTAACCTACAACTCCACTACGCAATAGATAACTTTGTGCCATATCACAAAAGATAAACTTCATCCATCTGGTTGATCTCTGATCCATGCAAATATTACTTACCTAATAGTTGCATGATTCAAAATTTTACCCACTTGGTATATCTTACAAGAATATCATCCTCTTTTGAGTGCTCTAATATGGATGAGCTAAATGTTGGAGCTTATGATGAAACAAGGGCTACACTAAAGAGTGTCTCAACACAGGAGTTGTATTTCACTATATACGTAAGTGATCACATAATCTCCCCCAAATAATTAGTTGTAGTCCTCGTGAGTAGCATTACATAATAGCCAAAATTCATTTATAAAAATAATAGGATATTAATATTGGCTCCCATCATGTAGCAATTTGTTCTAATGATATTTCAAAATATAGCCTCCGAGACAGCAATTTGGCATGTATGGAACATAGTTAAAATTTTTTTGATTGGTGTATCGTTCAAACATCATTTATCATATTGTTAATGCTCTTTGATCAAAATATATTTGCTTAAGCCACACAAGCATAGTGTTTTTGTTTTCTTAACATGGCTTCCAAAAGTGGTTACCTATTTGGGAGCACTCAAGCATGGACATGCTCAGCTTTTACGTTCCTTAGAAAACTCAAGCAGTAAGACTACAAATTACCTTAAATGCCTAAGAGTTTTACTTCATTATACTTGAAAGCATCTTACAACAAAAGACTAGCAGATGTGATGTAGATCAACATGTACAAGTAAATCTATTAAGAAATGACATTAATCATTACAACGGTGGAGCAAATGAGACTTCAATTGTGTAGATTAAAAGTTCCAAAAGGCTGTTCCAACTTTCTTCAACGATTTATGGCACAAGCCCTTTCAACTTCAGGTAAGTTCTATTCTAGAGTTATGCAATGTGACTAAACCTGATTTTTCTTAAGAGAAAATAGTGCTTGAAGTAAGCTTCGAGCATTGACATGTGGACAAATGCAAGTTGGAAAACATAAAACTGTAGAATACCGTTTTATTGCTAACAGCATTAAAAAATTAGTATAATTAGTTGCTTGATTATACTCATAAAAATCAGCCAAACCTAAAACGCAATGACTAGTCCCATTTCCAATGTACTTAAGAGATGAATAGTTCAAATATAGGTCCAACCATTCCAAATCAAACTTTCTAAAAACTAAGTTTATCCAGCTCGATTAGAAGTGTGACGTTATCATAGGAGCATCCTACTCTTGCAAAAGAAAGAAAATAGAACATAAAATTGGGAAGATGGAGCTTATAGCATTCTTTTCTTTAAAGATATATGCATGCTCACAACATCGAAGAACGTAAACGTGTAATTAGAGTTATATTAATCTTGTAAGATCTTTATGTTTCATCAAATGTGTGATACCAGCTTGTCCTAAAAATACCCAAACAGGACAGAGTAGAAAATTTACTTTTACCACATAAAACATACCAGTCTGCAGAGCTAACTCTTTGCAAAACTACAGAATGGTTTCCATTAGAATAGATGGTATAACGGTCTGCTAAATGGCATGCTCGATCTATGGATAAAATTCATTAATAGTATGTGTACTACGAAGCCACAAGCTCAACATCCTGCATGATAAAGTTAAGACTTTCTAATTTGCACAGGAATTTTCATCCATCTAAAACTCTCAAAGCAGAAGGTATATCATTTAATTATCACCTGACTCATTGCAGCACTGTCGGCGTTGTTTTGTGCCGGTGAAGTGCCCGTAAGAAGCTGTCGGTCGCCGGAATCGGAATTCCGTCGCCCGCTTCGGAAGGATCCTTCAACGAAAAGAAAGGAAGTCAAACTGACCTCATATTTTTCATAGTTTGAATGAAAGAGCGCTACACCTCAAGTCATGCACTTATCCCGAAAGACAAACACAAGACTTGAGGGTGAGGCTCGATCAAATAAACTAAGAAATATATGAAGTCCGTTTGGTCTGCGAAACCAATTTATTTGCCGACAAATTCCTCTATTTAATACGAAGAATTAAATAGGGTTTATTTTAAGCTGGGTTCGGAAAATGCTCCCTATAAGGGCAAGCCCCTATAGTTAATTACATCTTAAATGACCGAAATCATCTAAGAATACTCTTGATAAAAATCAGGAAATATTATCTTCAAGGAGGTCAAAAGGGTAGGACTTTTCAACGAAATAAAATGTGGAGGTGTGCAAAAGGAGTTGGCTCAAATTTGGAATGTAGAATCCAAAGGGAGAGGAACTAGGGGATGTCAGAAGTCCGAAAGCGAGCCTCAATAACTTCCCGAGCTATCCTATGGTTTTGTCGACGACGACAAGCTCCATCCGTCGAAGACGACCGTGCTGCCCACTATACTTAGCTCCGAGCTCCTCGTTGTGAAGAGGCTGAGTTTTCTAAGCGTGGCAGTCAAAATGTTCAATCAGTGGCTCTATGGTCGAAGTTCTTCTAAACATCCTATGCAAATATGTTTAAGTGTTGTACGGTTTATAACAGGATATGTATATAAAGCACGAGAGTAACGATAGAGGCATGCAACGAGTATATAATGTAACGTGCTTAAACGAGGATAACATGCAGAAGTAGCAGGTATGAAAAGTGATGAGCTAAGCAAGATATAACATGCAGTAGCAGGTACAAAGAAGGTAACACGCTGCAAATGTAAACAAACCTGTATACCTGGGAGGCCCGTTATTTTCTTTCGTCTAGCCAGCAGAAGTGTGCCACATGAAAACCAAGCAAGCAAAAGAAAAGGTCGTCGAAAAGCTCGAGAAAACAAAGTGACTGACTCACAACGGGAAAGCTCGAGAAAAGTAGTAAAAGTCACCAAAACTCCGAGAAAATCCTAAAAAAAAGACCACGAGTGCTCTATCAAAAATCAAATGAAAACCCGAAGAAAACCGCAAGCACTCGGGTCGGGGCTAGGCTCAGAACTGTGTAGTACTGCTCGAAGGAACGTCGAAGGCCACTCGGTCACACGAGTGTATAGAGCCCGCCACTCAGCAAGAAGGGTGTCCAACTAAACCTGACTCAGGAGAGTGTTCCCCTACCCAAGACTGACAATCAACGAGTGGACAATATAGTTTTGAAATTTATATTTTAGCATGCGCATGAATTTCAGACATGCAAAAGAGAGTTTATCATTTTTTTTTTTTTGATTGTGGTGGAAATACATTTTTTTTTATTATGGAATGTAGTATCATATTTTTATCAGATTTGAAAAATATAATTGTCCACGAGTCGATCATTTCGTAGGGTAAAGGATCGCTAACAATCCTAAGAAGGTACGGGTGCCCCGCTCGCCTTGTAGCGGTGAATGATACCGTCATCCTACGGTTCACCGGGGCCCTGGAGCGAGTCCCGATGTCGTAGGATGGGATATCATTCTACTCTATCACTGGCGTGCCTTTTGCATCATCGCCGTCATCGCCCCAAAACAAAACAAAACCAAAACCGACTCCGAGTGAAGCGGGGAAAACGTGTCAAGCAACGAAAAGGGGAAAAGAAGATTAACTTACCCCCGAACTTGGAGGGTCAGGACGGCGGGTGAGTTAATTTAAAATTCCCCTAACACATGTAATAACAAGGCGTTAAAAAAAAATGAAATCCGAGTTCCCTGAATCTACCCCGAGGGTGTCATTTTCTCGCTCAAATACGATTATATCAAAAGGAAATTTAAAAGCGAAATCATGGAAAAGTCGATCAAAAACTTTTAAAATCAAGCAAAAGAGAAAAATGGCTCGAGACAAGCACCGGTTGCGAACATTTCCAAACCCATAAGAAAGTGGATGGACAAGCTTCCCAAGAACATCAATTTAACTCCAATCCATCAAATGAGGCACCTAAGAAGTGGCCCAAGCACAATGCTCAATACCTCCCTCTCAAACAAGCAAGGAGCAACTATAGGTTCATCTTTATCAATTCCCAATTCAAACACAGCAGTAAACAAGGCCACCATCACATCGCCCACCAACAAAAGGCTCTCGCCAAGCCCCAACAAAAAAAGGCAAGCAACAAGTAAAGTTTCTATCCAACCTCAAAACTCACAAATCACATCAATGGACTCACGGCCAAGCCCCAAATCGAACCCAACTCCTTCCATAAACATAGAATTCGATTTTCACCAAATGAGCACAAAGCCCGACCCTCACTAGAGCCAAACCCGAGCACAAACCCGAGCCCACAACAAGCCTCCAAGTGAATCAAATGAATTATCCCAACTCCAATTACGAGCAGCCTTTTAAAAAGCCAAATTCAAACTTCCATCGGGCAAGAAACCGAGCCGCAACAAGGCCAAGAAAGCCACCCTACTCCAAACCAAAACAGACTCCTCAAAGAAACGAGTTCCGACCTACAGGAAACCAAACCCGAGCCAGCATAAGGCTAAAGGAGGCAGCTCAATCTCAGGCCAAAAACAGCTCCCAAAGAAAGTCAAACCCGAGCCAAGACAAGGCCAAGAGAACCAGCCCAACCTCAAGCCACGACAGCAGGTCCCAAATAAACTCAAACCCGAGCCAACAGCCAACCCGAGCCAAAACAACAGGTCCCAATTAAAGTCAAACCCGAGCCAACATGAGGCTAACCCGAGCCAACACAACAGGTCCCACAGAAACAAAACCAGAAAAGACAGCCCAACATATAATCAAAAAAAATAATTCCATCACAAAGCTAAAGGAGAACCGCCACATTAAGCATTCAACGAACCGATAACATCAGCCCAAAATTCGGATATCACACTCCCGCTCAAAGTTGAAACAAAGAGGCTAAAAGAGCCAACCCGAGCCCATATAAGGCTAAACCCGAGCCAACCTCGATTCGAAAACAAGGATACAATAATGCCAACTGGAAATCGAGCCACATGAGGCCGGAAATAAGTTCAGCTCCAGGTTACAACAATTCCAACGTAAAACCAAATCAGAAATATCAAAAGAGTCAAAACCGAGCCCCAGTAAGGCTGAAAACAAGTTCGGCTCCAGGTTAGAACAATTGCAACGTAAAGCCAAATCAGAAGTATCGAAATAGTCAAAACCGAGCCCCAGCAAAGCTGAAAGCAAGCCCAACTCCAAATTACAGCAATCCCAACATAAAACCCAATCCAGCCTACTACAAACGAGGCTCAAAAATAGATATTCCAAAAGCTCTTAAACAGGGATAGCAGTAATAGAAATGAAATGTGTTTTCAGCTAAGGGTTAGAACAAGCTAACCAAGCTTCCAAGTGAAGTAAAGAAGGACTAGCCCAGGGCTTTCTCAACAAGCATAGAACCTTCCCAATATCAAAATAAAAATCCTCCCTAGCATGCTCTTTGATAAAGAAGAAATAAAAGGAGCGGGAAATGAGCTCCACATGCATGTAAAACTAAATAAATCCTTCCATGCTTCATATCAAGCTAAAGTGAGTAAAGAACACCTCAATACCTATGTTAACATGCTTGTAAATAAAGATGAGCATAAAGAATTTCCAAACTAGCTAGCCATATCTTCATGAAAGATTAAAATGCAAGAGGCCCAAGAACAACATAAACCTCTCCAAGCCAAGCCTAAATTTTCTCTCTAGCATGCTCAATCGAAACTTTTTAGCCACATTTCAAATTGTAAAGAAAACATTCTCAGCATTTATACAAGTATCACATTAGCATGCTGTTAGAAGAAGAAACTCATAGGGATCAGTATTTCAAGCAACTAGATAAGACTTTCCATAGCATACAAGTGCTTAACCGAAACCATGAACAGGGCAAACCGAGCCAAAGGCACAAGTGAAGCCTCCCTGGGGCCAAAACCGAGAATAAGAAAGGGGTAGAGGAGAGTTACCAGATTGTGTAGAACACACAGGAAGCAAACCGCAAGCACAGGAAGCGCTCCAACAGCAACTCCCCTCTCTTCACAAAGGTTTCGGGCCAACCCCAATCCCACCCCAAATGGGGTTTAAATAGGCAGAGAAGGGGAAGCAGAAGTCAAGAGATCAACCTACAGGATCGGGCGCAAGTGGGACTGGCGGCAGATTGCCGCAGGAGAGGAGCAGAGAGATCGGTAAGGGGCGCACGCGAGGTGCGCAAGTTGCTCGCACGAGGATAAGGATAGGATCGCGAGCGGCTCGAGGAGCAAACGGCCGCCGAGGGAGCACGCTCGAGCGCGGGAGGGACGAAGCTTCCATGGAGCTCGCGCGGGAGAGACGAAGCCAACCTGGTCGAGCGCGAGGAGAGTTAGGGCGATTTAGTTTAATTAGGTTTTTTTTTAATTATTTTAAAAGAAGTTTTAAAATATATATATTTTTTATTTTAAAAAAACTTAAATTACGAGTTTTGCCCCGACAGTGCTATCGTCGCAAGCTTAACGTCGATTTTAAGTGAAATCGACGTTCCGGACGCATCGGCGCGAGTCCGTTTCGTCGTCCGAGGTCGTCTGAGCAACCTCGTCGACGAGCGCGTCAAAATTGCGTCGAAATTTGGTATCGTCGCAAAATTTTGACGCGAGCGCGATCGAAAGCGAGGTCAACAAAAGGACCCCCAATAGGTGTGGTGTGCTAATCGAGCACACCGCGCGTATTGGCGTTGACCGACAAGATCAACCAAACCAACACAGACATCCTGAGTCAACATACTCAGAACGGAACGAGGAAAGAGTGGCGAAGGTTTCCGCTGGGAGCGACAGGCAAATCTCCAAAACTGAAGATTCCAGAACTCTCGCTGGGGAAACGAGGAAGCGGGTATCGGAAGCGGAATCAAAGACCAGGAACTCTCGCTGAGGACTGGAGAGTGGACTTTGAATCGCGAAATTTCAAAATATGCGAGGGAGAACGAAATCGCATGTGGGTACCGACCTCGTGAAATTAGGACTAGAATATCGGTACTAGCCCTGAGAGGATGAGAATCGGAATTTAGGTACCGATCTCGAAAAGGGTTGAGAATCAGAATTTAGGTACTGATCTCAAGGATGAGAATCGGAATGAGAATCGGAATTTGGGTACCGATCTCGAAAGGAAGTGAGAATCAGAATTTAGGTACTGATCTCAGAGGATGAGAATCGGAATGAGAATCGGAATTTGGGTACCGATCTCGAAAGGAAGTGAGAATCAAAATTTAGGTACTGATCTCAATGATGAGAATCGGAATTTGGGTACCGATCTCGAAAGGAAGTGAGAATCAGAATTTAGGTACTGATCTCAAGGATGAGAATCGGAATGAGAATCGGAATGAGAATCGGAATTTGGGTACCGATCTCGAAAGGAAGTGAGAATCAGAATTTAGGTACTGATCTCAAGGATGAGAATCGGAATGAGAATCGGAATTTGGGTACCGATCTCGAAAGGAAGTGAGAATCAGAATTTAGGTACTGATCTCAAGGATGAGAATCGGAATGAGAATCGGAATTTGGGTACCGATCTCGAAAGGGTTGATAATCAGAATTTAGGTACTGATCTCAAGGATGAGAATCGGAATTTAGGTACCGATCTTGAAAGGAAATGAGAATCAGAATGAGAATCGGAATTTGGGTACCGATCTCGAAAGGAAGTGAGAATCAGAATTTAGGTACTGATCTCAATGATGAGAATCGGAATTTAGGTACCGATCTCGAAAGGAAATGAGAATCAGAATTTAGGTACTGATCTCAGGGATGAGAATCGGAATTTAGGTACCGATCTCGAAAGGAGTGAGAATCAGAATTTAGGTACTGATCTCAGGAGGGTAACAGGGAAAGTGCAGAAAAGATCATCACGTCAGAACGTGCAGGGAGTGTATAGTGACACTCTCGAAAGGACATGTCATAAGACAAGTACGATATCGCGTGAGAAAGATGTGTGGGATCTCGTGCGAATGTAAAAATTCCGAGAGAACGTGTAGAACATCGTGCGTAGCCGGAATGGTCGCGCTATGCAAGCAGAGAGCGAGAAATCTCGAGATTGAGATAAACACACTCAACAAATTCATTTCATTTTGTTATATTATATATATCAAAATACATTTTTCAAAATTTGATTTTAGTTGGTTGATTTTCAAAAGAGTATTTTATTTGAATTTCATTTTTTTTTATTACGTATATTTTTTTTGTTTTGTTCTTCGTTCGTCGTAGCTCAAAACCAACGTATGGTTCAGTGGCTTTATCTATCGCACACAAGGGCAACAAGACAAACGTACAAGATTCTGAAAAAGATTTCATTAATCAGCTTCGAACAGAGGTTACAAACTGACTATATGCTGAAAACATCACAAGTACAGTATGTTGGACGCATCAAAAGTACAACTGGAAAACATCATAAGCTGAAGACACATCACAAACTGAGCATCTCTGGTATGAGCATCATCCATATCTGGCGTGTCAGAACGCAGTGCAAGGAGTATCCTCTGAAAATCTGTCTCTGGCAAGGCGAGCTTTGGTCGAGCCGACCCGCCGAGCCATGCTCCAGACAAGAGTCCCTTTGCATGAACTCAAAGGTCCAGCTCTATCACGAGCTCGTAGGTAGCAGCTTCCTCCAACTCCGGGTCCGGACGGAATCCATATGGCATCTTGGTGGTATCCATTCTTCTAAAGGTCACGAAATCTCGCGGTGTCGCACTCCCGGAATGCAAGTGCTTGGCAATATCTCGCTCCGTTGCCCTCGAGAACAAGTACCGAGCCCACCGGTAGCGGAATCTCCACGGATCCTCCGAACTCGCCGGGCCAACAATATCAATTTCTTTTCCGAACAAGTATATTGCTCCCGCTCGAAAAGAGACCGTAGAAAAAGGTCTGACGAAATCGTGGTGATCTATGTGAGGGGGGATACAGTCGCCCTTCTCGTAGATGTTGATAATACAACTGTTGGGAATGCAGTCGGCTGGAAGTATGCTCCATCGAACCATTCTTTTTATCATCCACTTGATCGTAGGAGGTATCGGATCCACTCGATCATGTCTCGGAATCCCCGGGGATTTCCTCGTCCGTCCGTAGTGAAGTTGTAGCAGCAGCCCGCACCGAATAGCTGATTCCGCCCTTTCCACGCATCCATCTTTCCGGTTCGAATAAGTCCTCCTTCTCAAAAGACTCGCTCGACCTCCGAGTTGCAAATCCTTTATGCGCTCAAGGATGCTTCTCTCGTCGCTTTCGAGAAGACTCGGTATGCGCTCCAGTCCTTCAAGTATGTTAATGCATCTTCCCCGAACTTCTTCATAAAATTCAAATTCTCGCTTCTTCACTTTAACCATCTCGTCAAGCTCGCTAAAGTGATCATCGGCAACTCGTCGAGGGTACTCCCTCATCTCGCATCGCTGGGAACCCAAGCTGATGTATCTGTATCCAGTGGGGTATATGATTCCCCCGTCGGGTACTCAGCGGTCTGAAAACTGTCATCCGTAGACATGTACTCCTCCAGAGTACTGTAATGCCTCAAGTGTAGGACGTTGCAGTCCGAGCATTCCACAAATGCCATTGCAGCTGAAGAACGTGCTGGAATCTCTGCGTTGCACGTTGGGGCAACCCGGACAAAGTTCATCCGGAATCTCCGGAATCCCCGGAACCTCCGGAACAAACTCGACTCATCCTCCGTAGCAGTGTGGCCGGAAGAAGTCTCTCTCATCTCTCGGATCGTAGATCCTCCCCTCCGGGATAGAGCTGAGTAATTCCTCCGTCTTTCGAAGATATCTCTTGTCTTCGCGTCGGAATGCTCGCGCTTTCGTCGATTGGCATTCCCGCGTATTGTGCTCCGTAACGCATCCGGTAGTCCGGCATTGTCTAGCCGACTAGGCCTCCAGCTGGTGCAGTTATCATGGCTGGCAGGCGACTAGTCCCTTCCATCGGATCTTGTAACACTTTCTTCCCCTTCCGCGAGGTATCTTTTCTGATGCTAATCTTTATTAACGACGGTAGTCCTTCGATTTCCTGGTGGCTAACGGCGTCCATCGTAGGACTCTCGTAATCTACATCGATCCGACCGAAGTCCATATCAAAGTTTATAATGCCACCTCGCGGTGCCCATTCTCTCGCTAGGTGCGAGATTCAAGCCATCCTTAAAAGCCAAAATCAACCTCTCGTCCCGACATTTTCCGCGTACAACGAGAGAAACATCAGTAGGTCGAAATCGACAGAACAAAGAACAAAACAAAACGCCTACGAGAGGCTTTAATTTACGTTGTTAATTATGTGTATGTGTATTAAATTTGAAAGTGGAAAAGAAAAGAAAGCCAAAACATGCACTCTCAAAAATTTTCATTTTATTGATGTTAATTTTATTACAAAATTTTAAACCCGGTCACGTGCATTCGACCAAATACATAATCACGTAATAATCGAGATTTTGAAATTTCAACTCAAGCAACCGTCAAGTCGCGTAATATGTCTTCAAGTATCGTCCGTTGATCGACAACAAAGGTTTCCGCCTCGGGAATCCACAAGCTCGGTAGGCTCCTCCGGAGTAGACTTTATCTATGACAAATGGTCCCTCCCAAGTTGGCTCAAATTTTCCGCCTATCTCGCGACGTGCAAGAATAGGTCTCTCGAGAACAAGAACAAGGTCACCACTTTCAACGTCCCCGGCGGACCAATTTGTCATGGGCTCGTACCATCTTCGCTTGGTAAAGCTCTAAATGTCGTTGCGCTTCCAGTCGTTTTCCTTCGAGACTTTCCAATTCTTCAAGTCTGAGTTTTGCATTTTCTTCCGCTGTAAGCTGATTGGCGACGGCAACTCTGAGAGACGGCGTCTGAACTTCTAACGGTAGCACGGCCTCTGATCCGTAGACGAGTGCGTACGGTGTACATCGGGTGGGAGTTCTGAATGTTGTCCGGTATGCCCACAAAGCTTCTAACAATTTGTTATGCCAATCTCTTTTATTCTCATCGAGAGTTTTCTTCAAAATCTGTACCAGTGTTTTGTTGAAAGCCTCTCGCTAAACCATTCGCCTCGGGGTAGTAGATCGTCGAGTACCTCCAATCTATCTCGTGTCGTCCGACGAAGTTATCGATCTTGGTGCTTTTAAAGGCCGTTCCATTGTCGGAGATTATTCTGCGCGGAACTCCAAAACGGTAGACTATCTGACTCTTGAAAAAGAGAAGAACGTGGTGTGTTGTAACATTTCGTAACGCGCACCGCCTCCGCCCATTCGGAGAAGTAATCCGTAGCCGCAAGAATGAACCCGTGTCCCTTAGAGGATGGAGGGTCTATCGGACCTATTATGTCCGTGCCCCAACACTCGAATGGCCACGAAGCAACAGCTGGGTGTAGCACATTCGGAGGTCGGTGTAAGACCACCCCATGCACTCGACACTCGGTGACATTTTCTGGCCGTATCCATGCAATCGACATCATTGCTGGCCAATAATATCCGAGTCTCTTAATCTTCATTTTCATCTTCGGTCCTGACTGGTGAGCTCCACACAATCCGGCGTGTACTTCTTCGACAATATTCTGCGCTTCAGTTCTGCTTAGGCATCGCAACCACATATGATCGAACGATCTCCTGTAGAGGACATCACCTACTAAAGCGTAGGACATAGCCCTCTTCGTAATATGATACGCCGCCGACTTGTCCTCCGGTAATTTTCCGCTTGCAAATATTCTATCAATGGCTTACGCCAATCTTCGTTGATATCGACCACAACAATCGTCGCTTCTTCTTCGAACTTCCGTAGATCTTCGAGGTCGATTCGGGACAAAACCCGTCTTCCTCGTACCGTAACGTCAATAGAATCTCGCGGGGAACACGCCAATTCTTTTGCAAGTTTTGCCAAAGCATCACGATGGGCGTTATCCAACCGAGGAATTCTATGGAGCGTTACACTAGGAATCCGCTCTAGCAACTTTATCGCGTATCCGTGATATTCCGCTAATCTTGGTTTCAAAATCTTATACCGTCCGACAACTCGTCGAATTATAAGTCGAGAGTCACCGTAGACGACGATGTCCGTTATATCCATTGAAATTGCTAATTCCAACTCCGGTGATTAAGGCTTCGTATTCTCGCTTCATTGTTCGTACACGGCTCCGTCGGTGGTAGGAGAATCCGAGCATACCCTTATCCGGTGTGATGAAAATCAAACCAATTCCCGCTTCGCCGGATAATCGTTCTCGATCCTTTGTCTTTCTCGGTCGAAGAAGCTCCGTCGAAGTACATCTCCCGAAGTCTGTGCACTCGGAGGATTCCATCCGTAATATCCGTTCATCCGGTAACTCGTCACTAAGAGATGACCCAACCTGGAAGTGGGTGCGCGGCGAGAAAATCCGCCGAAATCCGTCCTCGATAGCGCGGAGGGGAACAAAAGTTATATCAAATTGCAATAAAATCATCGACCACCTCGCTAAGCGTCCAGAAAGTGTTGGTCGGGTCATCAAATATTGCAACGGATTAACTTTCGAAATCAGGGTTACCCTATGAGAAAGCATGTAATGTCTGAGCTTTTGGGCGGCGAAAATTAAAGCTAGACAATGCTTCTCAATAGGCGGATACTTTACCTCCGTCGGGATTAGACGCCTACTCAAGTAGTATAGTGCATTTTCTTTACCCTCGTCATTGACTTGAGCTAGTAGTGCTCCGAGAGAGTCGTCTAAAGCCGCGGTATAAAGTATCAAAGGTCTTCCCGGAATAGGGGCTGCCAAAACAGGAGGTGTCATCAAGTATTTCTTAACGTCCTCGAAGGCCCGCTGGCATTTCTCTTCCCAAATAAATTTGGCGTCCTTTTTAATTAATGCCGAGAAGGGCTGACACCTACCCGAGAGATTGAAATAAAGCGTCTCGTATATGCTAACTTCCCTCGGAAGGAACGTAGTTGTTTCAATGTTTTGGGAGGTGGCATTTCTAAGATAGCTTTAATCTTCTCCGGATCGATTTCGATTCCCCGATGACGGACAACGAATCCTAGAAATTTCCCGAGGTAACGCCAAAGGCGCACTTTAAGGGGTTCATCTTGAGATTATATCGTCGTAATCGTTCGAACACTATCCTCAAATCGTGCAAATGGTCTATTTTCCGTTTACTTTTGATAACCAAGTCGTCCACGTAGCATTCCACTTGATTGTGAATGAGATTATCGAAAATCTTCGTCATTGCTCGTTGATAAGTTGCTCCGGCATTCTTCAATCCGAAAGGCATCACCGTATAGCGGTAAAATTCCAATAGGTGTTCGAAGGCCGTAAGGGCCGCATCTTCCGGAGCCATTCCGATCCGGTTGTATCCCGACGATCCATCCATGAAAGAGAAAACTTCATGTGTCGAGGCAATATCCACCATCATTTCGGTATTGGTAACGGAAACTCGTCCTTTCGGACATGCTTTGTTTAAATCCCCGAAGTCGACACATACACGGATCCGTCCATTCTTCTTCTTAACCGGCACAACATTAGCTAACCATGTAGGTACTCGCTCTTCTCTTACAAAGTTAGCGTTTATCGCTTCTTTACCTCGGCAATCACCGTCGCTCTATTTCGAGGCGCATTCTTCTTGAGCTTGCTTTACCGGCGGCATATCTCTCGTCGATTCCAAGTTTATGGATCGCAACCTCTCGCCGACGCTCCCGGCATTTCGTCGTAACTCCATGCGAAGCAATCTTTAAACTCGACAATAACCGTATTAGCCTCGTGGATTCTTCTTTATCGAGTAGAGAACTTATGAAGGTCGGGCGAGGCCGTTCCTCGCTCCCGAGGTTGATTTCCTTCAATTCATCGATCGTCGACTTAATTTCTTCTTCGAATTCGGCGGAGCGTCTTCTAATAGCCGATCGATAAAGTCATCCTCCACATCGAGGCAATCCTCTTTCGACTCACTCGGTAACAACCATGCAAAATTCCGAATCATCCACTGGTCCGACTGTACCAAATCCGAGACCCTCTTTAGAGTTAGGATGTCGATTCCTAACATTCCATAATTCTTCAAAGAGTTGCAATTTATCTTTTGGCATATATCTTGGCAAATGTCCCTGTTGAATTAATTTTTGTACATAAGGCGAGAAATAACCAAAAGGCAATTCCATTAATTCATTAGCATCCTCATCCAAATTTACATGATTTTCAAGACCGGTAGAAGTAGAAGCACAAAGAAACTTGATCGGCTTATAACCAAGACACGGGACGTCCTCGACCTTTAAGCTCTCGACCTTTTGGGAGGACGGAGAGTAAGGGTCATAGCGTTCACATAGTGGTTTATACGATCATACATTGTCTCGTATTCGCTTTTCTCTGTATCTTCCAACGGTATCTCGTACTGAGGTTTTTTCTGCTTTATCATTATTATTTCTTCTTCAGAACTTTCTTCTTCGTCAATGTTGATCGTCGGCCTAGTCCGTCCAACAACCACATTGGCTCTTCTTCGTCCACGTCCCCGGCCTCGATCTCGGGTGCATGAACTAAAAGAACCTTTATCATTTCGTTGTGAGGAAATGACAGTAGATTGTCGAAGCGGAGTTGAATGACCCCTTTTCGTAATCTTTCTGAATCTTTCACTGCAGTTGTAATCACTTCACGAGAGAAAACAATCTTCTTCGCAGGCGAGTAGTAAGTCGCGTCTTCATGAATGCCAACTTCATGAACCGAAAATGGTTGTAGATCTCCTTTCGATGCAATATTCTTGTCCTTCTTTGTAGTATTCGATGCATCGGTGTAGAGAAGACGGAACCATGTCATGTTCATGAATCCACTGGTCGACCAAGTAGAGCATCGAAAGAGGTCTCGGCGTCGATAATATGGAATTTAGCGGTTGTTACCAGTCCTCCAACCTTCATCAACAAAGTAATTGATCCAAGGGCTCTCTCTCCTTTTGGTCGAATCCTCTTAACATCATTTTATCGTGCACAAGTTTATGAGCTTCAATATCCAAATATGCCAATGTCCGTAGACTCATCGAGCTGAGGGATGCCCCAGGATCAACCAAAACTCTGGACAGCACAAATCTGCCAATACTGACGGAGATATAAAGCGGACGGTTGTGGTCGGCGGTACCGAGCAGCAAGTCTTCATTTGTAAAAGTAACCCCAGACTGTTCCTTCAACGAGCAAACTACATCCGAGGATGTGCTGGTTAACTGGGCTAAGCAAATATCTGGATCAAGCAGAGCCGAAACCGCAGATTCCCTTATTTCTTTCGACAAGATTAGAGCGTCGTAGATGCTCGCCTTAGCCGGCAGCTTCCTAAGATGAGCTAGCACGTTATAATCCACTTTGTTCGAATTTCCGATTTCCTCCTGGGCACGCGTTTCTTCCGTTGCTCGGGGTGGTTCTTCTTGTGTAACTGTTTGCTTTCCTTTATCAATCGGAGTCGTCCCCGAGGGTATCACTTTTCCTCTTCTTAAGTAGACCTCCGTTATCTCTTCTGATACTGTAGTTGATTGTTCCGGTGCCGAATCCGAATCGACAAATCCAAGTTGATGGCGATCGGTGTTCCTTTACATTCAAGGACCGGTTCATCACTTTCCGAATCATCGTAGCGGTAGCGTCGATGGTTTCTTCGTTCGATCGACGGGTTCATCGGACTTAAGCACAATCTGAGGATAGGTTCGGGAATCGAAATCGAAACTAGAGTGACCGGGATCGACCACACTATCGCAGTAAACAGTGAAAACGTAGCCGAAATCATTATCATTACATTTAAAATACTCCGCAGGAGCAAAAAGATAATCGTACAAGCTCGTAGGTTCGAGGATTTTCTCCCCCGAATCCGAGAAAACAAGTCTAACGTAGGCGACCCCTATCCTACCCCCGCGCTATCGCCTTCGCGACGTCGCTCTTTCCTTTCTTCGAAGAAACTTCTATCTCTCGGTCGAACGGATCGTGGACCCCGAACGTCTTCCCGAACCGAAGCGTCCGAATCCGATTCAACATCTTTCCGGATGACTTGTTCCAAACTCGTAGTCCATTCGTCTTCTTTCGAGCACGAATCAATCGGAGTAATCGGTTCAAATTTCGAAATCATATTTATAGATCCTCTTTCGAGCTCTTTCAAGTATTCTTTCGGGATCGTTATATTTCCTTCTTTAAGATTCCTCTCGAGCCAATCCTCGAAGATGAAACAATCTTCTAGGGTGTGTCCGAGCATCCCGTGATATGGGCAATAATTAGGCCGATCCTTCTTATCGACCTCTTCCGGTTTCCTCGGATCCGGTAATTCGAACTCGCATTTCTTCATCGACTCCCCGAACATCTTGGCATCGCTTCATCTTTAAAAGAGTACACCCTCCTTTTCCGTTCCTCAATGAGACATCCGCCTATTTCCGGGTCGGTATGATCCCGGCCGAGGTAGTTGTCGCTTAGGCCGAGCATACCGCCGTATCCGCCGCCGCCGGCTATGCCGCGACGGTGGTCGGAAATTCCGACGAGAATCCTCCGCATAAATCTTCATCGGTCGTTTTCCTTCGTCGACTATCGCTATCGTCCCGTACTTCTTCTCGAACACCCCGGTCGTCCCGGGTTTCTCGCTTTCTCATGAGAATCCATATGCTCGATTTCTTCTTGCAAATTGTCGGCTTTACTGAGTAGTTTCTCAAAAGACTTGATAGTGAGTCCCTTGAGCATGAAAGCTATCGGTCCATGGATGCTTTTGAGTAAGATCTCAATCGCATGATGTTCCTGTAGCTGAGGTTCACATTTCATGCTAAGGTTTCTCCACCTCAAGATATAATCCACTAGAGTCTCGTTAGGCTTCTGTCTTTCTATCACGAGATCTCCAATAGAAACATGGTGCTGCGCTCCGGCAAATCTTTTCACGAACAACTGCTCTAACTCGGAGAATGTCTTCACCGATCCGTTAGTGCAATTCGGCATACCGCTCAAACGCTATTCCCGACAAACCGCTCGACAAACCGACGGCAAAGCAATGCTTCGTTACCTCCGTGTTGCCACAACCGGCTCGGAAATGTGCTATGTGCTCGTCCGGGGTTTCCAGCTCCGTTGAATATCTTCAAGTTCGGTGACACATAACCCTTAGGGTAAGGTACGGCATCGAACTCCTCCGGTAAGGTCTACCTTTTAAAATCAATGCACCACTCTTAGATCGGGCTATGGCCTCCCGAACTTGTTCGACCATTTGCTCGAACTCTTTTTCCGGTATGATGCTTCGAGCGAATCATTCTTTCGTCGATCATCTCCGTTAGCCGAGGTGACTTCTCTTCTTTCATCTATGATCCGTATAATCTCCGGTCGATCGACTTCCGGAGAAGCTACTTGTCGAGACCGAGACAATCCTCGAGCCGCAACTAAGGCGGCCATGGCGGTAGCCATTTCTTCCATTCTTTTCTCCATTCGACTTATTTGCTCGTCCCTTATCGAGATGGTATTGCGCAGTTCGTCTACGGTGTTCCCTTCCGTAGAAGGTCGGGCTTCGCGCGTGCATGAAGCGGCTCGGTTTCAATAACATCGATATCCATGCCATCCTCTTCGAGGTAATCTCCGAAGTCTTCATTCTCATTATCGCTGGAATTCCTCGTCCCCGAGCTAACTCGAAATCTCGCTTTTGAGCCTTTCAATCTTATCTTCAATTATTGAACTTTGTATCACTTTAAGATCTGGAGATTGTTGCGGAACATTTTCTTCACTTACGAATGTTGTGGCCTTATCGGACATTTCAGCTCTTTGCTTTATCCCATAGCTGTGTCTTCCGTGCTTGCTAGATTGTATTGGTACGACGACCTTAGGTATCCACACCCCTTTCTTCGACGGTGATGCTTCGAGACGAGGTGTCTCAACGTAAGCATCGAAATGTCGAAGAGAGGTATGCTCCCCGTGGTGAAGACCAGCATACGCACTAAGCAATCCTTTCATCCTTTTCTTTGAAGCTTTAGAATCATTTGTATGGTTGGTAATCGGCGTAACTCTAGGACCCGCCGCGACTTAACCGGTCGACGGCCCATCGATCTGGTAGCAGGAAGATCAATAGTAGCGGTAGCAATGTCAACTTTATCTCCCAAACGGAACCTGACGGGAATGCGAGCAGGTGGAGTTTCAACATCCTTCAATATTTCTTTCTTCATGCGAGGGGATACTGCACATCCCATTCGCTTGAGCAATTCACTGACTGGACAACCTTCTTTGCGGCTAGTCTCTCGGAACACCGTATCGACTCGGGTGACAGGAGCAGACTTCTTCTCCTCCCTACCACGTCCATGAGGTGTGGGCAAGGCAGCGGCAATCTTTCGGATACTTTCATGTCCATCGGTGTCCGTTAAGGGATGGAACCTACTCCTCGTGTAAGCGGAGAGATATCCACCGACCTTAATTCTTCAGGACAAAGAGTTTCATTAACATTCACTTCTTCAGAAATCTGAGCTTTAGTAGCCCTGCGAATCCTTCGACTGCGATTCCTCCTTTGTGACCGAGTTAATGGCACAACTTTCGAACTTGATCCAATCTCAAACACTGACGGTGGGGCAATCAATCCTTCACCAAATCTTCAAAGAATCATAACTTCCTTCCCTTTAGCAGAAACGAGTTCAAGCAGATGCTATGGTAGCGGTAGTATTTTCCTTCCGGTAAGAGGGAAAATCCTGTAAGCAGTTCAGGTTGAATTCGGTAGACGGTTCTTGAATTTCAGAAGCAGCGACTTTCACTACAACGTACGGAGCTTTCCCAAGTAAAATCTCAAATTCATCGAACCCTGCTCCAAACTTGATAACAGGAGCAACATTGCGGGCATCGCGGCTCGTCGGCGAGTTGCGGAGAAAAGTGAGCGTCGGGAATGCCATCGCAGAAACTTCAAAAACGGAAAATTCTGGTATTAATTATTTGGCCAAAGCCTGTAGACCGGGTAAGTCTTTATACAAGGAAAAGATACATTAAATGTATTTGTCATCTAAAACACCTTTTGAAAATGGCTAAACAAACTTAAAAAAGATTAAACCAAGGTCAAGGACTTATTCACCGGCGCTCTTCCCTTATTTGTTTCAATATCCTCGCTCATATCATTCACTACCATTTGATTCCCGATAAGATTGTTCGTGCAATTGCTTGTCCTCGACATTTATATCTATTCTAAGAGTATCACGACCCACCTGATAGCTTAAAATTAACCAAGTCAAGATTTGTGGTCAGACAGTATTAAAAATTAAACACATGTTCTCAGATTTAAAACTTCTAATTTATAAAAGAGAAACTAATAATCCACAAGTACAATAAAATATAAAATCGAAACATCCGATAAGAGTAATAGTTTATAGACATCTCAAGCCAATATATAAAGTGTTTCTACACATAAGTAAACAAAAAAAGAACTACAATCTCATCATAAACCAAGTACGTCATTACATGCGTTCTCCTCTCTGTAAATCAAGTCTATCATACTAGACATATCAACCTACAAGAGATAATCAAATTTAAAAGTAAGTATAACTTAGTGGGCAATTATAATATTAATATACATTAAATATTATGTCAATGCTATGTATAAATGACCAAAAAGAAAATATAATTCATTACATTAAAAAACTTTAAACTTTCACTTTAAATTTATATATTCTCGTTTCAATTTAAGTCTTTACCAATTTTAACTCATCATAACAGGATTACCGTCATAGCTAAAGGTATTCACAAAAATGTACCTGAAGTTACTTGTCGACCTCATTTTTATGACGTTTATCTCCTTCTATAGAACTTAGGATCTAATCTTAGGATTTTCTTAACGACTCTCCAAGAGAACAAGTGTTGGAATTACTTCAATTAGAAATTAAACCATTTCATGACTCTTTATAGTCTCATATGCTAGGTTTTAAATCCTTAATTTTGATTGGGTTGATTGCGTTAATTGCGTTGATTGCGATTGATTGAGATCAACATATTGAAACTCAAATGGAGTTCCTATAGATTTAAAAAGCCTTAAGAAAACCTTCGAGTTTAGAAGTTTAAGTTTTGTGGTTGTTCTTGCTCTGAGGCACTTCATTCACCTTCACTCTATGGAGTGGAGTTTGATTATTAAGAACTCTTTAAAAAAAAGATAGTAACCCATTTTAGAAAAACATTCATTCATTTCTTTTAATAAGAAAGAGAGAAATTTGTCAAAAAAAAACTTATTAAATCATTTGAAATTGAAATCAATATAAAAGAATCAAAATCTATAAATACAATCTTTAAAATTTTTAAAATAAAATTTGATAAATTCACAAATGAGAAAAGATAAAAAAGTGATACATAAGAATTGAAAATTAATATATATATATATATATATATATATATATATATATATATATATACATACATATATATAGTAAAATAAAATTCAAAGAGAAATTTTTATAATCTTTCATTAATAAACTTTATTAATAAAAAATAAATAAAAAGTAAAAATACAAGCATTCAAAATTTGCACTTACACATAAACCTCTTATTTAGTAAACACGTTCATGCTAAATCTTTTTTTTTTCTTTTATTTTGAACACTCAATTCGCCACTCTGTACACATCAAATCCTCCTCAAATTTCATATTTGATAAACTCCTTATTTTGAAATTAAATTCAAAGTCATTTGAAAGCAAATTAAAACCATTTCAGACCAATTTTGAAGCCACCTTCAAGACACCATTTCTAAAATCAATTTAATACCTTTTGAACCACTATTTATGTTGAACCTATCCAATATGTTTCAGCTACCAAGCCACACCATTTTAAGCTCAATCAAAGCCCCATGTGCACCTACATAAGCCAACTCTAGAAGCTTCACTTAGATGAGCCAATCCTCGCCTTAACTTCCTCCCACATGCCTTGCTCCTCATTGGCCTATATTCAAAACCTTTTCAATTGTATCCCATAACCAAGGCAACGACAAGGAGGAGTGGTCACATGTGCTAGGTTATTGCCATGGCTCCTTGAGCCAAGTTTGCTCTAACTCGAATTCCACCATGGCAAACTCACTGAATGTTTGAAGGCAACTATGCACCACCTCAGCAATCCATAGCAAATGTGACAAGCCAATAGGAGCTGCACCCCTTCCCCTTCCCGAGCTTATAAATAGGCTCAAATTCTCAGGTTCAAAACACACCATTGATCTCTTGGTGAAACTCTGTCAATTTCACTCCTAGCTTCTTCATTAGAACATTAAAACAATTTATCCATTGAATCATCACCACAAATCCCAAATCCACTATTAATTGAGCTTGCCCAAACTAGGACATGCTTAATTCTCACTCGTATCAATTTGATTTCATCATCCAACACCTTCATTACAATATTTGAGTGGAAAAATCACTTCCTCGCACTTCTTCTATGTTCAAGCTCTCTACACCACTGTTCGATCAAGGAGAGGACGGTCTTGATCATATTATCATACAGAAACAACAATTATCACTTGGAGCATATTTACCTAGATCCCTACAAAGCTGATACAACAATTGGATCAAGAAGGTTACCGGCAAATTGAGGTATATCCGTATTTTTCGTAATTTCGTCAAGCTTTCCAAGCATTGTTAAGCAAATGTTTAAACCATTTAATCTTGACCGTCAGATAGATAGAACTCGGTGAGATGAACATGTGGCGCTTTGAATCGTGTAATTTGGTGGAGAGTTGAGTGAGTTATGTGTGAACGGTGCTCGGCTCTTAGCCCTTTGGGGATGACAAACAGAATTCGTCCATTTCTTGTTAAAAGAAATAGACGGCTGAAATTAATCCTTACGGTGCGGTGCTGTTTGGGATCCCGTACGGATCGGAACGGCGGAGCTGACGCAGAGACTCATGCAGACAGGGCAGCGAATCAAAGCAGGACATGTGAAAAGGGAGGCTGACCAGAAGGCTTGCGTGGCAGCTAACTCAACGAAGCGTTTAAATAGTAAATTATCATTCACGGCTAATGGGCTCTTTCGGCCTTCACCACTTGAACTGATTCGATAATTGAATGAGTAGTAAGAAAGAAGCACTGTATTTGCTGCAATAAGGATTCAAAAAAATTATGAGACTAAACCATTGAACAAGAATAACATCAAAAGGATGATACTCGCAACAACAACAACAACAACAAGCCTTTATCCCACTAAAGTGGGGTCGGCTACATGAATCCTTTTTTTCCATTGTGTCCTACTGAATGTCATATTTTCAATTAATTCTAATAAATTAAGATCATTTTTTATACAATAAGCACAAGTCTTTCTAGGTCTACCTCTGCCTTTCTTAACATAAGTCGAATCTAAAAAGTCAACTCTCCTAATCGGATCATCAGATGGTCGATGTTTAATATGACTAAACCATCTAAGACGACTCCACCTAACTTTGTCTGCCAATGGAGCTACACCAACCCTATCACGAATATATTCATTTCGCATTTTGTCTCTAGGTGTAAAGCCATTCATCCACGTAAGCATTCTCATCTTGGAAACACTTAACTTAGTTTTATGCTTCTCTTTTAAAGGGCAATATTTTGTGTCATATAGCACTGCAGATTCTCACCACCATCTTATAAAATCTTCCTTTCAGCCTAAGCGGCACTTTTCTATCACACAATAGGCCCAAAGCATTCCTCCACTTCAACCAACCAACTTGAATTCTACTAATAACGTCCCCATCTATATCATCGTCCCTTTAAACAATGGACCTGAAATATCTAAAAGCAGTCACACCTTTAAATAGCATAATATTCAACTAGTGAGAAAATCAACATTTATTCCATCCGCATAAGACCCTTCATACCAAACAATTTAACCAGTTATAACAAGAAATTCATTGAATACACGCAGATTCTGTAGACTTTCTACTCAACCAGATTGCATAATAAAAAGAGTTCATCATAATTACCAGTAAATACAAGTAGTAGCTCATGTGTTTCCAAAGAAGTGAGGGGGCGCGGGACCAATTTAGCAAACGGGCGAGAAAAGAAGTCTCACTAGGTGGTATGCTGGACGGTGAAATGAAATTTTGGGTGGTATTTCACTAATATTTAACTTTTAGGTCATAGAGAGGTATATATGAAAGTTTCTTATGGTATGTATACATATCCTCCAAAATCTATCTAAAACAGCTTTTTTGAAGAAAAAAATTATCATGAAAATCTTTTTATTTTTTTACAATCAAATTTACTTAATATATGATAGTCATAAAAAAAAAAATTTATTTTCAAAATAAAATAATATTTATCATAATTATAACAAGTATTAAATTACAATCGTTTTTATAAAAATAATAAGAAGGGGAAAAAAAAGAATAACCTGCATCAGCTCTAACGGCCTTTGCACGTGTACAAGTAGAAGGCGACAGCGCAGACAAGAAGATAGGCTCGGCAGGAGTAGGATTCCCGATTCTTCACAAAACGATTCAGCATTCGCGCGGACGAAAATAGCGGATGAAAGCACAGATCATAAGCCGCTAGAGCGAGTCTGGAGGAGACGGGTGAAGTAGGGAGTTCACAGAGCATATTAAAAATGGGCTCTGCAAATAGAGATTTCTATATTCCTAACAAAAGCACTCACTGCTCTCGTCATTCGCTGCTTCTTTGCGGGGCTTTAGAAATCGGCAATGGAGATGGAGAAGGCTTACAGTTTGGAGCTGAATAAGAAGAAGAGAAAGTTCGAGTTGATCGACGATGGGGAGGTAGAAGAGCGCGCCTGTAAACGGCTCAAGACGACGCATGACAATGGCGACGCTGCTACACCTATGGAGCTGGACGATCCTCTGGAGGAGCGGGATGATCCAATGGACGTGGATGATCCGACGGAGGAGGTGGATGATCCGATGGACGTGGATGTTCCGACGGAGGAAGAGGTGGATGATCCGATGGACGTGGATGTTCCAGTCGTTCCTATTTATGCATTTCTATTAATTCCTGTAAAAATAATAAATTAATATTAATAAAAGATTTTTTAATGTCTCTTTCAATTTATTTGCATTTATAAAGTGTTTTTATCTAAAAAGCATAGAAAGGCATATATATATATATATATATATATATATATATATATATATATATATATTTGAATTGAAGATAGTAATGCAGAATAATATACAGTAACCGGCAGCAATTTAATAATATACAGTAACAGACAGCAAACCTTCTTCAATCTGAATACATAAAATTAATATTATAACATTTGAAAGAATAAGAGGTGACTAAAGATTCTTAATTAACTCATGTTGTTAATTCTTTTCAATTTAATCTCACATAGGATATGATTGAGATATCCTACTGTTACTATTGTAAGTGTTAGAATAAGATTTGCATAATTCTTTTGAGCGTCTATATATTTTGTAAACCTTAAAGATATCTTGTAAAATAATGCAGATATAAATCTATTTTTTTGAGCCTGCCTTTTTAACTTTATAAATAAATCTTGGAAAGATGGCAATAGTAATTTTCTAAGTTCTAACACCTTTTTTAGATTAATAAAGGAAAAAATAGAATTTCTATCCTCATTTTTTATTTTATTTAAACTATTATCCTTTTACCCATCTTTTTAAAAAAAAAAATTTATTATTTGATCACTATGTTGCTAATGAGATTTTGGGAGCTCATACTGAACCATATAACTTCATGGTTATTTTTTTATCTTCAAGCTTTTGATTAGCATTATTATCCTACAAAAAAAAATAATGACAGTTATCTACTTGATTTCATTCACTCTTACAGGGCATTGTTCATACTTTCGATGAGCATTCTAAATATATTTGTAGAGCAATTCATTAGAATGATTGTCAAAGATCATATTTATTTTAAGATGTTATATCATTTTTTTCTTGATTATCTGTAAATTATATTATATCATGACAAATTTAATCAATAAAAAATCGATCACAACTAAATTTTAATCAAAATATCATTCCAATCCAAACTTCTGGGCAATCATCCCTAAGAATAAGATTGAAAAATGCCAGTATAATATTTTATATACATAAACATTATCCTACATTTTATTATTATATTTACATTTTAAATAATATTCAAATTTAAGTTTATCGTTATTATGCTATATAATATAAAAATGACTTGTCAACTAATTTCTTTCAAATTTTATAGGAAAGTTTATATATTTACCATAAATATATAAACTATCATAAGAAGTTTAATATTTATATTAATAAAATTTTGATGATAGAAGCACATAATGAAAATATGTTTCCTTTTTAAAAATTAATAATAAAATAATAATTTTTATTTGATGCTAAAATTTTGAGTGATATGCATATAGATATCAAAGTTCAAGCAAATGTAAATAGATGAGAATTGTGTTGTATGCACGTAATTAGGTAAATGCCTCAATTTTATAGTGATATTCATTAAACAAAGTAATTAACATTTTAAATATAAATTAGACATTGAATTATACAAATAAAAACCTAATTCTTCTAAGGAATTTTGTATTTAAAATAATAACTCTTTAAATACCATCAAACCTCAAAATAATTTCAAAATCTCTTAAATATCATAGCCATCCTCAAAAAATTC
Organism: Papilionanthe hookeriana x Papilionanthe teres; assembly: GCA_022702705.1. Lineage (NCBI taxonomy): Eukaryota > Viridiplantae > Streptophyta > Magnoliopsida > Asparagales > Orchidaceae > Papilionanthe > Papilionanthe hookeriana x Papilionanthe teres. The sequence goes on along the minus strand of CM040423.1, from coordinate 43,719,484 downwards.
TAGAAAATAGCAAAATTAAATAATTTTCAAATAGAACTGTGATCGCATTCTAAACAAAATTAAATAGAACTGTGATCCATAAAAAAAATAAATATCATAATTTTATTTTCAGTACAATTTATTTTTCGGAATACATTAAAAATGTAAAAATAAAAAGACCTATAAATAAGAAAAATGATGTTTTGAAGAGAATATTACATCAGAGTTCGATATGGAGCCGCAGGATATGAACTCACTCTCAAGCTTTCTTCTTAGTTTATTTCATTGTTCCACAAATAAGTCCCCGTGGAAGAAATAATAAGAGACATTTTGATGTTATCAGTGATGCTCAATCCGTCAAGTAAGAAATGGGGCAAAGAAGCATAAAACACTGGTGCAGAAAAGTTATTTTGTCGCTAATCCTGATTAATGGGAGGAAAAAAAATTATTAAAATAAAAAAATATCAGTAAGCTTGGAATAAAATTAGTAATTAATCAGCTCCAAAAATAAAAAAATAACTGGCTAAAGCAAATCTTATTTCCTCCTAATAATATTGGAACATAACACCTAATAAAAAAATATAATTTTTTTCATGGGATGAATTTGACAGATGCCTTTCACACCAAGTCCATATACACATACATAAGTTGACAAAGTAGAAGATCATTTGCCAAAACTAACTTTTTAGCTGTCCATCATGATGCCAACAATGGTGCAAAGCTGTCATCTATTTCAACTATTAAAATTTTATATCGAAGACTAGGAGGGCCTAATGGTAGATTAATACAAATAGAGAATGACCAAAAGCTGCAAGGTCAATATGAGAAGAAAGAAAAAAGATAAAAAGAAGGAACAACTAATAGTAACAAAAGAAAAAACCCCAATGTTTCAAGAGTGGTAAGCGCCACAGTGATCAATATCTGCACAACATATTGTTGCTACGCAACGAAAACTTTGCAATGGGTTAACCTGTGGGAGGTTCGTCCCTAATCATTTATGACCTTTTCGAACAATTTGAGAGAGTCCAGGTGTTCTCAGAGATGAATTGAGGTCTATTTACCAACAACTCGATATCAAAGGAAAGCAGAAAACCCAATGTCAATGTTTAGAAGTTAGGACCCGCACTTGTGAATTCATTGTCATCACATTCAAGTTGATAGACGTAGACCGCCTGATGGATTTAATGAAAACATAGTCTTCCACCCCAAAATTAATATATTCATATGACAAGATCATTTGTTCTCAAGACCCAGAAGCTTATGAAGGGCCAAAAATTCAATTATCATGAGAACTAACCCGACACATGATTTTAGGTTGGCAACTATCGTCTTTGCATTGTAGATCATACAATATTATTTTTGTGGCATCTAAATGGCGCTCTTTACTAGTCACAAATGTTTGAAGTACTTTTTAATTTTTAAAAAAGAAAGATCCCATCCAAAATTAAAAACTACGATGAAAGATAAATCACCTAAAATAATTCAAAAGAAAATAAAATTTAAATTTCCAACATAATATTTCAAAAAGAGTTGAATTCAACAAATAAAATCTTTGAAAACAAACAAACAAATAAATAAAAGTAAACTTGAACAAGTACAAAATGTAACGAGCCGAGTGATACAATTTGCAAAAAAAAAGAAAAAAGGAAAGAAAATAAGATACAAGAAAGAACAATCTCACAAATAAAGTTCAATTACAAGAATAATCACGAAATTCATTTCCCAAGAAATCCAAATAAATGGAAAGGTAAACATATATTAATTAAAAGGAATACGACGTCTTCTATAAGAAGAAGACAATCAAGCTTTATCTAACACATTGCAAACATAAAACATAATGCAAAATCAATTCATTATATATTTCATTCCATCACAACTATATATTGAAGCATGTAGAAACGTGGAAAAAATCATATTCTCTTATTTCTCAATAATAAAATTATAACCGTTCTCCTTATATAATAAGACGACTAGAACAAGCTTAATTACAATCATTACAACTTACCAAAGATATACTAACTCAGGACGGAAAGAAATATGACACAACAAAAACGAATAACACTAAAACATGGAACTCAAAATTCAACTCCCCTCAAGCTGGGCATAGATGTTGTAAAGGCCCAGCTTGGTATTCAAATCGGTGAAGTTGTCTGGAGGTAGAGATTTAGTGAAAACATTAGCGATTTGAAGATGAGTCGTAATGTAGATTGAGCAAATAATGTCTCCATTGACATTTTCAGAGATAAAATGTCTATCAATCTCAATGTACTTGGTCCTGTCATGATGCGCAAGATTATTTGTAATATTAATGACGACTTGGCTATCACATAACATCTTATGGAATTGATCAAGAAGTATCCCAACTCACTTAGTAACCTTTAGATCCACATTCCTGCACAAATTCCTAAAGCAAGTGCCTCCTAGGCTACTACTCAAACTTTGCACTCGCTTCTAGAGACAAGTGCTTGCTTCTTGCTCCTTTAGGTGACAAGATTTTCTCGGACTTAGGTAAATGGACTACTATCCGTCGACTCAATAATATAAATTTCTATCTTCCTCGTTGTCCGACTTCTTAAACACTAAACTTTTGTCGGGCGCCTTTTTAAGAAATCTCAATATTCCGTAAATCATCCAAATATCATTCATTCGAACTATTCATCCGTTGATTTATAATGTCGACAAAGTAATCGATATCGGATCTAATATACGACAGTAGATAAACCTACCGAGTCAAAAGTCGATATCGACCCTTTCTATCGCTCTCTTTACTCCCACTATATATAACTTTTTGTTGAAATCCATTTGAATCTCAATTGGATTGAGCGGGAGACAACAAGTTTTATGAGAGGCTTGACGTCGGGTATATGAGGGGGTTGCCAAAGGGAGTACGGTCACAGAAAAGCAAGGGAAGGTGGAGCAGAGAAGAGAGAGAGAAGTGGAGTTGCCGTGGGAGTGCAACTGGGGCTATGGGCTTCGCCGGAGTAGCAGCGTTGGCGGGAGTGAAGGAGCAGCCGGAGCAGCGAGAGGTGTTTGTTGGCTTCGGGTTTAGCGAGGATAAAAAAGATACGGCAGAGGGAAGACGCGGAAGTTGTTTCCGGGCTCCGGTTTCAAGTGGATGAGGGAGATAGGAATGAGATTGAGTGGGCTTTAGTTTCAAGAAAAATGTGCGTGAAAAAGGAAAAAACATGTAGTCCAATGCCCGCATTTAGATTAACGTCCGGACTCCAATAGCATTATGACACATGTTCTTTCAGTTGACCCACTTCAGCTAATTGGCGGTAAATTGAACCTAGCCCAAAACAAGCCCGAAATTTGAAAAAATAATAACATATTCAAATACTCGCACCACTAATTTTTTTTTAAGTTTTAGGATTTTCCGTTACGTGTTTTCTGTACAGGATTTGTCAATAGCGCTCTCTGAGTTTCCTAAGTAGCTTGGGATTTCAGAAGAGAGTTGCGAAGCTTAGCATTTAGCACATCAATCGTCAAGGTAATTTGTTTCATCCTTACCAAAGGTATTTCAAACAATTTTTCAATTTTTTGTTAAACTCATGAAGTTGTTTATTACACATCGTTCAGAGTTTTACAGAAAAGCGAAACAAGCAAACCAAAAATGATGAATTGGAAAAGTAAGACGACTCCCGGGTCAATAGGCAACAAAAAAAAATATAATGTTTACAAATGATTGCCTTTATTGATTATTGTTTAATTTTTTACTGTTTTATTCAATTCCTCTTGGCATAAGAGAATGGATGTACAAATGAGTGCATTGCATTATCACTCATGTTTAAATCATATGTAATTAAATTTTATTGTTGGGGTCAATTTATTTTACCTCATTTGTTAAATGAATTGTTTCATATATCATGTTTAAATCATATATAATCACGAATTTTTATCGGAAAACAATATAATTGATTTGGTAAACTTCACTTGTTAAGTTTGTGAGAAAAAACATAGTATAATCATATGAGTCACCGCTGTACCACACCATTACACCACCATTTTATAAAATAAGGTAGAACCTTTAGAACAAAAAATTTCAAACTTATAAGATACACAATATAATAATATATTGTTTCTCATATCAGATGAGCACAATATATAATTCATTTAAGAGAAAAAATACAATAGTCATATATACCACCAATATAACACTATTTTTCTAAAACATTGTGACACTGAATCTAGTTCAAGCAACGGAAATGATAATCAAATTTTATTAAGCAAATGGATTTGGGTTACAACACAACTCAAAATGCAACTATGACACAACAACAACAGCCTTTGTCAGGGTCGGACGAGAAGATTCGGGGGCGGTGGTGGCGTTGGAGAAACGGCAAGGGGAAGAGGAAGGGTTGGTGATTGTACGGTGGGTTGAGAAGGGGATTTAGTCGATAGTTTGAGGGCTGGAGAAGTAAGACGGAAAGGAAGGTTATTGGTAAGGGCTGGTTGAAAGCAGGGTGATGGCTGGATAGGTGGATACCAAGAATCGCTGCAGGGAAAGAGGCGACAATTGTTCGTTGGCGACTGTATGGGTTGGATAGCAAGCACTGTTGCATGTAAAGGGTGCGGCGGGCCAGCAGGAAGAATTAGGGGTGGTGGCGGCAAAGGGAGGGCAAGGAAGAGTAGGCAGGAGAATAGAAGAGGATGCAACAATACCTTAGAGCAAGCTACAGCATGAAGCATCAACCGTCATCGGATAAAACCCCGACAAGGGAGGAGACTCCAAGGAGAAATTGAAACAGCAATCAAAATAAAACATAACCATAATTGTCTTAAACAACAAATAAAAAGGGACTCCAAATAAGTGGAAAACATAAAAAGAAAGGGGAAAGGGACTGGCGTCAGTGCCGCCCCTTTCAATCGTCGCTCAATCCAGCAGGAAGTTGAACCCACAATCTCTGAGTCAGTTTGTAGATTCATCTGCCAGCTAGTATAATCGATTGGCGACCTCGGCCCTGTGTCAATCACTCGGGATTAGTGGAGCTTCAACTTCATTGGTAGAAGATTCTGATTCCTCGTCTGCAATCCTAGCAACGTGAATATCACTGGCGACTGCACAGCCTTCCAAGGCACCCGAGAGTCTTCCCCAACTTACGAGCAAACATCCACATTGGTTCAATCTTCTGGGAGTCTACTACTTTACTGAACTAAGCATGCGTGTCTCGTCGCCGCTCGTTGAATACTCACGAAGTCATCCCCGCCCAACTTAGCCGTATCCGAGTGGGTGTAACCCGAATCTTCTTTCCTCGGTGATGGCAATGGCGACAAGGTATCGACCGTGACATCCTTAAATGTCCTCTTATGTAATTGTCCCGTGTCCTGAGCTCGGTGTCTCGGTCCAATCACCTCTGTCATCACCGAATTGATCCAATCGATATTGCTATGCTGGTAAGTGCACCTATGCTCTCACGGTCCACCGAAGTAAGATGATGTGCTTCCCATCCTTGGTGAAATAATATATGTTGATGAATTCATCGTGCTGAGTCCTCCTGCAAATTGTCACAGTCCCCCAATAAAAAAGTATCAGGCATCTATAAGGACCACATCGCACCACACATGATCCTGTAGCTTGCTCCCGATCGAAAACTACACTACGTATCTCCGATCAATGTTGAATTTGTTCTCCTTCAGCTACATTAAAGAATATGATTAGAAGTGCCTAAGTCACAAGACCCATCTTTTCTACCATCTCTCGTAGATGTCATATTTTTACTACTCCCCCATCGACGGTGAGATTGCATACATTTCCGCTCACGGTGCACAGTGTAAAAGATATTATGTTGAAGCTTTTGTGGATCCCTCGTATCCTTAGCTCGTAGGATTCGTCGAATCGAATTGCTTCTCCTTCATCTGGTGGTAGACGGTGCACCTTAATCATATCTGCAGCTTTTTCCTCATCGCTAACCTCTTCCACAACGCCCTGTTCCATAAAAGATGCGACGCAGCTCGTTGGGGAACTGGAGGCAATGTGCCCAAATCTGTGGCTTTTGAAACATTTTCTGACAGGGATTATAGCAAGTGTGCTACTCTTGTCAGGCTTTTTTCAGTGGGGATGGCTTTATCCTTGTCCGAACCAACTTTCCAACCTACCTGAGGTGTGTTCCTGCTGATGTCTCCAACTATGGGTGGCTATCTGACTGGTGGTGGTTACATGCTATGTTTCTACTGTCTTTCTACTTTCAGTGCTAAAATCAGAACATTTCCCAATGATGAATAAGGCTACAGCTGCACCACGTTGCAAATTGCGGGCTTCAGGTTCCCCATATAACAAGTTATGACATGTTTCTCTGGCTTGACCAAATCACATCTCATCTAACAACTGATCAAATTATGTTGTGAATTCATCTACTGAAAGATCCCTCTGTTATAGGTGGTGGAGTCTCAGAAACATATCCTGACGGTAACGAGGTGGGAGATATTTCACTTGCATCGCTTCCTTCGCACCTGGTAATCTTATCGTTGTCTTCACTTTTTTTATCTGTGTAAATTCTCCCACCACAAAGAGACATTATTCTTTAACTTGATAGCAGCTAATTTGACCTACTAATCCTCCAAAGACATCCTTATACTCCAAGATACATTTAACAGATTGCAACCAATCAATAAAGTCTTATGGATTCATACCTACATCAAACTCTAGCAGGTTCATTTTGATGTCGAAGTCTCGGTGCCCTCCAAATGATATCTCCTCTTTAAAATTATCCCTATGGGGATTCAAATACCCCCTCTCAAGGCCTCTATTACTGGAATTCAAAACATCGTGACATATCTTCTTCATCGTTGAAATTCTACCTATAAAAGTGATTCATATCCTCCTCTCTCTCTCCTTTGACTCTTCAGCTCTCGGTCGAGGGTAACCTTGTCCTAGGTTATCTCATAAATCTGTGCAGCCTTTATCGAAGACTACGAAGCTCTCGCCATATCTTTTCCTGGATAGGTTCGAGCAAGTCTTCTTGGTGGCATGGTTAGAGTTTGGGATTTATGGAACTAGAAAGATTATTTTGTGTTACAAAGAAATTTTTTCGGGTTATGGCGGATGCTAGGAAACTCTAGGATAAAACTAGAATTAGGGTAGCTCTAATACCAAATAATACGGAACTAGTTCAAAACAACAGAAATGATAAGCAAATTTTTTCAGCATGTGTTTGGGTTACAACACAGCTAATACAACAAAACAACAACCACCTCTAGCTTGGGCAGGACGAGAAGATTTGAGAGTGGTGGTGGCATCGGTGAAGCGACAAGAGGAAGGGGAAGTGTTGGTGGTTAGACGGTAGGTTGGAAAGGGGATTTAGCGGCGCTTGAGGGTCGAAGGAGTGCAGTGGCAAGGAAGGTTGCCAGTAAGGAGCAGCTGGAAACAGAGTGATGGTCGGATAGGCGGACAGCAAGAACTACTGCGGGTAAAGAAGCGCCAAAAGCTAGTTGACTGTTGGACGGGTTGGAGAGCAAGCAACACTGCAGGGAAGGGCCGGTAGGCCCATAAAAAGGAGTAGGGGTGGCCGGCAGCTAAGGGAGGGGGAGGGGAAGGACAAGGGATGGGGAGGAGAATAGGAGAGGATATAACACCACCTCGGAGCAAGATATAGTCGAAGCACCACCGGTGGTCGAATACAACCCTAGCAAAGGGAAAGGAGACTCCAAGGAGAATCTAAAACTAAATCAAAATAAAACATAACCCTAATTCTCCCAAATAGCGTGGAAAACATAGAAGGTAAGAGGGAAGGGGCTGGCAGGAGTGTAACCACTTCTAATTGTAGCTCAATCCGAAGGGAGCTAAACGCGCAATCTCTAGACCGGCTTCCGACGGCCCATCCTCCCGTTGGCTGAACTAGCTAGCCTCCTCGACCCCGCATTACATGGTACAACGTTTAGAACAAAACTTCTCACAAAAAAAAAGAATAATACCATAACATATTGTTTCTCACACCAAAAGAGCAGAAAATATAGTTCATCTGTGAGGAAAAGCACAATATATTCATCTATACCACTAGTATACCTCCATTATATCACTATTTTTTAAAACAAAGTAAAACTTTTAGAATGAAAATTTTCAGACTATAAGGTGCATGACATCATAATCTATTGTTTCTCACATCAAAGGAGCAGAAGATGTGGTTTACTTTTAGAAAAAATATAATATATCCACCTATACCACCACTATACCTCCATTTTTTTAAACATTGTGAAACTTTTAGAACAAACATCTTCAAATTAATAACGTCCATAATAACATTTTCTATTATTTCTCACATCAAGAGCACAAGATACAGTTCAAGGGTGAAGAAAACGTAATATATCAATATGTACCATCACTTTTTAACAACTTTTCTAAAACATGATAAAATTCTTGAAACAAAAATTTACAAACAAAAAAGGAACTATGCACATTTACTATTATATGCAATACCAGACAGCTATTTTAATTCTCTTCCTTGAATACACCCATAATTAACAACTCATAAGTTCCCTCTTTTAAATTTTTAAGCTTACCTGTCATATCTGAAAAAATTATGAGTAAGAATCCAACGTGAACTTCAAATAAATGAAAGCATGTAATCGATGACATGAAATGCTTCTCTTAGCTTGAGTACTCAAAAGTGGGACAATGGGTCCAAATGGACATATTATCCTTGAATAGTAGGCAGTAGTTGTGGAAGACAATAGCTTTCTAAAAGCTTAGGTAACAACTAGGGAACCAAATCCCTCACAGCTAACCAATCATTCCCATCCACTCACCACTACCGCAAGCAAATAGATTTTAGCCAGCTAGGTAGCTTGAGCAGACATAATTGTGGGGGTTCTAACAATCCATATCTTTAAATAGTTACAAAAGCCAAGCAAGGTACAGTCATATCATAGAATAAGCAAATCATCTGGAGTTAGCAGAAATAACCAACATTCCCGACAGCTAAAACTATGCATGCACCATAAAAAGAATACACATTACACCATGATCCAATTAATGTGGGGGATCGAGAAGTTGATGCTTACATCCTTGCCCTGGGGTGAGCCTCTTTTACCAAGTATGGAATCTTTGCTTTTTTATTGAATGGTCTCAGGGTCAAAATGATTTAAACCTTCACATCACTCCTACAACACCCTCGAAGATTCCCATTCAAAATCACAGGTCATTATCATCATCATTAGTATTATTACTATTGTTATATTTTATTTCTTTCTAAGTTTAAAATGTGAAAATGCACATCATAGAGTTTGCAATTGCGTGAGGAATTACATATGGTAATTGAAAGAGGAACATACCTTGACAGTAAAGAGAATACTAGTGTCAAAGACTTGTTGGCCAGATGCAACATGAAGCCCCTCAATATAACCAGCACGAGGAGACTTGACAACGTGCTGAAACAATCAACAACAAGATTAGTTTATACAGAATAGATTCATGAAGAAAAACACTCAGGAGTATGAAACTAATGTCCAACCCACCTCCATTTTCATGGCCTCAAGAACTAGAACAGGCTGTCCTTCTTCAACTTTTTCCCCGTTGTCTAGCAAAACCTTGACCACTAAACCAGCCATAGGTGCTAACACACTCCCTTTAGGCTGTGAAGTAGTCTGAAAACTAGGTTTATGATCACTCGCGTCATTATTAGAATGATCAAGACTCAGAGGTTCTCGGTAATGATGGTGATGCTGCCCATGCCATATATGTATGTGTTGGCAATTATCCTGATGGAAAAGGAGAATTGCCTCTCGCTATAATATTCGATGATTTTTTGCTCGGGATATCAAACTGAATTGCTAGAGTTAATATATAAAGAACGCACTGCTCTGAGAAACTGACCTTAAAGTATCGTGCCAAAGTAATATGGTTGCTCAGTCCATCAATTTCAACAATGAACTTGCACTCACCCAAATGAACGACTTTGATCTCCATGACAGAGGAATCACCACCTTCAAACTGCCCATGACATAGCTTTGAGACTAAGAAATTTAGGATATGTATAAAGAACTCGTACATAAATAGGTGAAAAGAGACATACAATTATGAGATCTCAAAAATTGATTTAAGGGTGATAGAAAGAGTAGCAGCATAGGGATGAAATAAAGGCATATGTTACATGAGAAAGAAGGTTTAAATGCATAAAATATGATCATATAAGTTCACATCCAAGATGATTGGATGTCTATGAGTGTTGATCTGCTAACACTGCTATTTACCTCAACTAAATATCTGCCTTTGGATACACAGTTGATGACCAGTTTCAAGGGTTCTAGGCATTTTCCATCAAGTTCATTCTCCCACTCAAGTTCTATCAAACGCTTGGCAAAGTGATGCATTCGAAAAGGTGGATTAGAATACCACAATGAAAGCAATTTGTCCCCACCTACAAATGTTAATTTACTTCAAATTCCAACACAGCACTAGCTGAAAAAAACTAGAAAACAAGTTTCACAAAAATATAGCCAACCTGGAAATTTTTCGTTGTAGGTATTATGGTCCTCTTCACAGATGCATGCTGCAACAAATGCTGCACCAAGTTTGGAGGAAGCAGATGTCCCAGCTGCTATATCAACTCCTGAATCAATGAAAAGATCCTCTTTGAAATGCTCAATGAAATGTGTTTCAACTAAGCCCTTCTCAAAAGCCCAATGGTTTGCGAGTTTGTACAGAAAACCAATATTAGTTGGTAAACCTGCAACCTACATTCATACAAGAGCAAATGCAATGTAAACATTAAAGCCTTCCCAAGAAAAACCATAGATAAGAAACAACAGGGCAACTGCGACTCTAAAGTCTACCATTGGATAAGATTGTCCAGAATCAGCAAATCAGAATTCCAAATATGTAGCTTACCTCTCTATCAAATGATCTAAGCTATCATTAAAGGAGGCTTGCATTGAAAGGTTAAAAAAAAAAAGTTAGATGTTTTAAATAGTAGAAAAAATGAACAAGATCTACACATAACTAGAAGGAAATAAGGTTACAGTTAATATCGTGCCATGATTACATGTATAATAAGAAAATCATGCAACTATAAACCCAAGGAAAAAATGTAACTAAAGATTTTGTTTTCACCACTACATAACAATCTAGAAATTACGATAAACCTGAAATTTTAGCAAGCAGTCCTTCAGTTTGACTAATGCAGCTTGTCGATTTTCTCCCCACACTACAAGCTTAGCTATCATAGGGTCGTAGTGCATGCTAACCGTGTCTCCCTCCTTCACTCCTGTTTCAACTCGCACTAGTTCCAATATGTATTTAGAATGCAGCAATTTGGGTGCATAAATTTATAGCTTAATTCATAATCCAAGACTTATGAGCATTACCTGTTGGAGAAATGGAGACTGGATGGTAGTAATGGAGTGAACCAGTTGCAGGGAGGAAGCCCCTACAAACGTTTTCTGCATATATTCTAGCCTCAAAGGCATGCCCTATCGCCAAAATAATAAAACATAACAAGATAAATTACATGCTCAAAAAATCAGTTAAAAGCACAAACAAACTTGACCTGCACGAGTTACATTCATAGAAAATACTTGAGAAAATTATTTTAATAGAAGAAAGCTGAAGCCGCTAGAACATGCCACAGGTAAAGAAAATAACAGAGAATGTACAAGGTCAAACTCAGAAAATAGCAAATCAACTGAAACATACGAAACATTTTTCTCACTATTTCTACATGTATTATGTGGGATAAATCTGCTACAAAAATATTTTGTGTTAAGAAAGGCGTGCAAAAATATCATTCCATTGTTTGTAGCCACTCAATAAATTTATCTAGACCCAAATCTGGGAAGTCAATATTCACTCTAAAACCATGTCATCTCCTCTGATACTCAATCTCACCATTTAAAATTTCCCGATATAAGATTTTTCCTTCATCCTCTCAATTTGGTGACTCGCTGCTGTGGTTGTGAGTGATCTCTCAGAGTTGTCTCCTCTCAAAGGCGGCAAGTTTTTATTTCAATTAGAGGATCTCCCATTACATGTCTTCCATCATAAGCTACTACACATCCCTTTACAAGTGTCCCTTAGGTAGAATTGTGTCATTTTCTCTCAACAAGGGTTTCGACGGATTTAGGGTTGTGGATCAAAGATTGGTCGAGGGTCTAGTAGATGTCGGGATAAATTTTTGGAGGAGGTAGGAATGTTATCTTTTAAAAATTTAGGGTTAGGACAAGGAATTGCGGGAAAAATGGCTAGAGAATTGAGTTGGTGAAAGATTAGATTATTTGGATTTAAGGTTTAATCGCAAGAAAGACAAATCCTTAAAAATTTAGAATTTGTTACTCTGATATCAAATGACACTAAATTAGGCCAACTAGTCGGCGTAAGAATGTTAGAAAATGGGTTGGAAGGGTTTAGGATGAGGAATGGAAGTGAAGACAAGCAAATCAAATGTCGGAACAACTCTTTGGCGACTATCCGCCCAAAAGATAGCATGTAGAAACGGCAAAGGAAAGATGACACCGAGATTCCACCACCTTTTTCTTCAAGATATAGAGTCACCACTTGAAAAAAATATATAGGCTAAAACTCTCCAAATATGAGAAAACGGGGAGATAAGTGTCCAAATAATATAAACAAAGAATTTTACCAATCCAAAACAAAATCAATATGCAGGCTTAAAGCAAAGTAGCATTAATACTAATTAAAATAATATTAAATAGGGCTCCATAGATCGACAACAGTTAAACAAACAGGAAAAATCGAGCCGTTTAGGACATCATGGGATGGAGCCATTTGCCAATCCACAATCACAGATACCGTGAAACGCAATATAGTAGTAGCTCCCACATCATCCAACCAGCACTCAATCAAGGTTAAAACTAAAATGAAATCAATTAAGATATTAATAGAAGTATCTTTGTATGTCTCAAATACCCGTTTCTATAGAAACAAGTCATTTCAAATTTACAAAAAAAAAAAAAATAATAATAATAATAAGATGACTCGTCCAGCATTTTTTCATTCATCTTAACTTGAAGATAAAAGCCCCAAAAAATATGTAGTTAAAACCTTAGCTTAGCCTCATGCACTTGAACAACATATAAGGATTTTGTAATAATTACAATTAGAGTCAAATGATGAATGACAATAAAGATGCACGACAATACTATAGGGTCATAAATAAACCAGTGTGCATGAGATCAAAATTAGGATCATAATAGTGATCACAAGAATAGCGAGCACAAAATGAGACATAAGATGACGAAAGTAATGCACATTCACATAAGTTGCCCCATAATTTTATAAACTTGGGAAACAATATTATAACTTATGATAAGGTCCGATATCCTTTTGTTAGGATTTTGAATCAATAAATTTGTAGAATAAGCACAAAAATCAAATTTGGTGAACTAAAAACAAAAATAAATTATATCTTTGCATATTAAATAATAAATAATATTTAAAACTTTATTAAAAATTTGTTAGTTGTGATAACTTCAACTCAAATTATATTTGAAATCACCTTCTTAAAATTGCTTAGTAATGAGAAAATATAAGAAATCAAAGTTGTTTTGTGTCCTTGATATGTGTGACTAAGAGTAAGGAGCTCAATTGGTGAGTTTTTAAGAGCTACAAAAAATCATTGGTTGAGGTATGAAGAGAAATCCCTAGAAATTTTGAGAAAACAACTTGAAATGGGTAATTAAAGAAAAGAAAAAGTGATAAACGATGAGAAAAATAGAAAATAAAAGACTTTGCTTAGGCATAGATAATTATCTTAGCACAATGCAAGCATGATAAAGCCAAAAATGATGAAATGATATAAATATATCAAAGAATGTACATATTTGAGGTGTCATTAAATGGAGAGTTTTTGTTAATTGTTAAATCTACTTTTATTCTCTCTCGAGAAAATCTTTTTTTTTTTTTTGCATGATTTAGGAGGAAATTTGGATTTTTTTTGTGAGATTGGGTGTATTTGATTTTGGGCAATGCATGTTTTCTTAAAGCCACTTTTACTTTAACGTGTTGCTTCTCTAAAATAGATTGAATCATTTCTCCTCTACTATAGATAATACATGAGATCGCAGATTTTTTCTTGAATCACACCCAGGAAATAGAGCATAAAAGAAGGATGAGAGAGTAAGCAATAAAGAAGAGAGAAGGAGAGAATGGAGAAAGAGTGGAAAAAGTGTTGTATTAATTCTTCTAATAGTTGTGCTCCAGTGGAGGAAGAAGTCCCCTTTTACATTCACTCTTTTCCGTTTGTATAGGAAAATTTTATTATAAACTTTACAATAGTAATGATTACACTTAGATCTCCAGGGATTTCTGGTTATTTTATTGTCTTAGTTTGGGTGGATATAAAATATGCTCTCTTCCGGGTTATCCTTAGTTGAAGCTGCATTTCGTATTCTATCATCTATGTACTACGTCGGGTCACATCTTTGGTAGGCTGAGTAGTGAGGGCCAAGTGACAAAGATGGAGTGGCGAGGGCTGAATTTAGTAGGTTCAAGTGACGAGGATCGAGAGAAGAGGGTTGGATCGGCAAGGCCCAAGCGATGAGGGCCAAGTTCAACAGTGTTCTTTAGCCAAATGACCAAATGGTGAATTCCAAGTAACTCCTAGACTAGTGATGAGGGTCGAACAACAAGGACAGACCGACGAAAGCCGAGTGGTAGGGGCTGAGTTCAGTATGTTCTCAAGACAATCTCAATGCCTTAAACTGCGAAGAATAATTTTTGTCATACATTAGACTATTTCTCAAATTAAACCACATAAATATTAGTGTCTTTTCATGATATTTGTTCTCTTTATTGCTACATAATTCCATGATATTTTGCTCCGAGTTAGCATATCCTCATAAAACTTGAAGAAACTTTTTTTTTTTTTGCTCATAACATCAACTAACATAACACTAAGTTCAAGTGTTTTCGAGAAGAGAATGCTTAGATGGATAAGTGGCTTTACAAGAGACAAATTGCGAAATAAATATATCCGTAAATGGGTTCGTGTAGCTCAAGTGGGGAAAAAATTAGAAAGAGTCATCCTAAATAGTTTGGTCATATTGAACGTCGACCATCATATGATCTGATTAGGAGAGTAGATGTTTTAGATTCGACTTACGTTAAGAAATGCATAGGTAGGCCTAGAAAAACTTGGGCATATTGTATAAAAAATTATCTTAATTTATTAGACTTAAATGAGAATATGACACTCAATAGGACGCAATGGAAAAAAAGGATTCATGTAGCCGACCCCACTTAGTGGGATGAAGACTTGTTGTTGTTGTTGAACATCAACTATATTTGAATTTGTTTACAATGATTGTAGATGTTTCTTATAGTATTTGCATAATTATTGTGGGACAAAATAGAGTTTTGAGAGTTTTGTATGTATTATATCATAACCTTTTTTCTTCAAAAAAAAGCACCTTTTTTTATTGCTACCATGCCCTAATTGGTCTCTATCAAGTATGGGCACACATACGAATACATTAGAACAATATTTTCTTATATTTAATAATTTAATAATAATGAATAATATATAATTTCCTAATACAATTGTAAAAAAACAAAAGCAATGCAATGTTTCAAAATGACCACAAAAAGTCAAAACAATAAGCATTTTATCACCTTTAGCTTACAAGAAAAAGTGTATATGTGGATATTGCTAGTTAGGGCATAAAGGCACAGGCATTTAAAAGTGTAACTAGAACAAATTAACAAAATATCTAATTTTGCATAAACAGAATAACTACAAAACTGAGACCTTCGATGTCAACTATATATACTTGGACTTCAGCTATTTATACATGCAGAAAATAGATTTGGCTTTGAGTTCAAATGTGGGGATATGAGCATATGCCTTTGACGATGAAGTAGAGGTTGAAAAGTGACACGAGTGTGAGAAGCGATACAAGGTGGGGGTAAATCTTCATCTTTGGTTCAAATCTTGGGTGAGAAACAATGCTACGTGGGGATGCATCTTAGTCTTTGGTATCCCGACTTGGAATAGAGAGATGCAACTTCATCTTCGGCTTTGTATACGAATCAAGGCTTCATTTTCATCTTTACATCTCAGGTTCAAATAGGATACAAAATGTATCGAGTTAGGGCAGCTACCATATTATTTAATTTCTAGAAGCTTGTGGTTTTAAGCAACCAAATGTGCCATGCTATTTGAAAAAATATGTCCATTCTTATGTCCTAATATGTCTAATAAGTGTCGGAGCTCAAATTTTAAATAAAAAAAAACTGCAACAAAGTTTGACATGTCAAACATATGTCAAGGTGTGCCAGTCGTGTCCATATCCGACAGAGACACAGAAGCCATTTAGAAGCAAATGTCCATGTTTCATAGGCAAATCTTGTTACGAAAATATCTTCATCATAACAATTTCTAAAATGTGGGAAAAAAAACATAACCAAACAAAAATATAGCAATAGTATATAAGTAAAACTATCTCAAGCACACTCTCATAATATCGTGAAACCTTAGTTATAATACTTGGACTTGCTCTGTCAAGTTCATACGCTAATTAATTGATACTATGCACACAAAAATTGTCAAAACAAATTTAGAGTCCACAAAAGATGATGAAATTAAGTCTTTTTTCTTTTAATTATTAACTAGAATAACTATGCCCAACAAGAAAACATATTTTAGCACAGTTAGCATTTCTTTCAGAAGTATCCCATTTCAAAGCAAGTCCAGGATGTGCAAGATTCCGTGAGGTATCAAACCGCTTCAAAACTAAAAGTCATTTTGGATTAATGATAAAAGTACAGAAAAAATGCCATCATAATTAAAAGCATGATGACCTATGCTGCATATAAACTGTGTTATTGTTTTAAAAGTTCACCTTTTAAGGGCACCTCTGACTGAGTCAAAGGCAAAGTTTCACCATTTGCAACAAGGATTTGCCACTCCACGAGATCTTGTCCAACAATCATCTCAGTTACGGGATGTTCAACCTTCACGTTTTTGTCATCAATCAAGAAACTGTTTGGGGTAAACTATTTTTCAACGCCCTAAACACTCAGACTTAAAGTTAAAAGAAATAATAAAGAGAGAGAGAGAGAGAGAGAGAGAGCAAAAAAGTGCAAAAATATCTCCATGTTCATGCTTTTATGTTGTAACAATAATTGAACAAAGTCGGCACACCTGAAGTCTGGTGTTCATCTCCATGAAATAAAATTGATTGGAAAGGGTATCCATAATAAACTCCACTGTTCCCGCATTGTAATAGCCAACTGCCTTTATGGAGAATACATGCCAGGAATTCTCAATCAGAATATAAAAAACTAATAAGTAGAATTAAGTACAATGCAGCTGACGAAAATAGATAAAAAGGTGGCAAAACATGCTCCAATGGAACACGTTGGCCAATAAAGCAAGACCTCATGAAGCAAGGAAAAGTTCTCTTTTTAGAGGATAAGAAAACCCTCCAATCAATTCAAATATATTGGAAGTATGATTTACAAAAATTTATTGAATTATGAATCACCTAACCTTGGCAGCAGCAACAGCAGCTTCGCCTAAGTGAGAGCGGAACTCGTTGGCTACTTTTGGCTGCAACAATTAAGGAAAAAAAGCTATTACAAACATAAAAACAATAACAGTACAAAAGACATATGAACCATACCGCAGGTGCCTCTTCAATAATTTTTTGATGCCTTCGTTGCACACTACAGTCTCTCTCATATAAATGGATGACATTTCCATGCTTGTCTCCAAAAACCTTTAAATAAAATATATCTATTGTTAAAAAAACTAACGTGGATCATAAAGCCAAGAATATTAAGCTAAATGCTAAATGTGAAAAATAATAAGCACATAATTTATCAAAACACACTCTCTCCATATTCCAAAGAAAACAAGTGATCTAAGAATTATCATCATTAGCTTTACCTCGGCAATTGGAGGTCCGCTTTCTCTTTTTTCTTTAATTCTGTGAATCTTAAGTTTAGCTTTCTGAATCCTTTATTTATTCATCTTTTGTGCTGCAAGGGTGATAATTTTTACGTATTCTTCGAAAGCTCTTGTTAAATTATCTTTGCTCTGCCAACATTCCACCCTATTACTTCCAAATTGATTTAATCCACACGCCCTATTAGTGATGCTTAGATCACCACCAATAGCGACCTAAGGTTTCTAAATAGTGAGCAACTTAGGGTTTCTAGATAGTGTAAAAAAATATATTAATGATTGAGAATTTTGTATGTGTATGCGCAAATACAGTCATACAAAAGTTTTCGCTGAAATTCCCTCCCATTAAAACAAATTCACCGACCAAAGTGACTGAACCGAGCTCACCGACTGAAGTGGCCAAATTGAGCCCCATGCCAAAGTGGTCGAACAAAGTTCACAAGCTGAAGTGGCTGAGCTGAGCACACCTATTGAAATTGCTGAACCGAGCCTGCCTGCCTGCCTGCCAATCCAAACTATCATTTTCCCTCGAAAGAGTAACCTAGCCCACCTGAGCTAGGGCGGCTATCAAAGAAGGTCATAATGACCACAAAGGACATCCGATAATTTCTTATTTAAAGGTATTGCCTGACATTTGGGATTCTATATTTTTACCCAAGTATTGAGTTAGTCTGCGATCGACAATATATGATATTCATCAATATTATCTAGCACCAACTCGGTAATACACCGACATCGACACACTCTTTTCATCATGATGTCGATAAAGGCATCATACAGCTTCAAAAATGTACTCGCTTTCGATTAATTATAGATTTCTTCTCTTATCTATAAAAGGGAAACGAAAAACAATAGAAAAGGGATCTCTCTCTCTTTCTCGATCCTCCTCATTTCCTAGTTATCTACTACCATATATATTTTATTTTCTTTGTTTAAGGTTTGGTTTTTGTCTCGGACATTTCTGTTGTTGGTGTCTTTTCCCTTGTTATGACTTATTCGATGACGGGTGGTACTCCGGTAGTATATTGCTATAAGGTGGTGATTACCTCCACATGCTTCCTTGCTTCTTTCCCTCACATACTTGCTACCATACTTTTTGTAAACCCCCTAATCATCCCTGCACCACCCTTTTGCTCCAATCTTTTGTTATTGGTTGTTGTCTGGCCACATCCCTACCACCTGCTACTGCAGGTTGTCGTCCAGCAACCCCTCCCTACACCGCAACTGCCTTCAGCCATATGTCACCTACTGTTCAGTTGCACCCCTACCTCCTCTAATTAAATAGACATGTTAGTAAAGTGGTAGAAGATTTTAGAAATATTCATGTCGACTACAATTTTGAAGTGATTAATGAAAAAAATTAGCCATAATGGATTTCGTTTTAGCTTATGATTTTGCTATTGTTAGATTTTATTTTAAGTAAAATATGAACATATTATTACGTATACGAATGAATCTAATAAAATAGAAATTGATTATTTTCTTTTAAAAAAAAGAAATAGCTGAAATTGTAAAGAATATAATATCATTCTAAGTGAAAATTTAAGTAATCATATTTTGATAAACATTTGAATGAAAATTTTGAAAATATGATCGACTATAATAATTTTAATATCCTTAATAATAATATTTTTATTATTTTTTACCATTGCATCAGTAAAAAGGAAGTTAGGAGGATTTAAAGAAAATGACGGGTGAAAAATCAGTAGGATTTGATGGTATCTCAAAAGAAGAGTGAAAATATTTAGGAGGTTTGGAAATTTTTTGGCTTAATAAACTTATTAATATTGTTTTAAAAATTAAAAAATGGCTGAAGCGAGAAAGAATAGCATTTTAGTCTATATTTTTAACAATAAAGATGATGCACAAGAGTGTGCAAATTATAGTGAAATTAAGTTAATGTGTTATACATTAAATTATGGGAGAGAGTAATTGAACATAGGTTAAGATGCGATACAAAGATTTCTCAAAATCAATTTGGATTCATGTTGCGCAAGTCTACTATGGAAGCAATGAATTTATTGAGAGGTTTGAAGTAGAAGTAGAGAGGATCTACAGATGATTTTTGTTGATTTAGAAAAAAATTATGGTATAGTTTCGAGAGAAATTCTTTAGAGAGTTCTTAAAAAGAAAGGTGTTAAATATGACTTATATTCAAGTCATTAAAGATATATATACTAGAGTTGTTGCTTGTGTTCGAACAAAATGACGATTAACCAAATATTTTCTTATTTCAGTTGGATTACATCATGGGACCGGCTTTAAGACCATATCTTTTTGTTTTACTTATGGATGCTCTTCCTGGATATTTACAGGAGGTACCTCGGTGTATGTTTTTCGATGATGATATCCTTCTTATGGATAAGAATAGAAAAAGAGTTCGGAAAAACTTGAATTATAAAGGTTAATTTTAGAGTCTAAAAGCCTTCATTTGAGTTGATCTAAAAATGAATACAGGGAATATGATTTTAGTAGTGGTAGATCTAATTGTTGCAACAATGGGTGATCAAATCCCTTTATACTTAGATACAAAATGTGAAATGAATATATTCGTGAAAAAGTTGTATGTCAGTGAAAGGGTTGATGTAGTTGATGTAGCTTCTGTGGCGAGAAGATTAGAGAGAATTGCCTCAGATGATTCAGTCACATTAAACGCCAGCCATTTGATGATACAGCTATGAGAGTAAAAGTTTAAGATTGGACTCATGTTAAGAAAGGTAGAAGTAGACCTAAAAAGAATTGGCATCTTGTTTAAAAAACGGTCATAATTTATTAGAATTAAATGAAAAAATGACTCTCAATAGGTACAATGGAGAAAAAGGAATCATGTAGCTAACCCCACTCATTGGGATAAAGGCGTGTTGTTGTTATTGTTGTTGTTGTGATATATCATGTGTTCTACTTGGATCAAATATATTTTAAAAACCTCATTTATCAAACAAAAAGTTACTGAACTAATTGCTTTGTGATTCATCTTCTCTCCCTCCTTTTCTTAGCAAGATAAGGATTGTACTTGATGAATGCATTTAGCTTAACCCTCCATAGAGGAGTTATCACACGCACAAGGAATTGATGTGTCTATATGAGCTGACTTTATACTCAACATTGACGATATGATTAATTAAACATTCTATTTATTTTTTTAGTATTTTATATTTTGGCAGAGTTTAGATTTAATCCTATTAGGATAATTTCCTGCATTCAAAAGAATCAAAGGGATTTAATCGCATGAAAGCTGATATGGCATATCACCAATGAGACTATCAAAATTCATGTACGCTTGAAAACTTGAGAACTTTAAGATTTCACAAATGTTACCTGAACTTCTACATGCCTGGGTTGAGTGATGTACTTCTCAATCAAAATTGTACTTACTCCAAAAGAAGCAGCAGCCTCACGTTGTGCACTCAAAAAAGAATCAGCAAATTCACCTGGACTTTTAACTATTCTCATTCCCTGGAAAGAGCAACGATAAACTGTAAAATTAAGAATAAAAGAACGAAAATGTCTGTAGGCATGCATTACAAAACAAGCAAGAGCTTTTTCCATCAAATAATAATCAGTACAATGCACAAAAAATTTAAGGTAATGAGTGTAATGTACTTCAAAGTGTAAATTTCTCTCAAATTAGAAAAAAAGCATAGTCTTCACTTCATCGCATTATATTTAAATTATCTCTTCGCATTGTATAGTCAACTCTCAATTTTTGAATCCTTTGCAATTAATTTTTAACCATTAATTTCAATCTACCTCAAACAAAAAGATCCACCTTTTCAATTTTGATGCAAATTTTGATCCAGCTGCTCCATTCAAACTAGCTCAAAATCGATATAATTTTGATCATTTGAATTAAGCCACAATTAGATATTGATCCATGTTCAACCCATCAAGCCAAACCCCGAATCAAGGCCAAATCAGCTTGTTCACAAACTATGAGTTAGTTAAACAAAATTTCAATCTTTAGTTTATATTGATTTAGTTTGATTGGATAACTATGATAAAATATTATATTTCGTAAATACTAGTTAAACCTTAATGTACATAAAATATTTCCATAGTCATTTAAATATATTTGTTTCTAAAATTATGTAGGTTATTTAATGTGAATGATTTATACTTCAGAAAATATTTCTCTTTATTTTTTGCTTGCAACACCACCATTTAGCCCCAACTTGAACACTGGCTAATCCTATAAACCATAAGCATGTCCGGACAAGCGTTCAAGGTGCCGACCTTAATTGGCAAATTTTGTATATCTTTAAATAATATTGATCCATAATTAATAATTTTTTAAGTTCTTGGCATCATACAACCTCATAAAGCCAAAGCAAGTCCTCCAAAACATGTACGTAAAGATGAAGACGTTAATACAAAGAATGACATGGCACTAGGGTAGATTTTGCAATGCAAAATTAATGTGTCCAAGTTTAATAATCTATTGAAGTCGTTCCATATACTCATGCTCTTTGTTCTAGTACCATTCGTGAATCCTATCCTAAAATTGGAAACTGACGCTTTTTTATTTGTATAGCAAATGAACTGGGAATGAAGAAGAGAGAAAGTTAATTTAACAAAATAAAGGGGCAAATTACATGTATATGAAATCTTTTTATTTACAAAACTAAGATTCAAGTACTTCAATTAATAATAATAGGACCTAAATCATGAAGTGCACTACAGATCTATCAACTTCTATTCTCAATGATATGTTAAATTTGAAATAATCTGATTAAGCATGTGGAAATACATAAAATTTTAGGCGGTAGTTTTGTAAACAAGAAATACTTTAATGGAAATCATACAAATATCCCAAAATAAAATTTATCACCATAAATAATTGTATTCATACTTTTAAACAATGGTGCATATGAAATTTTGAGATGATGAAGGAGAATATAAGCATGTTCATTCTAGCAAAAAAGATCATGAGAACTTCAAAAATTTGCACGATCCTCAACTTTAATAATATCAATGACTGGGATGCAGTTTTGTTTTTTCAAGGCTTACCACATTTTTGTTTTAAAAAGGTGTTCTTAAAGGCATACCTTTCCTCCTCCACCATGTGTAGGTTTTATCAAAATGGGATAACCAATTTTTTCAGCCTCGGCTTTTAAAAAATCAATATCCTGTTGGTCACCATGATAACCAGGCACAAGTGGTACACCAGCAGCACCCATTATTCGCTTTGATGCACTGACAGTGAGATGGCATGAAAAGTGAAATAATATTGCGTGGCAACCTTATCAGAACAAATAAATGGATTTAAGAAAGTCAAAATAATATCATTTGTCATGAATTAAGAATTAATACCTCTTGTCACCCATTTCTCTGATGGCGGATGCTGGAGGCCCTATAAAGTTAAGATCTTCGGCTTCACAAAGCTGAGCAAAATCAGCACTCTCAGACAAAAAACCATAGCCAGGGTGTATAGCCTGCAGAATGTAATGTGAATATGAAAAAACGGAAAAAAGGCATGATACCAGACTTTAACAAACAAACAAGGGAAAAGCAATATTATTACTGAAATCAAATATGAAATTACAATAAACAATAGTGGAAATCCAAAATTATAACAAAACAACAACACGACACCCGAGCTAGGGTTGAACACGACACCCGAGCTAGGGTTGATTCTAGGGTGGAGGTAGTGCTGGCAAGGGATTTGGATGTCAGGGTGGGTTGGAGAGGATTGGCTAGCGGGCGAGCAGTAAAATGCAGTTTTGAAGGTGTTGGTCGGGGTGGCGGCAGCAAGGAAAACAGGAGAAGGTGGCGTCTACAAG
The DNA here is from genome assembly GCA_022702705.1 of Papilionanthe hookeriana x Papilionanthe teres. Classification (NCBI taxonomy): domain Eukaryota; kingdom Viridiplantae; phylum Streptophyta; class Magnoliopsida; order Asparagales; family Orchidaceae; genus Papilionanthe; species Papilionanthe hookeriana x Papilionanthe teres. Next base: position 43,695,870 of record CM040423.1, on the reverse strand, counting down.
ATAAAAGTGGTGAGGGTGAAGGGAGTTGACGCGGGAAAAAATAGGAAAGGGTAAAAAATGGGATAAACACCACTTGGAGATCAAAATACATCTAGAGCGTCACCTAGAACCCTAGGATACATCCCATAAAGAAGAAAGAGAAGCTGACGGTTGGTTGTCCAGAGACAAAACACAGCAAAACTGAAAATCAAACCCTAATACAACAATATATATAGGTCTCCTCAAAGCAAATACCTAATTAGAAACTAGATAAATAGGTAAGATCAAAACGAAAAAATCAAAAGAAGGAAACATGAAAAAAGGAAACAAATTGAAGAGAAATAGCTTGGTTGGTTTGGGAGACTCATGATCGTCCTCTGATACCACGGGATCACGGTAATGTAGGAAAGGCCACTCCCGCTTCATGCAATTCTTGCATGAAACATTATCGGCCCAATACTTTGAGATGTGCAGCTCAGTAGGCAGCTGGAGTTACCCTAACCAGTATAGCTATATACATAAAAGTGAAGTCTCACCTGCTTGATTAAATCATTCATGACACTGCAAGGAAAAGATGTATTTAATGTATTTGTCACCTAAAATACCTTTTGAAAATGGTTAAACAAACTTAAAAAAGATTAAACAAAGGTCAAGCACTAATTCACCATCACTCTTCCCTTATTTGTTTCAATATCTTGCTCATCTCATTCACTACCATTTGATTTCTGATGTGATTGTCTGTGCAAATGCTCGTCCTTGACATTTATATCTATTCTAAGAGTGTTACGACCCACCTGATAGCTTGAAATTAACCAAATCAAAAATTGTGGCTAGACAGTATTAAAATTTAAACATATGTTGTTAGATTTAAAACTTCTAATTTATAAAAAAAGAAACTAATAATCCACAAGTACAAAAAAAAATAAAAAAATCAAAACATCCAACAACACTAACAAATTATAAACATCTCAAGCCAATATATAAAGTGTTTCTACACATAAGTAAACAAAAAAAAAGAACTACAATCTCCTCATAAACTAGTATGTATTAGCTGCAGTCCTTTTTTAAATCAAGTCTCTCCTACTAGACATATCAACCTACAATTTTTATTTTCCTAAAAGAGATAATCAAATTTAATAGTAAGTATAACTAAGTGGGAAATTATAATATTAATATAGATTAAATTATTATGTCAATGCTACCTAAAAATGACCAAAAAGAAAATACAATTCATTAACTTAAAAAACTTTAAACTTTCACTTTAAATTTATCTATTCTTGTTTCAATTTATGTCTTTACTAATTTTTAACTCCTTAAAAATCATAACATGATTATTGTCATACCTGACGGTATTCTCAAAAATGTACCTGAAGGTACCTATTGACCTCATTTTTATGAGGTCTGTCTCCTTCTCTATAGAACTTAGGATCTAGTCTTAGGATTTTCTTAATGACTACTGGACGACTAGTATTGGGAATTACTTCAATTAGAAATTAAACCATTTCTTCACTCCCTATAGTCTCATATGCTAGGTTTTAAATCCTTAATTTTGATTGGGTTGATTGAGACCAACATATTGATGTAAATCAAAAATAAATATAAAAGAGAAAGGGTTTTATGTGATTAAGTTAGCAAATAGAAGAAAGCCCCTCCTAATGTTAAATATTTCATCAAATGTAGAAGAAAATAAGATGGATCTTCTTGAATCACCAAAAAGAAATGGAACAAGGTAAAAATCGACCTTATAGAAGATTAGGAGACGTTAGGGCTTTCCCTTGGGTTGGCAATAGGGGCGGCGGGCGGCGAGATGGTCGGCCGACGAAGAGTTTTCGCCGATGAGGAAGAAGAAGATGAGGCCAAGAGAGGAGGAGGAGTTCTCGGCTAGGTCTTCAGATCTTCCTATTTCGCGTGAGCGGGGGGGGGGGGGGGGCATTTTTTCGCGTGGAAAAACCTAGGGGCAGAATGAGGGAGGCCCCCATTTTAAAAACAATTTCATTTTTTTAAATTAGTTTTAATATTATTATTTCATTTGGATTGTTTAATTCACACACGATTCAAAGTAATTCTGAACCCTATCAATATATATGTCTTTACTCAGCTAAAATCGACGTTCCGGACGCATCGGCGTAGTCCGTAACAAATTCGCTGACGATCGCATCAATTTAAACTCAATTTACGCTGCGCGACAAATTAAATTATTTTAGACCGATAGGGGCCGTTAAACGAGCAAATTAACGACCAGTCTTCATTTAAATGAGGACAATAGCCAAATATTTTGCCCTCAACGAAAATTCAAATGTTGCACGTCGCGATAAAAAGTCGAACGTTGCACTCCGCAGGGTTCAACTATGGCTTTCAATGTCCTTATAGGAACTCAACAAGAGCTTCGATATGTTGGTTTTAATCGACTCAACTAGACGTCGAGGATTTAGAACCGTCCATATGAAACTTCAAGAAGCAAAGAAATGGCTTGAATTCCTAAACGGTGTAGGTCCCGGTCTAGTCCTCTAAGAGAGTCAAATAGGAAATCTTAAGGCTAAATTTTAGGCTCAGGGGAAGGAAAAAGAAAGACCTCAAAATTGAGGTCAACAATCATCACCACAAATCCCAAATCCACCATTAACTGAGCTTGTCCAAACCAAGACACACTCAATTCTCATTGGTATCAATTTCATTTCATCATCCAACACCTTCATTACAATATTTGAGTGGAAAAGTCACTTCCTCGCACTTCTTCTAAGTTCAAGCTCTCTACACAACTGTTCGATCAATAAGTGGACGGTCTCGATCATCTTATCAAACTGAGACAACAATTATCACTTAGAGCATACTTACTTAGATCCCTATGAAGCTAATACAACAATTGGATCAAGAAGATTACTGGCAAATTGAGGTATACTGTATTTTTTGTAATTTCGTCACGCTTTTCAAGCTTTGTTAAGCAAATGTTTAAACCATTTAATCTTGACCGTCTGATAGATAGAACTCGCCGAGATGAACGTGTAGCGCTTTGAATCGTGTAACTCGGTGGAGAATTGAGTGAGTTATGTGTGAACAGTGCTCGGTTCTTAGCCCTTTAGAGATGACAAACCGACGCCGTCCATTTCTTATTAAAAGAAATGGACAGCTCAAATTAATCCTTATTGTGCGGTGCTATATTGGATCCTGTACGGGATCGGACAGCGGAGCTGACGCTGAGACTGACGCAGACAGGCGGCCGAATCGGAGCGGAGACATGTGAAAAGGGAGGTTGACTCGAAGGCTTGCGTCGCAGTTGACTCAACGGAGCGTTTAAATAGGAAATTATCATTTACCTAATTAATCAAATTAAATAAATATAAGAACTTCAAATAATCATAAAAATAAAAATGCATATCAGAAAAATATGAATAAATTTTGTTGAACTCAATAAACCTAGGAGAATTTAATAAAAATAATAACAAAATATTATATCATCAAATAAATTTTAAATTACTTTTAAATCATTAAATAAACAATAATACAAAAAAATTAAAAATATAAATCAAAATAAATAGAATTTGAATATGATCGAACCTCTCGACCATATAATACCTTTGTAATTTTCTCATAAACAAGAAAAAAATATAGTTACTTTAATGATATTTCCTTGTAATTTTTGTATTTAACGAAATAAATAATTCCATAATCAAATATATTTTTTTAAATTAGTTTTAATATTATTTTGAAAATCATGAAAAAACTTCTAAAATATTGATTGGCCTATACGAGATCATTTGATTCAATATAATAGTTTATTAAATTTTCTTAAGAGGTATATTTGTAAATATTATATTTACACTTTAAAACTTTGTAAAATAGAGGGAACCTCCAATAGACTAAAATGGAGGACCTCATAAGACAGTATGCACTACTTTAGCATTTTTTACTTCACCATTGACCTGCTTTGGAGAAAAACATTTTCTTTTGCTTGATCTAAACACAATCTTCACGGAACTCTAAATTCACATATTTCAAAGCCTAAAGCTTGCTCTTTGAAATTATAGACTTCCTACATTTCTCGCTCATATGATTAAGTCTGCGGTGCACAAGACGACCTTAGTTCCAGCCACATTAATGGATTTTACTATCTCATTGATTAGGTAAAAAGTGTCATTAATATTGGCCTGAGCCATCATCATTGCCCCTTTGGTCACCTTTCACGAATCACTTGTGAAAATAGTCACCTATCTAACTCTGTCAATTGGTTTATCGAAATGAGATTTTTATTCACTTGAAACATATCTTACTTCTCTAAGATTACAAACTGTTTCATTAGTTAACTTAATATTAACATCACCATTTTCTAAGATATTACAAGTCTTATTATCTCTCAAATAAATATTTTTTAGAATACAATAAGTGCAATTTTTAAACACATCTTTGTTGGGAGAAGTATTAAAAAAGGCGTCTGAATTTACTATCTAATATTCGATGCATCGAATAGGGATAAAAATTGAAAGTATATTGAATTTCACCCATGGAGATATTTGTAGAGATTCATGTCTTGGCCTCCAACGCCACCCTTCCTCGAAGCTTTGCATTCCTTCGAAATGATTTTTCCTCCCGCTAGCTTCAGGCGTTCTCCTCTATCATTTCCTTTGTCCGAACTCGAATTTTCTTCTTCAATACTTGAATTTGTTTGTTTGTAATCTTGTATAGATTCATTCTCTTATTTTCAACATTCAATGCAGAACTTGATGTTTCACAATTCGTTGACTTCATGTGAACTTCTTCATTCAACAATAACCCCAAGATGTTATCAAAGTTCAACTCCATATTACCTAAACATTTACCACCATAATCAATTTATCCTAACTGTCTGGTAATGAAAACAAAATTAACAGTAACCTAACCTCATCATCAAATTTAATTCCAACACAGCACAATTAGGTTGTAGCATTATTAAAATTATTCTGGTGTTCAGCTACCGAATTATCTTTTGTCATCTTCCTATTAAATAACATCTTCATCAGAAAATTTTTATTTAAAGAAAAATATTTTTTATACAACTTTGTCAACGTCGTCATCAAATATACATTAGTTTATCATTCACTGTGTTGAACGCAACTGATGAAGAAAATGAAAAACGGATCAAACCTAGTGTCGCTCGATCCAACACTTCCAATTCTTTAGGTTATCTTTTCAAGCCTGGTTATTTCTTGTAGTAGTAAATACATTTTGTTTTGTACAACAAATCTTCCACTTGTATTTTCTAGAACACAAAGTTTGATCCATTTCACTTCATCTTTTATCTTGCTTCATCAGTCATTGAAAACTGTGGCTTTAATCAATTTACAATCAAAACCACACTGCAGAAAAAGGATCACGCCAATTCGAGAAATCTAGAAGGATAATATTAAAAAAAATGCACAACAAAACAATCCTAAAAAATACACCAAGATTTAACATTAAAAATCTCGAGAACAAGAAAAAAATGTAGTCACACAAAAAATTTCACTATAAAAGTAAAAATATATAGAAATTTTCACAACTTAGATTTTCTCTACTCCATTGGAACTTACAAAAATTATACTTTAAATCCTCTCGAGCGCACAAGAGAAACCACACGCTAAAATTCCCCTCTCAACACGCTGCACCTTCTATGCACTGTCGAAATAGAGCCTTGCAAGACTGCCGCGAGAGAGGTAATAATTCGTCCCTTCGAATCGGGGGCTCAAAAACTAAATTGGGAGACCTGGCATAGTAACGTCACTCCTCGGCGTAATTATACCACCCTCTATGTTTTGAAGTCTGTAATTGAAGCAAAATCATCTCAGAATAATCTTAAGGCTTGGCGCTATGGTGCTCCTTCAAATAAAAGTTTTTGTACTTACAATTGACCTTAACAATTTTCATTTGTAATTGAGCATCCTATTAAACCCAAAGATTTTCATATGTTCAGCATTTTCTCTTTTGGATTAGTCATATTAGGTTCCTTATTCAGCCATTACCACAATATTGATTCTTCTAATAAGTGTTTTTTCTTTTTTTTCATAGGTGTATATCAATTTTAGCGAGATATAGACTCTATATTCAATCAATGCTGCAGAAAGGATTATCCTCCTCTAATAGTGGAAACCAAATGTCCTCCTCCAATGAAGATTGACAGTTATATAATCATCAAATCATTATGTTTTGATACATATACTTTGATTTGATGACATTGTGCAACACTTCAATGCAATTTGCCCTCTCCTACATAACATCATAAAAAGCTAAATGTGCCCCCTCAAAAGCTCTTTCTTATATTTATGCACTAATTGGTACATGCAATGTAGATCGAAGAAAAGCATTTTATTTCTTTGTTCGATCCAATTTATTTAGGTTACTAATTGTCCACAAGTACCACTTTTAGTAGCTACAGTTCCGCTTGCAAATCAGGCAAATTCACCATCTATATCTCTCGTGAGCATTATTTACCAGCATGCAGCACATATGTGCAAGCAGAACCAAAAAGCAGAGCAATTTAGTAAAATTGCTCTTTAAATCCATTACAAACATAAAAACTATAATGCACAAGTCTAAATGGTAATATTAAAACCATCATCATCATCACGATCGTTATTTGAGAATGACTTTAGGAATAGTCTTGCTTCATTCACTTCTATTGATTGTTACATAAGCATAAGGTGCTGAGACTGTTTGGCAAATCTTTTACATATCTTCGAGCCATATTACATTAACCCAGTATTTTTTTATAACTCCTAAAGAAATTTATCTAGTTCTCTTACACATTTGCCCTCCATTTTAGCACAAAACATATAAGGGAGATTAAATAATTACCACCCAATTCTTGTGTAAACTTCAATTTTTACTTATAAAACATCCAACCAGCCAGAAACATAGGAATCGGGTCATATGTACTTAAAAATTGTAGTTTGTGTGCTTGCTATGTTAATACATAGGAATTGGGTGATACTTATGTAAACACCCCATCATAGAAATATATTTTCAACAAACTTA